>CM046425.1:21114884-21674884 GCA_025506505.1 Flaveria sonorensis | reverse complement strand
CTCAGGAAGTTGTATTCTGGAAAGAGCAAAGAAGCAATCTAAGATGAAATTGATTCCATTAAGCAAAATAATACATGGAAAATGACTGATTTACCACCTAGATGTAAGTAATTTGGTTGTAAATGGATCTTTAAAAGTAAAATGAAAGTTGATGGTAGCACATTTAAGGCTAGATTGGTAAACCAAGGCTTTAAAAAAGGAAAGAATTGATTTCTTTAACACATATGTTTCCGTTGCTAGGATTTCCACTATAAGGTTGTTAATTGTCTTAGCTTCAACTCATAAACTGGTAATTCATTAGATGGATGTGAGAATAGTTTTATTAAATGGAAAAGGAGAGGTACATATGGAACAACCAAAGGGTTTTGTTTTACCCGGGCATGAACATAAATATGTTAACTCATCTTTGTATGTTCAAAAACAAACCCCAAAATAGTGCCATTAGAAATTTAATGTGGCTATATTATCTAATGGGTTCCTTTTGAACCAACCAAATAAGTGTGCATAAAACAAATTTAACTTTTCTAGAAAGAGGTAACTATTTGTGTACATATGGATGACATGCTAATCTTTGAACCGGCCATGATCCATTTGATAGGACAAAGAAATTGTTGTATTCTAGTTTTGATATGAAAGATCTACGGGAGGCTGATGTTATCCTATGTATAAAGTTAACAAAAACAACAATGAAATATTAATGATATAATCTTATTACATTGAAAAAGTATTAAAGAAATTCAATTACTTTGATTGTTCTCTGGTTAGTACTCCTATAGATCCTAATATCAAGCTTATGCCTAATCAAGGTGATTTTATTTCACATTAAAAGTGTAGGACCAGTGAAGGGTGGTCAATGCAATAGTTTCATAAGGATGGAGAGATATGCAACACTTAACAGATCAAATAGGGAACCGGTTAGATGATACAAAGAAAAAAAGTAAAAGAACAAGAACAAAGAACACTCAAGTATGATTTTCAAGAATAATGTATATTGCTCTCAAGTTCTTACAAGTGTTACGAAAGCATACATAAAGATATAACTACTTGAGACACTTTATACTACATCCTACAGTTGGCTATACTTTGAAAGCCAGCTGGAAACGCTAATCTAGACAACAAGATCAATGTAAAATCAAAACTTAGATATCCTTTTAAATAGTGACTATGACATGCCATAGCTCATATCCTAATGTATTACAAAAAGGATAAAAGGTACAGAAGTAGAAAGTTACAGACCAATGACCATAATCTACAGTTGACAAAAGCATGGACCTTTTCACCAACTCATATAAGTTGGTGAGTCTTCAGAGTGGCAGAGGAAAGTTGTTCAGCTTTAGTCAAAAGGTGATCAGAGAAAGCATGTCTTCTCTGTCTCCGGAAGAAATCAGTCTTTGGCTTCGGAAGACTTTGTCTCTGAAGCTTCGGAAGACTTCATCTTTGGCTTCGAAAGATTTGTCATTTGGCTTCGGATGATTTTACACTTAGATTATTACTTTTGAGTAGTGTAAATTTTCCGAAGTAACTTTACTATGTAATTCATGCATGCATGCTGAGAGCTCTTTGGATGCTCTGGTTGCATCAGCCTTTAAGTATAAAGCTTACAAACTCCCTCTAGGCTGATGCTACCAAAACAGAAGAGATTACTTATCAATTGACAGTCCTCATCAGGATCAAAACCATTCCTTTCTTCATCACTTGGTTAAGATCCCTCAAACTCTTATAGTATCTCCACATGTCATAAAGATCATGTAGAGGGAGATCAAGTATGTCTTGCCAGAAGTAGACATCTTGTCCTCCTTGATCTCTAATGACATACCATCTGTCCGGATTAGCAGCAAAGCTCCAGTACAAGATGGGTCTCCCAGCAGTAAGAGGCTCTACTTGAATGGGAGTTGGATGAGCAGCCTCTTCTTGATCACCCTTAGGATGTTCTGACCCATCCTAAGGTGTAGAGGTGGATGCCTTGGACTTCTTCTTCTTCTTTCTCTTATCCCTTCTGATGGCCATCCTTTTCTTCCTCTTTCCGGATTTCAACTGAGAAGACTAGCCTTCAACACCAGGTTGCTTTTATGTGTCTTTCTCAGTTGGGTCCTCTTCCCTGACAGGTTTAGGAGAAGGATCAGAACTCTGCTATGGATCAAAAGATGAAGTTGATTGTGGTCTAGCAATAGGTCCAGGTTGTGTTGTCTCTTGTGGTTCAACCTTGACCTCAACTTCAGGTGCAGCCTGACTTGGTGGAGAATGCAAGTCAATGAGCTCACCCTTTTTAATCTTCTGCTTGATCACCCTAATCTACTCATCCATGGTGGATAGAGACATTGGATTAAGCCTCCTTTCAAAGAATCCTACAGCTTCAAGAAGCTCATCATCCTCTGCCTATCAGCAGACTTCTTTTGACTCTTTTGGATGATGGCTCTTAACTTTGTAGCTTCTTCCCTCATCTTCCTTTTAGCAGCTTTTTGTTCTTTCATTACTTGTTGCTCAAGCTGCTTGAGGTACTCAAACTCTATGTAATCATATGACAAGAGAAGAAGTGCAGATACCTGATAAAGACCTATAGCACTCAGGTAGTTAATCATATTTTGTTTGTCTGCTTCTTTGTCTGCCTGAGGTTGTTGTTCAGTTGCCACAACCTTTGTTTAAGGCTTTCTTAAGCTGGGGAGAGGGTAGGAGCATGCTTATAGAGTCTTTTCTTCCTCTTTTCTTCCTTGATCTTGAGAAGCAGTTCAGCATCCTCTACCTCCTTCCTCTCCTTTGACAACTCAGTGTCAGCTAGTTCATTTAACTCTTCTAAGGGAAGAGAGATGAGTTCATTAATGTTGTAGTTTTTGGTCCCCAAGTAGTTTAATAACTCATCATCTTGAGTGCTTGGCCCAGGGGTAGCTCTGATTGCAGCTTCTATAAAGCCTGGGGACCCACTTGAACTCTCTCCTTTTAGCTTCCTCTTCCTCTCTCTTTCCTCCTCCTCAGTCTCCTTGAGAGTCAACTTCCTTTTACCTTTGTCACTCATAGGCCTTTGTGACTCAGGTTGGAGAGAGCTTTGGCCTTTATTGCTTGGTTCTTCACCTAAGCTCTGGCCAAAGAGAGGCCGTGAGACACCTTCACCAGCTAGTGCCTTATTGAGGGTAATGGGTGCTGAAGCAAATCCTGTCATCTTAAGGTCCACAGGCTCAACTGCTAGGCCTTCAGCCAAGGTTTCCCCTTCAAAGCTAATATTAGGGTCCACCTCAGCATCCAGTTGACCAACAGTCTTGCCTGCTAGCCTCTGTCTATATAGTCTTGTTCTTAGCTTGAACTCTTCAATCACCCTTTGTTGAATCTTATCAGCCATCCTTGAAGCTTGCCTGTTTTGACTTGGGTTGGCAAGTGGGAGGTCAACTAGATAAGTGCTCTTATAGAATCTCAGGGTGTAGAAGTTGAAGATCTCTTGTTGCCCCTAAGACCTGGAGATTACCAGGGCTCTTCTTTGATCATCATACCTCGATCCCATAATTGGATTATCAGTTGGGTGAGATGGTGTTGGCATTGCCCTTGGTATACCCTCCTCAAACAGACTTTATATGAGAGAGTCCATATCAATATGGACCTGAGTAGGTTGTTAAGTATGGACATCTTCAAGTGAGGGTGGTGAATCCTGCATGTCCATGCTCTGAGCCCAGGTCTTGTGACTGTAATTAAGACTTTCTCCCCTTTTTTGGTAGCATCACCCTCTTGCACAGGGGAGCTAGGAGTTAGGTCCATCACATCCATAGGTTCTTGTGGGCCTGGTTGAGTCCTCTGGATGGGTCTCTTAGCTAACTTGTCTTGAGATCGGAGATCTCAAGTTGCTGGTCATTAACCCTCTTTTGTAAGGTAGTCACCTGAGATTTCAGGTGACCGACCTTTGAGACTAAATAGGTGTAGATTTTAGTCAGTTGTTGCACCTTTAGTTTTAGACTCCCCTCATCTTCATTTGAAGAATCATTGGGGGATAAGAGCATAGGACTAAAGTCTTCTTCCTCATCACCAGCACTAAGTTCTTGGCTGCTGGATTTCTCCTGCACCATGACAGCTTTAGTTGAAGTGTCAATGGGTTGGGTTGCCATGGTTGAGGTCTTAAAGATATAATCACTTTCAAAAGTGAGAGCCTCTTACATATGGACCTTCTGAACTGGTTCAGGGAGATCTACCTCAGTTGTGGGTGGAAGATGTGGGCTAGACATGGGTGAGTCAGAAGCACTCATCTCTCTTTGAGCAGGGGTGGAGAAGAAAGACTCATGGTAATCACTGAATCCCATGTCTTCATCATCATAGAATTCCAGGTTGGGTATGGCTTGATTGAGGTCTAGAGACTAAGGATGGTAGCTTTCCTCTAAAGGTTGTTCACTAGAGTTTTGAGACTCTAAGTGAAGGCTTAAGGCTGGTGTTGGTGTAGTGAGCTCATCAGGCTGAGCATAAGGAACCTTAGGACTGATCCTTGAAGTGATAGGAGTGGTTTGCTCCTCAAGAGAAGTGGGAGCTCTAGTGTCCACTTCCTCCTGCATAGGTGATAATATGGGAGCCTGCACAACCTGAGTAGCTTATGCAGGGATTAGTTCAGATTTTCTTTGGTAGGTGATGGTGATTTGTGGTTGTGTGGGTGGTGTAGATATGGAAGGTGTGGGTTCAACATTAGCTTGTGTCGCTAAGTTGTCACCTTGAGCAATAAGCTCTAACATTTTTGGGACCAGGGCTGTTTCTACCCCTGAGAAGCCAACAGTTAGCTTTCTTATTGTTTTAAAGATGTCGGGCTTCATCTATTCCAATTTAAGAACATTACCTGTTCCCCTTAACTGTGAGACCAGTTCATAGTTAAGAATGTACTGGACATATCTAGGGAACATGTAATATTCTAAGGAGTCCAAGTTTGCAAGTAAATTAGTATAAACAAATTTTGAGTACCTGAACTTGACCTCTTGTACCAATCCATGACTATATAGGAAAGGTCTTCAGGAATTTGATCCCAATCTCCATGTTTGTTTGATAGACAGTGAATGACAACATGGAGGAGGTACTTTCATTGGGAGGAGACCTTCCTTTTCTTGAATGTTCTTACAGTGTAATCACCCTCATAGCCCATCTGCCTGAAGGACTAGTTCACAGCAGATTTTGGGAAGGACAATTCCCCTTCTTCATCATCCAGCCTAAGAGTGATAAAATTGTCCTGCCCTGCACTATGGTAGACAGTGCCTTCTTTCCATCCATAATGACCTCTTGGTAGGTCCTCCAAAACTCCAACAGCTGATCTTCATATAGTGGAATGATTTATGGAGAGGGAGGTGAAGTAGTTGGATAGAGTTAAGAAATGGAAAATGTGTGAGAAGCTAGGATCCTTCTCAGACACAAACAAAGCAACCTGGTTATGTTGTATGTGTAGTTGCATGGAGAAATTGGGTTGGTTTCTTGGATTAGGGTTGTCCATTTTAAGTAGCTTTGAGATGAAGGAAGGTAAGAACAAGGCCGGTTTGTGGGTGAATTTAGGGTTTGAATCTTGCAGATGAAGAAGAATAATGAAAGAGGGGGAACCATTGTACGAATATTTATGGTATGGATTTGAGACAAAGTTAATGCAAAAGGATAAACATTAAAATCCGAATGTCGGTCCTACCTCAGAAAAATGCCCAAAAAGTTAGTCTTCTTGGAAGTCTAAATTTTCCGAAGGTAATTTGTCTTCGGAAGGTTTTAGAAAAACTTCCGAAGACAATTTGGCTTCAGAAGATATTCTTTAGTTTCATAAGAATTTTACTTCGAAAGAAAAATACTTAGAGTATTTTTACTTCCTAGATAGATTTTGCTTCGGAAGATATCAAATATCATAAATCTTATTCAATAAGAGAATAAGTCTTCCGAGACTTAATTGCTTTCGAAAGAAAAGAGTCCTTCAATACATATAAGTACTTAATGACAAACATAAGCTTCGGAAGATATAATCAAATTTCTTCCAAAGGTTAACTTCTCAGAAGTAGTTATTTGTTTTGAAGATATAATTTTCTTCTGAAGACAACTTGATGTCTTCCGAAGGAAAATAGATCCAAAATTCTCAAAATTTTAAGGGATATCATTTTGAAAAGTTTCTTCCAAAGTAAATTGGGCTTATATGGTGATGAAATAGACAACTTAAGACACACATATTATTAAAAATAATCTTGAGTTTAGTTTAAGAAAAATCTACTCAAAGTTAATTATCCCAATAGCTGATACAAGATACCTAAATCTCTGCTCATCAAAAGCTTTTGTGAACAGATCAGCATATTGTTCATTTGTGTTAACTTTGACTAGTTTTATCAATCCTTTTTCAAAATTATCTCTAATTAAATGATACCTAATATTGAGGTGCTTTGTCTTTGAGTGTTGAACTGGATTCTCTATGATAGAGATAGCACTGTTGTTGTCTATATGGATGGGAGTCTCCTTGAAGTTGAATCCATAGTCTAGCATCTTATTTTGAATCCAAAGCACTTGAGCACAGCAGCTTGCAGCAGCAATGTATTCAGCTTCAGTAGTTGATGTAGATAAACAGGTTTGTTTCTTGCATTACCATGAGACTATCCTTCCACCAAGAAATTGACATCCCCCAGATGTTGACTTTGCAGTCATGTTGCAGCCACCATAGTCACTATCTGTATAGGCATACAGATTGAAGTCAGAATTCTTTGGATACCAAAGGCCTAATTTGGGAGCACCCTTGAGATATCTGAGAATTCTCTTGATAGCACACAGGTGTGACATCCTGGGTTTGGCTTGATATCTTGCACAAATACATGTAGCAAACATGATATCAGGCCTGCTGGCTGTGAGGTACATAAGAGACCCAATCATAGCCCTGTATAGATGTTCATCAACATACTCCCCCTCAAGATCTAGTCCAAGAGAGTGGTTTCTGGCTATGGATGTCTTGGCAACCTTACGTTCAGTCATGTGAAACCTGGTAAGTATGTCTTTACATACTTTGACTGATTTATGAAGATGTCATTGTCAACCTACTTCACTTGAATTCCTAGAAAGAAATTGAGTTCCCCCATGGCACTCATTTCAAATCTATTCTTCATCAGCTTCTCAAAGTCTTTGCAAAGCTTTGGATTAGTTGACCCAAAGATAATATCACCTACATAAGCTTGAACCAACATCAAGTCATTTCCTATTCCTTTGATGAAGAGTGTTCCATCAATAGTACCTCTCTTGTATTTGTGCTTACAGAGATACTATGATAGTATCTCATACCACTTCCTTGGAACCTAATACAGCCCATAGAGAGCTTTGTCAAGCTTGCAGACATAATCAGGATGATCTGGGTCTGCAAATCTAGGTGGTTGTTTGACTTACACCTCCTCATCAATCACCACATATAAAAAGTCACACTTGACATACCTTCAAATCCTTGGATGCAACAAAAGTCAGGAATATCCTAGCAGCTCTTGCTATAGGAGCAAATACATTTATGTAATCAATCCCTTTTTCTTGTGTGTATCCTTAAACAACTAGTCTTGTCTTGTTTTGTTCTTGATGACAAGTCCATTATTATCCTTCTTGTTTCTAAATACCAGCTTGGTACCTATGGTAGTCTTCCCTTGAGGAAGAGGAAATAGATTCCAAACCTTCTGTCTTTTGAATTGAAGTAGCTCCTCCTATATTGCTTCAACCCAACTTCTATCTTTCAAAGCCTCTTCAATTTTCTTAGGCTCTATCTGGGACATGAAACAAGAGTGAAGACAAACATTTTTATCATGGGTTTGTCCTCTTGTTCTCACCCTAGTTCTAACATCTCCAATGATGTTTGTGGTAGGATGGGACTTATGGATTCTTAGTTGAGGAATCACAGCAAGTTGTTTGGATAGATCTAAATTTGTGAAATTTAGATCTGGTGCTTGAGAATCATCCACAACATCAACACACTTATCAAGTGACACTTGATCCAATAAGTGTGTTACATCATTAATGTTGTCTTCAATGGAGTGGTTATCAGTATCAAGAAACTCCTAATCACTATCACCACCTCCATCTTCTCCTACATTTAAAACTCCTTCATCTAATTTATATGCCTCTGTATTGGAATTTATAGGCACCTCAGATGTGTCAGTAGAAGTATTTGTCATGGTTATGCTGATAGGATTTCCAACTGCAGGGCTAGTTACTACTGGAGCTGAAGTAGTTTGACACTTGGTCTTCTTAGCTCAAATCTTGGATCAAAATCTCCTGATGATAAGATACTTGTAGATCCTGAAACATTCTCACAAGATTTGTTAAAATAGTTGGTAACTAAGTCAAGATCAAACAACCAATCAGGACCAAAATCTTTCACACTAGGTATGTGCTCATTGAAGGTCATATTGGTTGACTCCTCAACTACTCTGGTTCTGAGATTGTATACTTTATAAGCCTTGGCTTGGGAAGAGTATCCAATAAAGTGTCCATCATCTGATTTCTCAGCAAATTTGGCTATTTGATCTTTGGTATTCAAGATGGTGCAAGGACATCCAAATGATCTGAGAAAACCAATAAAAGGTCTCCTTTTATGCCACAGTTCATAAGGAGTCTTACCATGAGTCTTAACCACTAAAACTCTATTCTGCACATAGTGGTAGTGTTGACTGCCTCTGCCCAGAAGGTGATGGGCAGTTCAGAGTCAGACAACATGGTTCTTGCAGCTTCAATAAGTGTCCTGTTTCTCCTCTCAGCAACACCATTTTTCTAAGGAGACCTGGGAGAACTATATTTTCTTGTAATACCCTTTTCATCATAAAATGTGTTAAGGATTTTGTTTTTAAATTCGGTTCCTTGATCACATCTTATGATCTTGACCCTGTGATCACATTGATTCTTAATTTTCAAAATGAAGCTTTTCAAGATCTCAGGAGTCTCATCCTTAGTTCTAAGAAAGAAGACTCAAGTGTATCTTGTGAAGTCATCTGTGATCACCAAGCAATAAGAGGTCCTTCCTAAACTCATTACACTGGTGGGGCCAAAGAAATCCATATGTAATAAGTGTAGGGGTGTAGTGATGGAGTTCATTTCCTTTGGCTTGTGAGATACCTTATGTTGCTTCCCTTTCAGGCATGCAACATAATGATCATAACTTGTAAACTCTTTCTTTGGCATTCCAGTTACCAAATCATTCTTAATTAGTTTATTCATGTTTTCAAATTTTACATGACACATTCCTTTATGCCAAAGAAAAGACTCATCACTATTGGCCTTAGATAGAAAGCAAGAAACTTCTCCTGAATGGGATGTTTCCTGCAAGTCCATCTTGTACATGTTCCTTTTCCTGGGGGCTTTAAGCAGGATATGCTCTTGAGGAATGACCACCCCGAGCTTGAGAACAATGCACTCATGCTCAGTAAAGAGCATGTTATGTCTTTGATCACAAAATTAGGATACACTCAGAAGATTGTACCCAAGCTCCTTGACAAAGTTTACCTTTTCAATGCTGAGCTTACCATTTGTGACACTGCCCCTTCCAGTAATGTAACCACCAGAATCTCCTCCAAAAGCAACTAGCCCTCCATCAATTCTTTCTAAATTTTGAAGCAAAGAGCCATTGCCTGTCATGTGCCTGGAACAGCCACTGTCAATGATCTACACATTTTCTTTGGTCTTTAGTTGTTCCTGCACAAAAAAAGATGGTTAGTTACATTTGAAAACCCAAGCCTCATTAGTTTTGGGCTTGTTAAAGTGAATGGAAGATAATGCAACAGTGATTGATCCTATATGCAAGTTCTAAGGGTCATTTGCTGTTGTTGATGAAGAACTTTCAGTCACATGGCCTTCCTTCATCTTCTACACCATCTTTGGAAGATTAGACTTGGCCTTCAATACTTCAAAAGTTTTGATAACTTAGGAAGTTTTGGAGACTGAACCTTCGGAAGCTTTTGCATCCACTGCAGCAGACTTCAGTACTTCGGAAGCATTCCTTTCTCCCGAGACCAAGATTTCTTCCGAAGGTAAGTTTTCACTTATCTTCCTCTTCACTTTGGAGCTTCCCAAAGGAAGAAATTTTCCTTCCTAAGCTATTTTCTTCTTCTTCTTCTCAAAAGTTTTCTTCGTGTTCATATGGATAGTACATTTGGGATTGTAGATGCAATCCTTGGCAAAGTGAGAAGTACACCACTCATGATGTATTCAGTTTGCATACTTCTGAGAGTCTTCTTTTGAGAGGGAGGATGATCTTGATCACTTTCTACTTCCTTCTTCATCTTCACAGATGATGCAACAAGCTTCTTGCGATGAGGCCTGCTCTTGGAACTAGATGGTTCAAGCTGTGCAGCAGTGGTGCACATTTTATCAGTCTTCTTCTTTGAATCAGAATGACTTGGACATGAACTAGAACTTCGGGTACTAGAGTCCAAGGTTGTGTCCTCAGTCTTTACCACTTCAAATCCAGCAAAGATGAAAACTTGCTTTTGCTTGGAGTTGAAAGTGGCCTTGATATCTTAGGCTTTCTTGGATTTTCTCTTGGCTGCCCTGATCAAATTCTTCCTTGCAGATTTTGTCATCCTGGATTCTTTCTTCTTTCTAGGAGCATAGTGTCTCTTCTTAATATAACCCTTGTAACTCTCCTCAGGTTCATCCTTCAGTACCTCCACTTCATCTTCATCCTCTTCTTGAATGGGATCTATGGAGGGCAGCTTATCTTGACAAGTTTCACACCTCGAAGATCTTACAAATAACAATGTGTGTGGAGGAGCTATCTCACTTGAACCCAATCTTACCTGTTCTGATAAAAAATATTTGTATGCATGGATGAAAATATTATATTCTTGAAGGTTTCCTCTTCAAGAACATATTTTTCTGCCTTAGCTTTACTGATCACAAGCTCAGCTTGGCATTCAGTTAATTTAGTAATGAGATCCTTGATCTGAGTCCTGTCATTTGTGTGTTCGTATTTAAGAGTTGAAATGGTTTTCTCTAGATCTTCTATTTTAAGTTTATAGTCATTTTCAGCTCTTTTAAAGTCAGCTTTTAAGATGTTCAAGGACTCAAGATCAGATCTCACTTCTAAATTATAGGACCTATACATGTTAACTTTTGCAATGCATTCAGGGATACAGAGATGTTCCAATACCTTAGCTTCTTCATGATTAGCCATCAGTGCTTGGTTTGAAGAAGCATCTTCCACCTGAAAGCTCTAGTCAAAGCCTCCTTCTTCAATAGTAATAGCAACATGTTGTTTGGGCTGGCTTGGCTTCTCAGTTCTTGGAGCTGCATCAGTGTAGTTTGGCCCGGGCTATGCTTGTCCACCATTTGTTCTTGGTGCCTTGCACTCTCTAGCAAAATGGTACATCTGTTTACAATTGTAACACTTCACTTTACTTTTGTCTAGTCCAAACTTTCCACTTGCCACATTGCTATGAAACTTTCTTCCTGTCCTCTTGTAGAACTTCTTGGCTCTATGAGTGAGAAGAGCCATCTACTGGAGTATCTGCATGTACTCCAGATCATCTGGATGGATACAGTCCAAGTCTTCAAATCAGTAGACATAAAGGCTTGTGTAGAGTTTGTCTCTTGGAATGGGCTTCCTTAGATGTAGCTCTCCCTTAGTGTCTTGGGAAAGGTGATGAAAGGATCCTTTTGTGAGTTTTCAGGGAAGCATATGAGATGATGTTGTGGTTCTATGTTTTCCCTTTCAACCACATGAAGGGCTAAACTCCGCTGGTTGTTGGAAGAACTGTTGAATTGATTTTGCAAGTTCATCTCCATCTGGTACCCATTAAGGATACCATACAGCTCTGTGAGAGTAAGAGTAGAGAGGTTTTCAGTTCTCTTAATGGCCACACAGTAGTGAGTCCATTGTATAGGAAGAGAGAACATGAACTTCCTCACTATATCCCTGTTATCAATCTTTACACCAACATCAGTCAGAGTATCCATAATCTTAACATACCTGAAGTATTGTTGAGTCATGGTCTCACCTGTCTTGTAGGTGAAATTTTCAAACTGCTGCTTCAAGATATCCTTCTTGTTCTCTTTGGCTTCATCAAACCCATCATACATCAGCCTCAGTGCATCCCAGAGCTGCTTAGTAGTTTTGTACTTCTTAAAGCCTCTGTATATTGAGTTGGGAAAAGTAGTTTGAAGAGCGTTCATGCCCTTTTGATTTATGTCTATTCTTTTCCAGTCTTCATCAGAATAGTCGGCCATTTCCTTTGGTATCATGCCACCTCCAGCAGTGGCTGAAGAGATGCATGGAATGTATGGTCCTTCGATAACAGATCTCCACATCCTGCTGTCTTGAGACTTGATGAACCCTTCCATACGTTGGCACCAAGTATCAAAGTCATCAGGTGTGATCAGTGAAGACTTTGTCATAGTACCGGTTTCCATATCAGCTTTAGCAAGAGCTACCATTTGAGTTGTTAAGTGTTATGTGAAACTGAAGTGATCAAAGATGGTAAGATCTTACAATCAAGAGCCTAAAATGCTCTGATACCAATTTCAGGACCGATGAAGGGTGGTCAATGCAACAGTTTCACAAGGATGGAGAGATATGCAACACTTAATAGGTCAAATAAGGAACCGGTTAGATGATACAAAGAACACAAGTAAAAGAACAAGAATAAAGAACACTCAAGTATGGTTTTCAAGAATGATGTATATTGCTCTCAAGTTCTTACAAGTGTTACAAAGCATACATAAAGATACAAGTACTTGAGACACTTTATACTACATCCTACAGCCGGCTATACTTTGAAAGTCAGCTGGAAACACTAATCTAGAAAACAAGATCAATGTAAAGTCAAAAGGCAGATTACCTTTTGACTAGTGACTATGACATGACATAGCTCACATCCTAATATATTACAAAAAGGATAAAACGTACAGAAGTAGAAAGTTACAGACCAATAACTATAATCTACATTTGACAAAAGCATGGACCTTTTTACCAACTCATATAAGTTGGTGAGTCTTCAGAGTGATAGTGGAAAGTTGTTCAGCTTTAGTCAAAAGGTGATCAGAGAAAGCATGTCTTCTCTGTCTCCAGAATAAATCAGTCTTTGGCTTCAGAAGACTTTATCTCTGAAGCTTCAAAAGACTTCATCTTTGGCTTCGGAAGATTTGTCATTTGGCTTCGAAAGATTTTACACTTGCTTATTTCTTTTGAGTAGTGTAAAACTTCTGAAGTAATTTTACTCTGTACTTCATGCATGCATGCTGAGAGCTCTTTGGATGCTTTGGTTGCATCAGCCTTTAAGTATAAATCTTACAAAAAGTGATCGTAATGAAATCTTCTATAGAGGTCAAATCCAGATGTCACGCCCTATTGACCGGGACTGGCTGTGACCGACTGATATCAACATAATGCGGCGCAAATAATAAATAATACTTATATCAAATCCAAGTCCAAAGGTCCATATCCTACATGGCATTCATTCAATTCAAATTATTCGAATAAACATTGTCTAAACCCAAATACATATTTTAAATAAATTGTTTTCAATATTAATTAATAAATAGGACAGTGGCTAAATCTTCAAAGGTCCAACTAGGTCGGTTCCTATCCATGATCACCAGTTAAAATTATTTTTCTCCTGAAATACACACTCAAAATACGTCAACATAATGTTGGTGAGCTCATAAGGTTAAGACACATAACATATCACAATTAAAGTAAATTAAAAATAATATTGGTGCAAAAAAAATATATCACAATCAAACCTTGACCCGGGTGACCTCCCGAGTGCTAAAACATCCCCTAACCCATACCCTTTATTGTTATGAGATTAAGTGTGCTCTACTAAGCACTATTAATCTGCACTAATTTTTGACACAAAGATTGTTGAATATTAATGGGGGGTTTCCCTGTCATAAGGGCCCATTGTGTACGGGGATTTCCCAAATAGTACTATCCACAAATCACGCGGCTCCTAATTGAGTTAATGGTTATGCTAATGTTCGGGGACAACATCAGTAACTATTGCACCTTAAAATGATTTTGAAGAGTATGTATTCCACCCTAAAATGATTAAAGTAAAAAGGGGTTTCTGAGACTCACCTTAGCTTATTCTTGCGTTAAGTGTTCAGGATCTAGAGTGCTACCGACTGGCAAGGTTCCTAAGTTCATTTCATATGAATTAGTTTTTCATTAACCAACTATTTAAGCCCAACCCATGAGTTTTAGATTTGCCTTACATGAGTTGGTGATTTTTATTACATATGTGTAATTTGGTTTAGGTCCTTGAATATTTGAAGTCTTGACTTGGGTTTTGTTTAAGTTTAGGTTAACATGTTACCATTACAGATTATTATAGTTGTTATAAGTGCCGCTTTAGTCCTAGAACAGTAAGGTTTCATTTGTTGGCAGCTTTGGTCTCTAAACTTTGCTAAGTTAATATTTTTAACCCTAAAGTTTGGAATTTTGTATTTTAATTAGTTTTGGGGGCTTTTATTGTTTTGAGTAAGTCATGCTATTGGAATATGTTAATATTTTTGCTATTTGGCCTCCTTTAACAGTTTTAAGAATATATTTTTGAAGTTGGCGTTTTAAGTTGGTTAAAATAGAAATTTCTTATTTAAAGGTGTTAAGTGGTCTAATAAGTGTTTATATTTTAATTATAATTTATTTTGAGTATTATTTAGTCTCTGGAATATTAATAGTTATGATCATAATGTCGGTGATTTGGTTATTACATTTCTAAATGCGTATTGGACCACGTTTCGGATGCGTTAGGTAGTGTATTTCTAAATCCATTGGTTTTATTAAATTATATTTTGTGATTTACGTTTGTAATTCATATTTTACTGGAAAAGTCAAATTCTTTATTTGGGAGATTTTTATACATTTTTATTATTATTTTAATTATCAACTTGGTGTACGTGATCTGCTCTCGAGTACGGATACATGAATTCAACTTGAGAAACTAAAATTTTATGTGATTAGCGGCCAAATTGTTACAAAAATTAGAGGGAAGTTCAAATTTTTTGGGAATTTAGATGACTTAGAAATCGGGAGGCAAATCCTAATATTTTAAGTAAAAATCATTGGAAATCAAAGAATAAACTAAATAATTTTGAGATTTTTATGATAAATAAAAATGTATAAAAATTAAAATGCTTTAATTTTTTTAGGAATTATTTCTGATTTTAATGTAGATTTAAAAAATAAAAAGTTTTTTTTATATATAAGATGACATCATGAAATATAATTTTATAATATATATATATATAGGGAAGGTTCAAATGTTAATTATCTTTTATTGCGATAATCGTGTTAAACTCTTTAATATCAATCAATATCATTATTTTTTTGTTGAAATAATATCATTACAGATATACAAAAATATGTTTTTTAATATATATGTAAATTTATAAGTGTAAAAAAGTTTACACTAGCATAAGTCACACTTACATCTCGTAAATATTTACAGATGTAAATGTAATTTACAGTACTGTAAACTTTTTACGCTTACGAATTTACACATATACATAAAACAATATATTTTTGTAGATAGTTAACATTTGAACCATCCCCTATATATATTATTTTAGGGCAAACGCACGTTAGTTAAGGTTAATGAGGGTCAATTAGGGTCTAAACAACCAAGTATGGTCATCTAAGCTTAATTAGGGTCAATCATAATCATTGGTTGTTTTTTTAGAGCAAACAATGGTCAGTCAAATAGCATGAGTGTCTATTAGGTTCTTAATGGCCAATTAGTGTCATCTAAGCTTAGTCGGGGCTAATTTGTTCATCAATGGACAATTAGAGTTAGATTCTCAGTTAGGGTCAATTGTAGTCATTGGTCATAGTTAGTTAAGGTTAAAGATGGTCTATTAGGTTTATAGCAACCAACTAGGGCCATCTAAGCTTAGTCAAGACAATTGAAGTTAGATTCTCAGTTAGGGTCAATTGTAGCCATTGGTCATATTAGTTTCAAGCATTTAAAGTACTTCGACCCATTGACCCATTACGTGAAATACCAATTTTATTGCATTAATTTGACTGGTTGACCCATAACATGAAGTACCAAGTTTATTGAATTAAATTGACCCGTTGAACCATTAGAGTGTAAGAAAAAAAAATTGTACTACGTGCCATCAGATAGCTACACTTGAAATAAGAAGTTTGGATGCACATGGTCATGCTTATCATATGAAAAGGTGATCAGGTGATACAACCAGGAAGAATATCATTAAACAGCTTTAGAGGGATGGGTACCCTTATGCACTGGAATTACAGGAGCATACTTTCCATTTAAACCAACAGCCTGTATTATTTTTAGAATTTGATATCACATATATGATCACTTAACTATTGAATTCAATCATATATACATGTAAAAGTTACCGGTAACTAATGAGAAGAACTATTAAACCAACTGGTCAAACAAGTAAACAAAATCATTATCAGATATCAACCATAGTTGCTGGCCAAACTCATCAAGTTGGGGCTTGTTTTAATGCACATAATCAGAAAGTCAGCACAACTCGTTATGTTGCAGTAAGAATATTTGAAGCAAAACCAGAGTTTTAGATAAGCAATAGAATAATAAAAAAAACTATTCTTGTTTTATTCTATGTTGATAACGGGTCAAAATGGGTTTAGGTCAAAACATGTAATTCTTAGTAAGGGTAGAACAGGATCGGCTTGGGTTGACCCAGAAACATTTTATTTTACCTTTAATGAAAATTTCTAGGTAGACTTCTTGCAAGTAAAAGTTAATCCATAATGTAATAAAGTTCAGGCATGCACCAACATCTGTCCATTCATGGCAATATGATTAACTAAATATAAATTCAAATAGAAGTTATACAAGGAGCAAGTTTCAGGGGGTTATAAATTACACATTTTAACTATTTTTCAGAATATATAAACATGAATTTTGTTACAGATCTACATAAAATTAGTAGCCTGTGTTTGATTTTGAAAGTCAAAAGTAATTTCCCTTTTATCCTCAAAATTAGCAAGGTTTGTTTAAGCTTAACAAAATATACTCTTAACCACACAACCATATAACAATGCAAATCCATTTACTAGATTTTGAGCTAAAAAACTAAAAAATGAATATAGAATTTGAACATGGAGAATCCAACATTTGACTCAATCATCATCATCTTGACCATCACTTGTACAAAAGGATCTGATCAATTTCACCATTCTCGTTATACATTGCCACAAGTTTCTTTGCATATGATGGCATGCATCTAGCATCTATGTGTTTATCAATGTAACTTGTTACTAATTTGTAAGATATAAATGATTGTAGAAAGTAAAAACATACCTTAACGCATGATTCACATGTTAATATTTTGTCATTGTGTGATAGTCCAATGAATAGCTAGAAAAATCTAGACGTTATGGCCCAATCTGAATTGCACATGCTAGTCAGTATCATAATCATTATTATTATTGCAATTAATTCATAAAGTCCCTCAGCTTACTATCAAGAAAAACTCTTTCTAGATTTAGTATAAATGCAATAATATTGCTAGTCTTATTCTTTCTAACATACATGTCAAATTAGAATTATTTCACATTAGTTAAACTCACTATGGATATAATATTGACAAGTAATTGTGAAGACAACACATGTAGTATTTAGTAAAGTTTTGTTAAATGTGACCCATATAGCACCCGGTTCTAGTTTTGATTTGATTCAATGGCTTGGGCATACGAGGTATTTTTTTAATTTGATGATATTTAGAGTATTTGTTGAATTTTGAACTTACTTTGTGCTATTTATACAATCAACCCGACTCGGACCCATTCTAATCTGTTTTAAATTCGACATGTCCTAACCCGAACCCGTCTTGACCCGGCACCCCGCGGGTCAACCCCGCCTAACCCGACCCACTCGTTTTGCAAGTATACTCTTAAGTACTTTTTCTGCTTAACATGAACACGACCTACTATACACGAAAGTTAAAACTATTTATTTTTTAGTTGTATATTTATACTTTAAAACTTCAATTTTTAAGCAGTTATATATGACAATTTAGCTAACCTGACTATAATATGTTTTTAGATTTATAATAAGGTTGAATTTTGAAGGAACTTATTATATAAGCTTATTATAAACACTCACAGCATGTTTAAGGCTGACGTTCAATGTTCAAAACATTTCTTCATATGAATATAATTCATGTCAGATAATTAGAGACTATAAATCAGTCGTTAATCAGTTTCCTTTCGAAAAGTAATTCTAGACTGAAAGTCAGTCCCTAAATCGGTTTGTTTTTGAAATATTAATAACTGATTTACAGTCTCTAATAAATTCTCAAGAAATAGTAAAATGTATTTTGTTTATAGGAGACTAAATATCGGTCTCCAATTGTTACATATATAAACCTTTTTAGAGACTGAATATCAGTTTCAAATAATGACAATTACAACATGTGTAAGACTAATTTTCAGTGTTTTATACCTTTCTAAAAATAATATAATTGATGCCAAATAATTAGAAACTATACATAAGACATTAATTATTTTCTTATGCAAAATTCAATCCATACTGAATATCCGTCTCTGATGCAATATGCATTTTAGTTATTAAGAACTAACTGTTAGTCTTCTACATTTATTATTTTTATTAAAGACTGATAATTAGTTACTCATATAGTATGGTTATTTAGGTCACTTATTTGGGACTGAATTTCAGTTACCAAAAAATTTCCCTCTAAAAACTTTTATTATGTAGATGTATTTGTAGCCGAAGTTCAGTCTTCGATAAGTTGTTTGATTTTTAGGGATTGATTATTAGCCACTTGCATGAGTCATGAAAAATTCAATTCCAAATATTATTAGTAACTGATATAGTAGTCTTTAATACTATATATACAATACTGATAGATCAGTCATTAATAATTTAGTCTTTAATAGTCACTTTTCTTGTAGTGACTCTATAAATTTTAATATTTAGTTTTTAAGTTATTTTTATCATTATTAAGCTATTAGGTACTGAAATTTTCAGGTCTTAAGTTTTTTTTGTCGGTTTTAAGGTTTTAACGCTCGCGGTTCGGTTTTTAACAGGTTTTCGGGTTTTGGGTTGACTTTTGTCTTACTTAATCATAGATTACTTTTATATACTTAGAAACATTTTTAGGTTCTGAAGTTATCATGGTATTGGCTTAAAAGCTCGTTTTTACTATTTTAGCATGGATAACTTTTATATTTTTGTTTACTAAGCAACTAAATTCTAAAAACTATGAAACTTATTTCTAGGCATTTCTTAACATTATAAGAATACTATATTTTTGTTTTTTATGATTTATATATTTTTGATATTTTTGTTATATTATCCAGTTAGTCCTGTTAAGTGTCCGTTAAGTTTTGGTTTTGGCTTACTAGGCATTTTGTTAGACTTTTCCCTTACTAAATATTCCTTTAACACAAATAACTTCTAACTAACCCCAAATATTCAGTAACTTAAGTGCCCAACCTATTTCTTGTGTTTTTCTCAAAATGTAAATGTTTTCAAGTTTTTATATTATTTTTAAAGTGTGAAATACATATGCATAAATTATGAAATTTTATATTTAACCTAATATAGTCACTATTAACTTTCATAAATATTTAGATTATAGTTTTTGAACTTGGAAGATATACTTTTTCATTTTTTGTGAAAACTGGGTTTTCGGGTGAACTAGTTTTATCAAAACCGTGCTTGTGAGCAACAAGGGTTTTGAAAAAAAAAAAAAGCTAATGTATCTTTTAGTTACTGAAAAAATAAGTGTTTTAATATTTCATAAGAAGTTGGGAGTGTCATGGGGTTGGTTGTGTAACTAACGTGATGATGGACGTTATTTCGTGTGTTTCGGGTCTTAAAAGGTTACCTTAATGCAAGGAGTGAATGAGTGGAGGTCAAAGGTTATTATAGGTGCTTGAAATGGTATGGAAACACTGCCTAAAAGGATGGATTAGTTCAAGTTCTAGAAAGAGAGATATGAAAAATGAAGGCTGAAAAATGAAGGTGTGACCTTGTGACTTTACCTTGGCTCAAATGGCTGGTGGCAATGGACTTGTGAGTCAAATAGAGCTTCCAAAAAGGCCCGGAGTTTGTTGCTTCTTGAGTGAAAAAGAACAAGAGAGTGAGTAGAGGAAAGTGAGAGTGTTTGAAGGAGTTTATGAATTAAAAATAAAGTGGAGGTGGGGTGTAGAGATGGGGTTGGCCAGACAAGGGAGTTGGGGAGGGGTTTGGGTCCTACTTCTCTTGGTTGCTACAAGATTACGTGTGGATATCTGGAGATCTTGGTCGTTTTGCCAACTTATCTAGATTTAGTAAGATTGGTGGATCCATCCATGCCACGCATGGACTTGGATTGCGTTAGAGGTGTGGTGGGGGTTAGGTTTTAGATCTACTAGCTAGTATCTTTATGATTTGCAAGATACAAGATAGGTAGGTTGTTAGATGTGCATGCAATGGTGTATATGCATATGTTGTACGTATGCATGCATGTATAAGTAAGTGTGTGTCTTGTTTGATATATATATGTACATGTATATATGTGTATGTGTGTATAGGTGATGATTATTTATGTTGCATGCTTGTATAATATATGTGTGTGTTGTGTATATACATAATTATATATAAATATTTATGTCTATGCGAGTGTGTTTACGTATGCATGTATATGTGGTGTGTAATTTTATAAATGCATATGTATATAATTATATATATGTGTGTGTAAATATATATATATATATATATATATATATATATACATATATATGTTTATACTCGAGTGTATGTACATGTATATATAAGGTGTGTGTGTCAAGATGTATGTATGTATAATGGATTTGCTAGGATTTTCCATAGGATTTTACTAAAATCTTCTAGTTAGATACTATAAGTTATTTATTTGATTTATCTAAATATTTAAAGTGTAAGTATTAGGTTTTTCAATTTATTATTAAGTTTATAAAAGTTCTAATTGTTTTTATAAGGTTCATGACTTCTAATGTTTTTATAAAAATGTGCTTAAAGCTTTCATTTATTCTAACTTATTATTTATTATTTATTTTAGGTAGTTCGCTTAATTTTGTTTATACAATTTATTTGGATGATTATTCGATGAATGGGTTCATTTAAATAGTTTTTTTATCGGTCCAAATTTATAATTTTAAATAATAAAATCTTCCTATAATCATTTATTTTATCTAAAAGTATAAATGATAACTAGGCCCACTAGGGTATCGGCTCAAGGCCCACTAACGCCGCTAGATCATAACGCATATTGATATCGTGGCCCAATGGCCCGTTAATGTCCTATTGGTCAAGTCCATTTAGAATTATGGCCCAATGGTCCATTTATGGTTTGATGGGCCGAAGCCTATTAAGTTGTATATGAATATATGGCTGTAGGCCGAATTGTGTTGGGCCTATTTCATGGGCTCTCATGACTAGATCAACCATAATGTTCATTGTGTGATCCGTTTAGGTTTCTAAAAAAAATTCCAGGACCAAAAATCAAGGTTGTCACACTGATGCTCAAGAAATCAAAAACAAATCAAGCGAAAACTTTTCAGACCATGCGAAAACTATGATGGAGTGAAAACATAAAGGAAGCGAAAACCTAGAGCCTGGGGAGAAAACTTTTATGCATCTATATATAGTTTCCTTTAAGGAATTGGAGAAAACGCTTTTCAATTTTCAAGTTTTGTAATGCTTTATGCAATCAATATTTAATAGATTATGTATACCATTCGAATCATCATTCATTCCACTTTTGATAGATTGAGATAAATCATATTGTCAATCCTCCTGAGGGGACTCCTAGAGTTTACAATTGGTATTAGAGCTTGGTGCTCTTGATCGATCTAGTGTCACAATTAACCTTGATTTGAAGGTTTCTATGCTCGATTTGGTTTGTCGATGGTTTGGATCGATTATTTTGAGCTGAATTTGTGGAGGGTTTTGTTCAAAACCTTGGGATTGGTGTTTAAAGGTTTTAAAATTAATAATTTGACCAATTGAATCTAAGTTAAAGACAATTAGGTGATTAATTAAGCATAATTAACTTCACCTAAACTCTAAATAGGTTTTTGGACCAATTGGTTAGTCAGATCACTTAAATTTTGACAGCATTATAAGTGTTGTTACACGTGAAAACTTTGGAAAAATTTTTCCATAAGGTGGTTATTTCTTGAAAATTTACACTTGAAGTGTGCAAAAATTTGAGTGGTTTGTACACTTTAGAAAGTTTTCGAGTATTTAGTGAGAAAACATCTAGGATCTTGAAAGAACTTCTGAAATTTTAAGAAATGTTGTAAAGTTAATTCAGTTTCTTAAATGGCAACCAACATCAACATGAAAAGTACGAGTGCCTCGTTTAATTTGGATGCTGAGATTGGCACCAGAACGAAGCCCTCGAGATTGGTTAACGAAGACGACTATGCCTATTGGGCATATTGTTTTGAGAAGCATGTCATATACTAAACGGCGCATGTGGAGGTCAATCAAATTTGGACCTTATGTGCCCATGTATAAAAATGAGAAAGGGAAGATGATAAAGATAGCCTGAGTATCTTTGGGACGAGAAAGATATGAAAATTTTGAGGTTGATACAAAGTATATGTAGCTATCACAATGAAATTATCTACTAAGATTTCACACAAATAAGAAGAATTTAGGTAGTCAAATTGCTAGATTTGAAAAGCTCGCAACAAAGATAAAAAGTGTTGGAATAAATTTGGAAAACTTTGAGGTGAACAAGAAGCTGCTAAATTCATTGTCTTACTGTTGGAACAACAACGATACATCCGTTAAGAGAAGTAAAGACTTGTTTACGCTTTCTATGAATGATTTGATTTCCACAATCAAATCACATTATATGGACGACAAGCAACATGTTACGAATCATTTGAATTCAATGGGTCCAGTAGCAACTACACTCTATGCTAAGATGACAAGCAAACTGAATTACTACATGAGTTCTACACAGATGTGTCATCAGCAACAATCAGGTGTTCCACCCATACAAAAGAATAAAGAACCTCAAGTTTATCAATTTTATTCTTTTGCTCAAGCATAGTGTTCTCCAGCATAATCACAACAGAATGTCCAATGAGCCTATATTGTGAAACAAAGCTCTGCTCTTCCTAAGTAAATAGTTCAAATAGCACAAGAACATTTAGCTTTGTTCACTACATTTATTTCTAGTTATGAAGCATTTATGGCAAGAAGTCTCAAGGCATCTAACATTCTGATTAATGATCTTCAGCAAGTAAACACTTATTATGGTAGCAATCTTTAACATTCACATATTTATATGGCATATTTGCTTATCGACGTATGACCTTTGTATTATGTAATGCTCCTGCTACATTTCAAACATGTATAGTAGCAATTTTTCACAACGTGATCGAACATTCTATGAAACTGTTCATGAAGATTCTAACCTTTCGAAGGAAAAGTGTTAGGACTCAAGATCTCTCAATCAGAACTCGAGGTTGATCGAGCTAAAGTACATACTATCTCCAAGCTTTTGCCTCGTATATCCATGAAAGCAATCAAGATATTTCTTAGTTATGCAAGATTCTATCGACGATTCATCAAATAATTCTCTAAAACTGCATGACCAATGACTCAACTCTTTGGAAAAGGCACTCAATTCATATTCTCTGAGGAATGCTTGAGTGCATTCAATTTGCTGAAAAGGAAACTAGTAGCCGATCCAATCATGATCGCTCCTTGCTCGACATTACCATTTGATCTAATAGTGATGCAAGTGACTTCTCGGTAGGATATGTGTTAGGCCAATGAAAAGAAAAGCATTTCCACCTAATTTTCTATGCGAGCAAAACCATAAACAATGCACAAGAAAGCGATACAACAAATGAGAATGAACTTCTTGCGGTAGTTTTCGCATTTTGACAAGTTTCACTCGTATCTCGTCCTTTCAAAAACAATCATGTACACTGATCAAGTAGCCACTCAATACTTGTTCAACAAGCAAGATGCAAAGCCGAGATTGATACGCCGGATACTTCTACTCCAAGAATTCGAAATCAAAATCCATGATAAGAAAGGAGCAAAGAATCTAGCAGCGATCATCTATCGCGTATTGAATGTTCAAATCCTTCACAATCTAATGAAGTCAAAATATGTGATAACTTTCCTCATGAATTCCTTATGCACATCCAATCCATAATGGAAGAACATCCCTAGTTTCCCGACTACACAAATTAATTAGCAAGCGGGATTATCCTCAAAGGTATGACATCAACAAAATAAGTAATTCTTTGCTTATATCAAACATTACTATTGGGAGGATTCGTACTTGTCTAGAGTCAAAGCAGACCAACTCATTCATAGTTATGACTGGGTGAATTTTCATGGATCCAATATACTAAGTTTTGCTATTGATAATGATCAATAATTATAAGAATAGAATTAAATACTCGACCTCTGTGTATATGTTATGTTGGGTTCAACAAGACAATAAACTGAAACTTACCAAATCACATTTATAGATGACTGAAGATCTTATTGTATAAATTCAGAGAACAAATTGATTAAAAAAAGAAAGAGAAAAAGAATCAAGAGTCAACACAAAAAGTCAAATTAAGACAAAAGAATAATAAAAATAGGGTTTATGATGTAATATTCCCTATCACCTATAAATAGAAACCCACTAGTTCATTTGTAGATGTGTATTTTTTATGGTGTGAACATTCACCCAAGGAGAAATTCTCCTTTGGGTGGGTTTGATCTTTCATGAATCATGTATGAATTTTATTATAATTTGTCTATCAACATCAATGAAGTTATCTTATTATCATCATCAAGTTCTTATATTCTTGGATTCACACATTCACACCCATCTTAAATTTAACTATTTGATGTTGAGCAAGATGAATCCTAATATCCACGCTCATTGAATCAGAAACATTGATTTAGGAAAATGGTATTAAAGTTGTTGGTTGCTGGATTTATCGTTATTTCAGATCTGATTTTAATTCTACGATGTCAAGAACAAAGAAGAAAAGGAAAAACAAGTCATTTGTTAATCATGAAACAAAGAATAAATTAATTAATCTGTTCAAATACACTACAATTTGAAGATGTTTAATCAATTTGTTGATAAAAACTTCAAACTTCGATGCTATTTAAGCAAGATCAGTATCAGAGTTGAAGAAATAAATGAGTTCGAAACTACTGGTTCATCAAAATTCAGAAAAATTAATTGGTTAACAATTAATTGATTGTTATAATCGGTCTAATCGAAGATGCTTCAGAAATTGTTCTCGCAATAAATCAAACTCTTTGGTGATATAATGATTCAGCACCAAACTCAGATTGAAATACATGATTGATGTTGACCTAGTTCATTTTATTAATGATCTTTGCATTAGCTCACGTATTCCATGTTAATGAAATTTACTCATCTAATGCAAATGAATTAAAAAGTTCAATGCAGATAATTTGGAGCAATTGCGAATGTATTAAGACTAAATGCGGATGGCATATCCAGAAATGCATTCAATGAATAAATACGCCTGGTTTAAAACATCCAATATGAATGTGTTCTACTAAATGCATTTGTCTCAACAAAATATGAATGTCATTCATATCAATTACACATGAGAAATGCAGGTACATCACTAGTCAATGGGGAGAGTGATACAAACACGGATGCTTCCTTGTGAGGAACCTTCAAACAAATGCAAATGAAGTCCCTAGAATATATCTGAATGCGGATGTTCATGCTTTCAAAGTCGATAAGTTAACTAATCTAATACGGATGAGTTAATAAATCCTATGTAGATTAAAACCATAAATTACAGATGAGTTGAACAACCTTGCAAACCAAAAAACAACCAATGTGGATGCCTTGAAGCTGTAATACACATACATCAATGCGATTGTATTAACTCTTACAATGCATATGTGAAATTCGGATGCATCATTAAAACATGCATAGAGTCTAATACAAATGCTAATGAAAAATATGGATGTTATACTCGCATCCAACATATGACAAATGCGACTATTATACTTGCATGCAACACATAACAAATGCATCTGTCTTACATGTGATGCTTATGAACAGATGACTAGAAAAAAACACTATCATGAACACGGATGAATGCAACCAACTTGCACATCCATTTTCAGCATTCAAAAGAAAGGAAAAGATGAAAAGAAATCAAATCAGCAATAGTGACAAAATATTTGATTTATACATGGATGTGTACAACTGTTTGATACTCTTTCTAAAGTGCATGATGTCACATTCTTTGATGATTGTTTGCGCCCATGTCTGACTATTGAGCAGAGCAGATAGACATGCTTTAATCAAGGGAAAGAAAGTTATCTAAAGAATGTAAGGTTATCAAGTTATTTTAGAGATTTAAAAGAGTGGAAATGTCTTCAAGATTGATACATGTTTCTTATGTAGTTTGTTGGAATCCAAAGCTTCATCATATGCTTACTACATTAAAATCCTTAGCGTTGTAATATGAACAATAATCCAAAAGTGATATGACCCATATCCAATACCAAAGAAGTATTCTCAAAAGATTCTATCCTTTATCAGAAATATATTAGGAGATGCTACATGTGAGGGGGAGAGCTAAAGTGAATTATGTTAGAACATCAACTTGTATTGTTAGGTTCAACAAATCAATAAACTTAAAGTTTGGCAAGCATTAATTTAGATGGAGTATTGTTAGGTTCAACAAATCAATAAACTTAAGCTTACTAAATCAGATTTACAGCCAACTGAAGATCTCATTATACATATTCAAAGACCAAGTTGGTTAAAAGAAGAAAAAGAAAAGAATCAAGAGTCAACACTGAAAAGTCAAAATCAAGACAATAGAATAATCACAATTAGGGTTTATGATGTAATGTTTTCTACCACCTATTAATAGAAATCAACTAGTTCATTTCTAGGTGTGTGTTTTCTATGGTGTGAATCATTCACCCAAGGAGAAATTCTCCTTTAGGTGGGTTTGATCTTTCATGAATCATGTATGAATTCCATTGTAACTTTTCTATCAACATTAATGAATTCATCTTATTATCATCATTCATTTATTATGTTCATGGATTCACACATTCACACCCATCTAAGTTTAACTCTTTGACCTTGAACATGATGAATCCTAAAATCCAAACTCATTGAATTCAAAATATTGATTTAGCATATTGAAATGATCAAAATACATAAAGTGGGAAATTAGGATTGCAAAGGGTTCCATCTTGCGAAGCCTATCATTCTATTTATAGGTCTGACATATGACTTGTACATTGACTATACCACCTAGACACACTCCATTATATCAGAAATAATGCAAGTCAAACTACACAAAAGCAAAATAAGCCAAAAGCAAAATAAGCATTGATAGTCTTAATCCATATTCACCTTTGCGTTTATCCATATTAACATATATGAATGAACAAGTTCTTGTCCATATCACTTGGACTTCTTCAGTCGTATTGGCTTTGTTCATCTGCATTGGCTAATACGGATGACTAATGCCTTGTTTGTATTCTCTTCATTCTTCATAAGCATCAAGTGTTACACATCTGTATTAAGTTAAGCACTTGTGCATTTTATAACGTCATTGGCTCTACCAGCCTTCATCCATATCATCAACCTATCATTTGAGCCTTCATCCATATCATCAACCTATCATTTGAATTGGCATGTTTGATCCTTTCAGATTCTAACTTGTTATGTATACAGGAATGAAACATACAAAAAATTCTAAGGCACTATCATGAGGGACCTATAGGGAGACACCATTGAGCAAGTCTAATAATAAAGGAAGTCTTTGTCTCGAGATTATATTGACTTGAAATCTTTAAGGACGCTTACAACATGGTACGCACCTATGATATCTGTCAAAGAGCAACTAATATCTATGATCAATGCCTTGTCTGCATTCTCTTCATTCTTCATGAGCATTAAGTGTTACTCATCCACATTGAGTTACACATTTGTGCATTTTCTTCAACTGCATTGACTTTAACAGCTTTCATTCGTATCATCAAGTACTTAGCAAAATTTTCAAACAGAACAATTAACCAACCATCATTTGAATTAGCATGCATGATCCTTTTTTTTTCCAACAAGTTATGTTTACGGGAATGAAGCACAATATATTATAAGGCACTATCATGAATGACCCACAGAAGGACACCATCAAGCAAGTCTCATAGCCAAGAAAGTCTTTGACTTAGGATTTTATTGGCTCACAGTCTTTAAGGACGCTCACAACATTGTACGCACATCTGATGCCTGTTAAAAAGCAACTAATATCTATGACTAATTTCGTGTCTGTGTTCTCTTCATTCTTCATAAGCATCAAGTATTACTCATTCGCATTGAGTTAAACACTTGTCCATTTTCTTCAACCGTATCAACTCTAACAGCCTTCATTTGCATCATCAAGTACATAGCAAAATTTCTAAACGGAACAATAAAGTGACCATCACTTGAATCGACATGCTTGATCCTTTCAGGTTCCAGCAAGTTATGTGTACGAGAATGAAGCGAAATAGATTCTAAGGCATTGTCTTGAAAAACCCATAGGGGGACACCATTGAGCAAGTCTAACAGCCAAAAAGTATTTGACTCAGGATTCTATTGGCTCGTAATCTCTAAGGACGCTCAGAACAAGGTACGCACCTGTAATGTTCGTCAAATAACAACTAATATCTCAACACGAGATGGAATGCCTCAAATACCCATTCAAGTTTGTGAGGTATTTGACATGGGGAATTGATTTCATAGGGCCATTCCTAATATCTTTTGACATGTGATAGTTGTCATAATATTTTTAATTGTTTGTTGATTAAGATGTTGAAGCTTTCATTGTGTGTTGTTTCTTTGAATTTGGTTTAGATAATGATGAAATCTCAGTTCTTTTAACCTAAGTTGATTGTTTCACAACTCTACTTGTTGTAGGTTTAGGTGACTGTTTTTACTTCCTAATCTATTTTTTTAGAAAATGTCAAAAACCACTTGTTGATTTCCTTTTGAAATGTGTGGTTTTGATTTTGGAGATGTTACAGCTTGTGCTTTTCTTTTGAATGATAAGGATGCTTGTCCTTTTGAAATCTGACTTGTTTGAATTTTTATAAGATTTGACCTCATTGTCAGATTTGCTTTCAGCAGATGGTTTCATCTTAGGCTTATTATCCTTATCAGTCATGATGCTGGCTGGAGTGAATTTCACAAAGGGTATGATGGCTTTGATAGGACTTTTAAGCTTTGAAACATACACTATCTTATCTAAACAATCTTTGATTTTAATAGGATGACCATTTTTAATCTTTTCAATATCAGTTTCCATATAAACATGAGGCTTGTTTTGTGGATTGGTTGTCTAACAAAAAGTTGCAGATTTATTTTTGATCATCTTAATGTCTGTTAAATTTGATTTTGTTAGTGACTCAGGCATGACAGTATAGTTGTCCTTATAAGGTGGAGGACATGTATTATAGCCTATTCCTATCATATCCTTCTGGTCCTTTTGAGTATCAGATAACTCTTAAAGCTTGGTTGATGACAATTGAAATTTCTCAAGTTTCATTTCTGTTACTGAGTGATCAGCTTTTGACTTTGTTCACAAGTCAGTCAAGTTTTTTCAACCTCAGCTTCAAGTGTGTACTTTTCTCCATGAATCTTTTCTATATCAACAAGCAAAAATTTATTTTAGCTTTAAATCCTCTCATCTCATGTTTTAACATCTCAGTTTTAATATTTTCATCTTTTACCATTGAGGCCAATTTGTGATTATGTTCTTTGTAACCTTGCACCTCATTGATGCATTTTTTACTACAAAGATTGGCCTTTACCTTTTTTGGTATTGGTGTTGGAGGTACATTGATGTGAGCCATCAGTGCATGATTTAGGTAGTTTGGCTTTACTTCCTCTACATACATACTCCAATCACATACACCATCTTGTCTTATGACAAGAGCATTAGAGTAAGGTTAAGATGATAAATGAGTTTATCGAGCAATCTGAGCCTTAGACTGATGTGATGGCTGGTGAGAATGAGAGCTTTGATTACCTTGATATGAATGAGATCTTAATTTAGATGATTGACCATAAGAATCCCTTGAGAATTTGTTGTTGCTACTCCTTGGTGCTTGCATTCTCTTGAGAAATGACCATTGATTCCACAGTTGTAACACTTCACCTTTGTCTAATCAAAACCCAGTTTTGTATTCTCATTCATGGTGAGCTTTTTCCTATTCTGAAGAACTTCATGTCTCTTAATGCAATCATGGCCATCTGCCATTACAGATCCATTTCTTTAGGATCTCCTTGGATCACATGGACTTTCTTGAGTTGACATGAAATCATCCTCTTTAGGAACAAATGCATTTTCCACAGTATGAGTTTTACTAAGTAATTTGTATGCCTCTATTACTTGTGGACCACCAAGGTTTCTTGACCTTTCATCAAGCTCTAAGGCTTTAATTTTAGTAATCACGTATCCAAGCTGGTGCTTTCCAAAATAAGTGTGTTCTTCAACATGTCAAACTTTGCTTCCAACTTTTAGGGAGAGAATGAAGCATCTTTTTATTAAGGTCTTTCTCTGAGTAAGTGACACACATGATCTCCAGATCATTCATAAGTTGCACAAATCTATGTAGCTATTTGGAAATAGATTCACCATTTTTATTATGGAAGGTTTCATATTGATTCACCAACTTATCTTTGTTGATTTCAATGACTTAACTACTCCCCTTACACATAATATTCAGGTCATCGATTGTGCTATACTTCTCAAGTCTTTTTAGCGCATCCATCTTCAAGGCTTGTGTGAGTAGTGAGTAGGCCTTCATGACAATCTTGATCTTCTTATAATCTTTAGGATCAAGATTCATATTAGGATCTTCAACTGGGATTCTGACATTTCTGTATTGATTAGCATTTAGAGAAGTTGGAATATGGGGACCTATGTAGATTGAGATCCAATAATCTACTCTAACACCAATTAGATAATTCCTGAATCTAATTTTCCATTGCTTAAATTTAGATCTGTGTTTCAACATTGGTGGTTTACGACCAAGTTCAACTAAACTTAGAGTATCTATGATGTTTCTTGATTTAATTTGGTTTTGATATGATTAAATTGATTTTAGACTTTAATGAATTGATTTTAAGATGAAATTTAAGTCCAAATTCTGAAACAAATGTTTGCAACAATGAATGATACAAATGCAGTTAACAGTCTTCAGACAAATGCGTTGGACAGTGGCAGTTCTAACACCACTTAATCAACAAATGCGATGAACAATAGAATTCAGGGAAAATGCGATGAATAGTTCACAACTGTAGCATATGCGTACGATGAACAGTGTTTCATTCTGTTCATAGATTTTTGATGATTTGAATTGATGTTTTCACTTGAATTAGATATGAAAGCCTTCGATTAGGAACTCCTTCTAATCTCCGACCATTTTGCTCACAAACACTCTTTAATTTGATGGTTTTCGTTAGTTTTTGATGAATGTTCAATCAATCAAACTGTACCTTCAATTCATGATGAATTTGAAGTTTAGTTTGATTGAAACAATGAGTATTTCTGATTTGATTACAAATCAATTATGTTGAACACAATGAAATGCATATCTATCAATAGATCGATAATAAAAAACAATGGGTTTCTGATTGAATCCAAGAGCCAAGGATCTGATACCAATTGACTGGATAATAATTAATATGACCTAATATATTGAATGATTTCAATGATTAATTTCAGTGAAATTAGAACAATTAGTGATGAAAAACAATAGAAATACACATAAGATGCTTGTATATTGATGATTTGATTCAATATTACAATTAGGGTTTTTCAAAGTTACAAGAAATGTAAATACCTTATCTATTTATAGGTCTTACACAATGACGTGTACATTAACTTAACTACCCTGACATACAATCTATGATTGACTAAGTACAAAGTACAAATAACTGTATAAGCATTTGTTTTTCTTCAGCCGCATTTGTTTTTACAACATCCGTATTTGTCAATCTGGATATGAAATACTTGGCCACATTTCTTCTTTTCTAACATACGTATTTGTTTTGTTTCACCCGCGTTAGTTTGTGCGGATAGAAATGCACATCCGCATTTGTCTAAGTCACTCACATAAGACTAATGTGGCTGATCAAACACTTAGTCTTTTTCTGCATCCGCATATCTTTTCTTCAACCGCATTTTTTCCAATACTTGGAATATTTCCATTCATAACAACATTCCAATCACCACTTGAATTGACATGCATGATCCTTTCAGGGTCTAACGTACCCTTCTACATAGTAACAACCTATAAAATCATTTTCTTCTATGATACAAGGAATTAATTCGATTGAATTCAACAATTTCTTATTTGCATTTATGATTAATACAAGCACGAAATACGTAAAGCCTTACGTGGAGATGGAGCTATGATAGTATCCAGGAAGATTTCATGATGGGAAAATTATTTTTATAAAATTATTTTTCTCATTATTCGGATGTAATGTCTCGTCTGTATATGCAATATTTTAATTATTACATGTCTATTTTGAGCTGTATATAAGTTCTCGTGAGGTATCGTTCAATTGTAGACGATTCATCTTTATTCTTTTATCTTATCTTCATGACTAAAAACATACGAAATATGTAAAGCCTTGTAAATTAATTTTTTCTCAAAAATTAATATAATATATTAAAGATGACTAATACAACATATATAAAATAAAGTTTACATTTTTTATTAAGGAAAGTTCAAGTCAAACACTCATTTTTACGAAGGTTCACCTGTTGTATCACGTACATAATCATGAAACATGTGAGGATCGACATAGGTGCTGGGATGATAATGATTACTAGTTCCACGCATTGTTGATCTTAATGATAGTTGAGACGGAGTTGTGCTCTTACACTGGTCATGTTTGTGTCCTTGTGTCTTACATCTACTACAAAAAGCATGTGTAACTTCCTCACCATGAGACAGTATGTGTTTGTATTCACGTGACGCTCGTGTTTGTCTCTTATTCATCAATGGTGGCTTAAGAGGAACATATCTGAAGGAATCTTTCATTCTGATCGATCAGATAGAGGATTTATAGTCTTTTTATTAGTCGTTACAAAGTCAATGGTTATAATTGTAAATTTAATTAGTCAAATAGTTGTTTTCAAAATTTTCCCAAAAATATATTTTGGGGGGGGGGGGGGGGAGGGGGGTGCGTTAACACATTTGCAGACCAAATAAAGAGAAACAATGAAAGTGAAGACCTCAGACCGGAGTACATACCTCCAGTTATCACCCCAGAAGTAAGCGCATTGTTATAATAACTGCTAATGTTTTTGGGTGTCAAAGGTTCGTCGTCTACTTGTCGTTTACCTACGGAGAGCTGGACACATCATTACCTAATTATGAATTTTATCTTTTTTCAAGATGAATTATTCCCTGGACATGAAGATCACACCCTCATTGGCTCATTGCTACTAATGTGATGAGTTCTCATGGGTTGACCTGTTCGTTTAATAAATGAGAGTGTAAATTCTTTGAAGCCCTTGTGGAAATGCACTCCTCAACTTTGAAGGCCCAATCGCTTGAGAGGAATTACAAAAGAAATTGGGCTATACCTGGTACAATGCGAATAGGGATTTGAAGGGAAAGAAACAATCTGTATGTTCTTCTTGAAGTGGGTTTTATTGATAAGCCTTTTGCTTTGGGCTGAGTACATAAAATGGTAGTCCACCCATATACTATCTATGGGCCAGGTTTCAATGGGCCGGGTTACATATTTTGGGTTGGGTTAACCACCTCGTATGCATAAATTACATTGGAAAAATCGATTTTGGTCAGAAAATGGTAGCTACCTATGCATCTTAGGTACTAGTGTTCACAGTATTAGACTGTTTACAACATTACACCTCATTCTTCCCACAAACAGTCTTAATCAATATGTCACATCAGCTTTCCACTCACCTCCACTCATTCTTTCCACAAACACATTTTACCCCCAACACTATCCTTCTCATAAACACCTTTATTTTTCCACCTCACATTTTCTTTTTTTTATTTACTTTAACTAAAGATGTTTAAATTATTGTAAATATATTTAATTAAAATAAATAATAGAATTAAATATCAAATGATCAAGTTAAATACTTAAATTAAATAATTCTAAATAAGAAACTAATAAAATTAAACCGCAACTACATTAAAATAAAATAAAAACAACAACGTAAAACAATAAAATAAAAATGACCATACGAAATTAATAGATAGAAACAATAATAAAACTACTCTGTAATCCCCCTATTCGCCCAGAGATGTTCTATTAGATGGTTCCGGAGTGCATGGTGCGCGTTCTGGTTAAGTAAGCTTCTAAATCTCTGTATGTGTGTTTGAAATGATGGTGATGCCCCGTTACTATAACTTTCTGGCTCTGGTTCTTGCTCTTCACGCAACCAGTTAGTTCTGGAACTTCCTTCATCTTCTACAATCATATTATGTAATATAATACATGCATGCATTATATCACCTAATACCGATAAGTTCGAGGATCTTGCTGGGAATCGTATCATTGCCCACCTAGCTTGAAGAACACCGAAGACTCTTTCTACATCCTTTCTTGCAGACTCTTGACGCCTTTTGTACCACTTCATTTTCAGATTATTCTCCGGTGGATATGTAAAACTCTTTACAAGTGTTATCCATTATGGATAAATACCATCTGCAAGATAATACCATGTGGTGTAGTTATGCCCATTCACTGTAAAATTATATTGCGGTGCATTTCCCTCTAAGATTTGATTGAAAACTGGTGACTGATTAAGCACATTGATATCGTTGTTTGATCCAGCTACTCCAAAGAATGCATGCCAAATCCAGAGGTCATGTGATGCAACTGCTTCTAGCATAATGATGGGATGCCCATGATCACCACAAGTATATTGATCTTTCCATGCAGTTGGATAGTTTCTCTAACTCCAGTGCATACAATCAATGCTTCCAAGCATTCCAGGAAACCCGTGATAGGCTTCATGTTCAGCTACTAACCGGTCAACGTCATATTGGGTTTGTCTTCTTAAATACACAGATGAATAAATTTTCACGATAGACCTGTAAAACTTTTGTAGACATTCCATAGCAGTACTTTCACCAATGCATAAGTATTCATCGCATTGGTCAGCTGTTGTGCCATATGCCAATTGACGAATGGCACTTGTGCATTTTTGTCTTGGTGATAGACCCTTTCTACCTACAGCATCATATCTTTGCGTAAAATATTTCCGGTGTTCAGATTTACCTGGTTCAGATAAATCTATGACGATGCGATTAAAAAGACCAATGCGTATCCTGAACCGCCGTCTGAAGAAACTCTTATCGTACACCGACTCTGGAGCAAAGTAATCATTCCACAATCATGCGTCTCCATCCTGACGACCTCTATCTATCTCTTTGCGCTTCTTACGTGTCGGGAAGAACTTCCCTCTTCTTCTTAGTCAAGCTCAAACAACCGATTAGCAAGGTCTTCAATATCATCGGAAATAAGATTTTGAAATACTTATGTGAGCATTTGAGGAATATTCATGGTTATTCTATCATCATCGATGCTTATTTTCAGAATTCGTGTGGATAATAGGTCAAGTGTTGTAGTGATTGTGGTGTACGTTGTGGTATTTATACATATAACAAAACTAGCCGTTAGAAAAAGACAAAAAAACTAGCCGTTAGAGCAAAAACAAAAAAAATAGCCGTTAGAAAAAAAACATTCATTAATTAACTAAAATTACATAAATGTAGATAACTAAACTAAAACAACATTAAACTAAAATCACAACTTAAACTAAAACCACAACCTAAACTGAAACAACAAATTAAACTAAAAAATTAGTTGCAAGAGGCATTCCATATTTCTCTTATCTCGTTACACAATTCTTCATGTTCGGCACGCTGGAATGGATCCATATGACTTGTGTCGATGAAAAGGATCTTCTTCTCTTCCAACTTAAAAATTTATCATTTTTTTCGTCGAAATGTTGGATAGCTTTCTTCTTTGCCTTTGTCGTCTCGGCCAAGTCTTCAACGAGACTTAGTCTCTTTGCTTCGCAAGCAAGTGAAGAAGAAGAAGTCATGCCTTTACCCTTTATTTTGACCAGCTTCTTGGCCTTGTCCCTCCCCATTGGACGTGTTGGAGGTTCCTCTCGAGACTCTTCTTTTAAAGGTTCTTCCTCTTGATCTTCCTGTTGCATTGCAAGAAAAACATCATCATTATTATCATCATCAAGTGATACCCCCCACTCTTGAGTTGATTCGGGACTATTGCCAAAGTTGGCATCCGAAGCAGAAGTGGTATACTCCCCTGTGTTGCTTGTTTTTGTTCTTTTGGAAGCTTGATAACCATACACTTTGGTAGACCCAGAATACTTTGGAATATCTTTAACTATCCTCCACACATGTTCATATGTGAAGGCAACATTATTATTGTTCGTGTAATCATATTTTTCTTGGGTTATATATTGGTCTTCTGACCAACCACTTTTGTTTTTTGACTTGATACGAACATAAGACGCATTAAAGTGAGCAACCTTTCCTTTGATCATATGCTAGTGACTTCTAAGGTGGTGAGCATTTCTTGGAATTTGAGGGTTTCCAGCATTGTAATGTGTTCTATCCTCCCCCAATATGCATGTTGGTTTTGACTATTGGCAATTATTAGGTCTTCAAAAATGGCTACATAAGCCTTAGCCAACAACACTTCGTTATCAGCTGCCCACTTGATACGAACAGACTTCTCAGCTTTTTCTTTTCCTTTTCCTTTCCCTTTCTTCTTTGTTGGTGTTTTTTTAGGTGATGAATGTGCTTCATCAATTAGTTGTTCATTAAGTGATTGTGATTGCAATTGCTGACTTTTTGAATCTCTTTATGTTTAAGCCATGCTTGATATTGTTGATAGTCTTCCAATGAAGACTGAGATTGTTGAAGATATGGGAATCCCTCGGGTTGTGGAAATTGTGAGAAGCCAGGTTGTTGAACATATGGGAATCCCCCAGGTTGTTGAACACAGGGTGTTGATATTGGGAGAACTCGGGTTGGTGATGTGGGTATTCTTCATTGGTTTTATCATTTAACATTTGTGTGAAAGAGAATGGAGCTCTTGGATCCATTAAGAATTGAATTTTGAATTGTGTTTAGAAGAAAGTTAGAATGTTAGAAAGAATATGAAGTGTGATTTGAGAAAAACTCTCAAGTGAATAAAACATATTTATAATAGGTAAACTAGCCGTTATGAATAAAATAAAAAATAGTTGTTATTAATAGTGCAAAAAAACTAGCCGTTATGGAAAAAAAAGTTGTCGTTATGAATAAAACAAAAAAACTATCCGTTATGAAAAAAACAAAAAAAGTAGCTGTTATGAATAAAACCAAAAAAGTTTTAAAAAATAAAAAAATAAACCCTAAAAAAATTATTTTTATAAATGTAAAAAAATTAAATTTTTTATTTAATTAACACATTTTAATTAAAATATTATACTTAAATTATTATTTTAATTAAAAGATTTTAAAACATTTTAATTAAAAACATTTTAATTTAAAATCATTTTAATAGCGGGACCCACCACCACCTCTCCCTCTCCACCGCCCTTGCGGACGGATTACCCACCTCAACCCATCGCCGCCCTTTCGGCTGGCGCGGTCCACGTAGGCGACGGGCCGGCCACGGGCCCGCGATGGGGTCCATGGGGACCGTCTAATAGGGTAACAAATGATTAGAAGCTTAGTGAAAACCGGTGGTTTTTGTTTTTTTTTTTGTCCCTAAAGTATACCCTCTTGAAATTTCTTTTTTTTTTCTTTCGTTTTATATAAGTTTATCGGGCTCAGCCCTTTATCGAAATAATAAATAAATAAATACTAATGACTCTAGTTGTATGAGTTGCAATTCTTACTACTTCTAGTCTTACTAACAAGCCCAATTAAGTTAAGTGTTGATCTTGCATGGCTTGAAGGTCAGTTATATCTCACCTTCTGTAGATTCCAAAACTATAAGCCGAAGGGAAGAGATGGTAACAACCATAGTGGATAGAACATATATTCTAACATCATTGACAAAGATCATATGATCAGAGCAAGAAGATAGGATACAAGAATGTATGTTAGAATAACTGTTATATATCTAAAGTTAACAAGATTATTATTGGTAATTATCTTTATCTTTTGTTCTTATTAGTTATTATCCCAGTAATTATCCATCTTTGTAGTTAATCTTATTGTATGAAGGGCTGTAATCCTCATGATTGATTAATAGATGCTTGAAGTAATGTATTGAGAGTACTCTTTCCAATTGTGTCAGAATGTGAGACACCTTCAGGTAATATGCCTTTAGTTGTGGCAAGGTACAAGTTCTTTAATAAAAATTCTTTGTAGGTTATGTGATATCAGTTAATATAATTTAGGTTTCTCTGTATATCCTGAACTGTTTATTAAACAAATATGACCGATCCCGGGTTCAAACTTGAGTGTGGCTTGTTCGAATCCCATATCTAAGCTCGAGCTAAAGTAGTTTTACAAGCTTGATTTTGGCTCGGGCTCGGACCTGAACAGTTTATGTTTTACAAGCTAAAGTAGGTGTGCTCGGGAATTTGAAGCTATTAATGCACGCAGCCTGTTTGTTTTTACGCCTCTTGAAAGCCACTTAATGCACAGTTGAACGTACTGATTAGTCTTTAAGCTTTAATATAACGTCTAGGCTTGTTTTCTCTCTTTTTATTTATTTTAGGCCTGTTTTCTTTGGCTTAGTATACATATAAGAGATGTGTTTATAAGTTCTATAAAAATGTATTAATTTCTAAGTGATTAAAAACTCTATTTAAATACAGACCACTTCTATATTTGATGCATGTTATCTGTTGAATACTGGGGATGCGTACGTCCGTTATCGACTTGAAAATCAATGTTAGACTCGTTTACAATTGTTGATTTTTTTCAAATTTTTTTAATATTTTTAAATGCATATAACATTTTATACAATATTATTATTTAAAAAACAATAGACCAAGGAGCATTTTATTCTCTTAAATTTGAGTATAGTATTGCATTACTTTTTTCAGAAAAAATAACATTTTTTAAAAGACGTTTATATGATATTCATATAACTTGCGTAATAATTTAATGCGTAACTATAAAATAATTGACGTAGTTATCATATAACTTGCGTAATTATAAATATAACTTGCGTAATTATTATTTATAACTTGAGTAATTTTTACATACTTAATTATATATAACTTACGTAATTACGAATATAACTTGCGTAATAGTGAATATAACTTGCGTAATTAAGGACATTATCTGCGTATTTATAGTGCGGACGAAATTACACATCTCCCAAACGACACATGTCAACCCCTGATGACTTCATACGCTTTATACTTTTTTTGCACTTTGTATAATAATCTTCTCCTATATGTGTATATGTGTGTAGAGTAAAGATTAAATGAGAACTCATATATTTTTATGAGAACTTCGAGAACTCAAGGAAAACAATAAAAATAACATAATTTTAACTACAATACTAACATTATTATTAAATTTAACATCTTTATATGAGTTTATATGTGATAATTTACATGTATTTATACGTCTTAAAATTTTACAATGGTTGATACTAATAAATGTAGATGATTATATATAAAGCTACTGATGAGGTATACACAAGAACTCAAACATAATCAATTATTTTAGCCTATGTTAAACAACAATTGAGCCAAGTACTTGTTATGATTTTGTTGTTGTTGTCATAAAAAGTTTTGTTTGAGGGATTTCTCCTAAATTTTGGAAGGAGTAACAAAGAAGAGAATATTTATTGTTCATAAGCATGTGATGCATCTGATAATTAACTCTGATATCCACGAGTATTGCATATTGGTTGCATAAACACAAGTGACCATCAGCAATAGTGGTTGCCATTATTCTTAACAGGAAGAAATCTGTTGTACTATTGCTAAAGCTCATAGGACAAAAGCAATGATTCAAATAAGTCTCATTCTTTTCATCTACTACAACATGATGACTTATTTAATGAGCTTAATAAAAGAACAAACCAAATGAATTCTTTCCTTAAAAATACATTGTGGAATGCTAGCGATTGCTTTTGGTTCATTTTGTACAAAGTGATGAGAAAAATAAAGAATATGCATTGACATAATAACACAATTTACCAACACTGATTTAAAGCAACAACTACTAGATCATGAGCAGATTGCTAGCCAGATATGTAAATTCTTGTAATAGTAGCAAACTTAAAACATGCATCATGAAGTATTAAAATAATGTTAAATGGCAAAAGAAAAGTTCTAGGATCACAAAAGTACCAAGCTTCGTTTGATGACCACTTATGAAGAAACACTAGTCAATTTCATAACCATGTATGAAGAAACACTAATCAGTTTCATTCAATATCACAGTGCATGTATGCATTCTACACCAACATTTTAAATGTAGAAGAATAAAATCTATGGAATCAAACTAAAATCACAACTTCATATTTCATGAAACTAGACAGTACTTCATGAAGATGATATGACATTACTTTACATCTCACCAATATTGGCATCAAGTAACACTACCAATATGGTGCTGAAAACTCAACTGATGCAGACGATCATGTGCCTATACACTACAAAACATGTTTACTACTTGATTTTAGGGCAGGGTCAATCTTGATTCTCAAATTTTGGAGGATTTTACAGCCAAAATAGTTACAATCTCTATGTTCATACACACAATAGCATATAACAATCAACATATATATCAAATACATTACGACTTTACAATATATAGTTCAACTTTGTCGATTCATAACCAACTGAACCTCATATTCAGGTGTAAACATGGGACTTTTAGCTTTAAGCCATAAAAAGTCACTTTTACAAATAGAAAATTACTAACCACGTTAATTAATATCTTAGAAAAGCAACATCAACTATTCACTATGAAATAAACCCTAAGTGAAGTCGATTAAAGAAATTTTTAGCCCTAGAATTTTAGAAAATTTCAAAAATCAGACATTCAAACCAATGCGCGAGACATACCTTTTGGGTTTGCGTGGAATGCTTCGATTCAGTGCGATGCTCAGATTTACGACTCAGGTTAGGCCGATTGATGCCTATTATGGAAATTGTTCATAGTGAAGCAAAGTAATTGTGCCCAGGATATTCTGACGGGTGGTTTCTGAAACTGAAGTTGAAATATCAATTGTACCCATACACCCCCCTTCTATCCGCCTAATTTAATTTTTATAAAATTACTGATTTGCTCCTTTATTTAAAGCCATTGATCAACATGATATATGGTTTTTATTGGTTTTTTAAGTTTTTTTACAAAATATTAGTTCTCATTTGAAAGCCCTTATATATATATATATATATATATATATATATATATATATATATATATATATATATATATATATGGTATGGTTATCTAAAAAACCATTATTTTTTGTGAAAACTCTAAAAATCAATATGAGCCATACATTTCTTATCACATGCAAGTCATATGTCATTTCCCCCTTTTCTATAAAACGTTCATAACTTTTTTTCATGACATCATTTTTTCAAAAAAATTCACCATTCATTTCAATATTTTTTTATCTTTCCAAGGCCTACCATATTGATATATTTTTTTAAAATCGTCCACCTATTATTTACATATGTATAAATCTGGTTATACACATATGTAATACCAGATTTACACATGTGTAAATCCGGTATTACACATGTGTAAATCCGGTATTACAATCCTAAAACTAAGGTTAGGCAAATTCAAACTTCAAGAATTATAATAAGTTAGTAACATATATTTATTTGAAATTTGCTAATGTGACGTTATTTGACTCGCTTTATAAGAGTTTTGTATATATATTTTAAATATGCATGTATATATGAATATGATTAGTGAACACGCATGCATGTAAAAGTATTTACGTGTGCATGTATGTAAACTTTTTGAATTTTGTAAGTTATTGAACCATGCATGTAAGTTACCAAATCATAGGATTATACAATTAGTCATTCGATTGGTACATGTTTCTACCTAATAAGTAATGAAATAAGATCAAAACTTAATCAAACATTAACTAATTAAAATAGCTACTAAGAAATTAATACAAACTTAAACCTAAACTAATCTTAATTAGTTGACTACTAGGCTAATTTAATAAACTAAACAACAACTTAAGAATTAAGAAATCATTAGTACCTTATGGTGACACTTAGTAATACATGGACACTCAACATCTTCCTAAACTTGACACATACTAACCTACAATAACACCTCATCTAAGCTAAGATGCAGGTGATCATTACTAATACCTCCCTTGTGTTTCTCTCTCGGTCGAAGTACCCAAAGCACAAACCGCCATCACCTCCTAAACCATACTCTCTTCTCTTCCTCTCGTCTACAACACCACACAAAGCCACCATCTCACCCAATAAATCTCTCTTTTCTCTCGGTTGTTATACCACCGAAACCATCATCAAATTCCTTTGAAGTATTATACAAGTTCAAGAACATTTTCCTCCAAACTTGGAACTCAAGAAGTTAGAAGTCTTCATCAACCATCTTCTTCACTTTTCTTCTATCTATAATCAAGGAAATAATTGACAAGTGCTGGAACAAAGGTGAGTAACATAGCCCCTTTTTATTTATAAATTTTTGGGAGAAAAAGCATACTGTGCAAATTATTTGTTTGATGCTAATATAAATGAGGATTTGATAAGTTACTGTCATTGACTGCCATAATTCATAACCATTAATTCGTATAAGGAACCGTCATATAATATAGGTAGCGCTACTTAGGAATATGTTTCCTGCCGAATAGGAGTCATAATGTTATATTATTTGATTCTGTGATTTATATTTGTGACAATTATGAATCACCTGGTATATAAGTAGGTTTGATTATGGACTTGTTTATGTAGCATCAATTAAGAAACATTATGTTGTTTATTAAAACTATGTTCTTACCAATTTTATGTTGACTGTTTGAGTATGCTTTTTCAGGTAATCAGAATGTTTTATAATTTCGTTTACACATTCAACTTGTCTAATGAATGGTATGATTACATAGGGCAGCTGTGCGTTTGGGTGACGGTAGAATTGATGGACTTCAGCCTCTTCGCGGACGTTCACGTCCATACTTAGCTGAATAATAATTTGTAATGAAAATGATTAATCTTTTGGATGTTGATTGGTAGAATCTTATGTTAATGTTTGGTTTGAAACAAGTTTGTATGGTACGATATAACTCATAAAATATATATGTAATGAAAGTTTAATTTTATTTATTGGTTTTGAATGTATGTATTTGTAATCAATGTGTTTGAGCCAAAAGTCACACCTAAGCATTTCACGCTTCTGCCGGGATGTGACAGCTTGGTATTAGAGCCATTGGTTATAGAGAATTAGGTATTATTAGTAAATGCCTAGACTATAACCATAAGCTTATGTGATAACAATTTTTAGCATGGCTAAATGAATAAATAAAAATTTACTTATGATTTCTGGTGAATATATCTATGTTTAGACAATAATGAATTGTTCTATGAGTAAATATATGAGCTATACATGACTAATATGTGAAATTTTATAAACCTATTTGATTAGGTGTTTAACTAGTAATAGTATAAATTAAAATTTTGTAAGAATTTTTGCAGTTATGAGTACTTATAATTTTGATAGCCATATTGAAACTAATTCTTCAGAACCTTCGGACCCTAGAAACCATAAAAAAGCAACACAAGAAATAGAGCCTCAGGACAACGTAGAAATATCCCAACCCGAGACCAAGACCAATATAAAGCCGAAGTTTTTCATCCGACGTGCACCAGTAAAAATAGAAGGTTATACAATTATGACCCCAAGGAAAAGTGTACGACATGCTAAGAAGATTTCAATAAAGGAGGTTAGAGAGTTAGAAAACAAAAAACCAGAAACCATTCCCCTGACATCTGATATAACACCCGCAACTCAACCTGATAATTCTAAAGCTGAAGAGAGAGGAATTAAGAGACAAAGGTTGGAGGAATGTTATATGGAAACTACTAGCCAGATCCTTAAGTGAGTTAAGAGGATACAACGAGAAATTTTGGTTATTCAGACAGATTTCAAGAAAGTGAAGGCAAACCACAAAAGTATCTTCACTAAGATATGGAATCGGGTTTTTAGAAAGTAGAAATATAGGAAACCTTATGTACTATGTAACTTCTTTTAAATATATAGAATAAGGATATAATGAAATATTCTGTTTGTGACCATTAAAATTATGTTTGAGTAAAACTTTTTGAGATATTAATTGATATGTAGTGAAATATGCCACCAAGGAGAAATACTCAACCTGTACGAAGAACTACACGTGTTGGACTACCAAGAACTAGGTTGGGAGAAGAAGCTCCGCCAGTGAATATCGCTGCAAATGAGAATGAAAGGATTTCTCAAATAGTGACTCAATAATTGTGTAACACATGAAAATTTTAATAAAAAGAAAGGAAAAGAAAAGTATCTTGAAAGAAAGGATAATGGACACAAGTGGAGGGGGTAAAGTGTACAAAGTACAAAACACTATTATTTTATGATTAAAAGGGGTATGGCCGCCCATGCATTCCTCTCTACTCTCTGCTTTTCGACTGGAAACAAGAATGAAGAAGAAGAACAGAAGTTCTCTCGGTTCTAGAGAGAGAAAGAAGCTAATTTTGCTAAGGTGAGTATTTTTTTGTGTATTTGGTTCAGTTTCAGCTGAGTGGGGACCGATTTTTATATGTTCTTTGTGCTTGGTTGTGTGTTTTGGTGTGTTTAGGTTGTTTGAACTCTTTGTGCCCTCAAGTTCGGTGGAGTTTAGCTTGAAGGCTGTAATTGGTGAGTTCTAGATCCTCGGTTTTGTGTTTTTAAACTTCTTTAGGGCTGAAAATGCATGTAAAAGTGTTTTACAACTTGTATGTATGATAACCGTATGTATGTTGTGTTTGGTTGGTTGTATTTCTTGGATTTATGCTTGTTTTAGGTGCTTAGAATGATAGATTTAAGTTATGAGCATGTTAGAATGATGTTTGGGACTGGAAATAATTTAAAAATACGTATGTCTGATGCCCATGCGCCCAAATAGGGCTCATGCGTCTGAAATTTAGCTCAGATGCCTAAGTCCTTTTTTATGCGCCCAAACAGTACGCCATGCACCTAGAAATTTTGTCCAGTAGTCTAAGTGTTGTTCATGCACCCAAATAGTACCAGCTCATGCGCCCACTGCTCAGACGCCTAAGTGCTCATGCGCCTAAGTAAGGCTCATGCGCCCAAGCAGTACTCATGCGCCTAAGTTTTCTCATACGCCTAAGTGTTGGTGCGCCTGCATAGTGCTCATGCACCTACATAGTGCTCATGCACCTAAAGACTTAGAAAATTTTCTAAAATTTTAGGGTTTAACCCTGGGATGTTTTGGTGGTTATGATTGTTGGTATTAGGCTTGTTTATGGCCTGTTCTTATGTTCCATGTTATGTATTATTATGTGACTTTACGTGGTGTGTTTACGCTCGTATACGTAAAGTATTATCATAAATGAAGTGAAAGATTAATGATAATGAAAAGTGGAACTTAACGAATGAATGAAAGTCTTGCAAGCAAAATGAAAGGAGGTTCACAACCACGGGTTGTCAGCTCAACTGTGTGCGGGTTAGCTACCCCATGAAGATGCATGCAGGGTCAATCTTTAAGATTGACGGGACCCTTGTTTCTTGCCCTAGGTACTGGGTCAGGCTTCGTGCGCAATGTTAGGGGTCTATTTATAGACCTCGGCCCAGTACCCGCTTCATGCATAATGTTCGGGGTATTGCACATTGGTTCGGTAGAAAGTGAAAGATAATGATAAAAGTACGAAATGAATGAGAAGAATGATGAAAGATAATAATGAATATTATCTTGTTGTACGTATGATGTGTGATCACGTACGGAAGTAACGGATTTATGAAAAGGAAATATTTTAAGAAAAATGATATTTTTATATATTTAAACAAGGGATTTTAATTCTAAGAACTAGAACTCACTCAGCAAAGCTGACTTTTATGTATTTTTAGTTGGTAGGTAACTTGTTACTGGGGATGGCACGCGGGTGAAACTACTTGGCGGGCAAGACTGGTATCCATTCGTGCATGATAATTATGTTGTTTTGTAATGCAACTAAATGTTTCTTTTGTAACTCCTAAAATAAAATGATGTATTATTTGGCAACATTAAATATTAATGCAATGAATGGTTTTGGTAATCTAATCTGCTATGATGTTTTAATTAAATGTACGTAATTTTATGTAAATAATGTTGTGGTTGACCAACTGTGAGGTTTCCGGGAATGGGGCCTTACAAATTAGAAGCTGCAATACCTACATTAGTAGCTCAACTCCAACAGAACTTTAACTTCAGAGGTGTACCGCCAGGAAGCGATGAACCAGGAAATGCCAACGGATTAGAAAACCACGAGGAAGAAGTTATAGATGAAGTTAGAAAAAGATGTTCCTATAAGACTTTTATGTCTTGTAACCCCGAGACTTTGATGGAAAAGGTGGAGCAGTGCAAGCATTACGTTGGTTAGAGGAAATGGAGTCAGTGTTAGATATCTGTGATTGTGCTGATAATTATAAGACTAGGTTTGCTTCACATTCTCTTAAAGGAGAAGCACAGTCTTGGTGGAAAATGGAAATCCAAACCAAAGGAAGAAATGCTATGAATGGATTAAGCTAGGAGTAATTTAGGAGCCTAGTGATTGAGAACTACTATCCCTATAATGAAATAGAAAAGATAGAAGCAGAATTTTGGCACTAGAAATGAAGGGTGCAACATATCAGGAGTATACAGATAGATACAACAAGCTATCTAGATTGGTGCCACATCAGGTGACGCCAGAAACAAAAAGGATAGGAAGATATATTTGGGGTTTAGTACCACAGATAAGAGGATTAGTTAAGTCTACGATTCCCAAGACTTTTCATGATGCAGTGGCTTTAGCGGGGAGTTTGACTGATGAGATGATAAGGAACGGATCATTAACTGATTCAAAGGTAGGAGAAAAAAAAGAAATGGAACAACAACAACTCACGAAGGAAATTTGGAGGAGACCGGAATAAGAAAATAAACAGAAATCCGAAAAGGAACTTTATGGGAATTGCACAGGAAAGAAGGCCACAGACAGAAGGTCAAACATGGTGCAATACCTGCAAAAGGTACCATGATGGGAAATATATGTTGGTAATCTGTTATAACTGCAAGAAGAAGGGACATACATCAAGAGAATGTAAGGGACCCACAAATCCTAAGCCAGTTTGTAACCAGTATGGAAAAGAGAATCACCTTCGCAATGAATGTCCAGAATTGAAAGGGAAAACTCTAAGGAATCCAAACAATGCACGTGGTCGAGTATTTGTACTTCAAGCTGAAGAAACGCGGCAGGAACCAGAAGTTGTGACAGGTACATTCCTTATTAATGATGAGTATGCAACTGTGTTATTTGATACGGGAGCTGTGACATCCGGTAATTTTCCATTACCAAACTCTGTTAGTTCCGTTAAGTCTTGCATACATATGTCGTGAGCACACACTAGTTGTCGTTGAATGTTGGTGACTTAATAATAATTAATAATGTTAAACAAATAAATTTCTATGTGATTATTAAGTTGTGCTTATGTGTTTATATGATTTAACTATTAATTGTGAATTTTATCGCTTAACGTGGAAACGTGTGTATTTAATGTGTGAACTTGGTAACTTGTAAAGATAATGCTTATAGTTGTTATTATTAATTATATGTGTGTTATTTTAGTTGAAAACCTTGTTAAAAAGAGTTTAAAAGTTTAATTTTTATAAATTATAAATTACAAGGACTTAAAAGGTAATATTGGATTATTAAATAAAACAAAACACAAAATCCCAACCCTAATACCCCCCTACGGCCGCGATCGACCTCCCCACACCCACAAACCTGTGATTTCTGCCAAGAACAAGCATTCACATTCGATTTTGGACCGATTTCAAGCATCACAACAAGTTAGAATCTTCAATTCCAAGCCAATACACGTTTAAAGGTTAGATTTTCGCATGTTTTTGATGGTTTTTATGAATGGCTGAAACCCTAGAGTTGAAACTTGAAATTAGGTGTTGATTTTATGTTGTTTGTTGATGTTATGATGTTAGCTAGGTTAGATTGATGCTAGTTTACATCGATTATGCAAGAAAGCTATGATTTTGATGCGTTGTTCATAGATTACTAATAATAGTAACTTTATTTGCATGAATGCTATGATTTAATGATGAATTGATGTTGTTAATGTGTTTATGATGATAATTGGGTGCTAGATTGATGATATTGATGCTAGAAACCTAAGAACGAATGTTGTAGTTCATAGGTTAGCAAAAGTAGAAACTTTTGGTTTTGAAGATTGATGAATCATGATGAATGTGATGTGTAGAACATGTCTAGATGATAATTTGGGTTGGAATCGGTATATTGTTAATGAAATCATGAATGTATTGGGTGTTTGATGGATTTTGGGATGTGCTTTCCCAAAAGGGAAACTTTATTTGCACAAATTCTTTAATATGATGGTTTGGGTATGTTTGGGACATTAGGATCATGCTAGTATGTTCATGGATGGTTTCTAAGGTAGTAGAATGTATTGTTTGGGTGTATGAATGTTTATTGGGTTAATTGGAAGGTTTGGCCTGTTTGTGGGATTATATGGTAATGAGTCATATGGGTTATGATAGGCTATTGTTTGGATTGTAGTTGATCATGGTTGAACATCTTGGGTGATAAGAATTCTGTTAAATGGTATGTTGATGGTCATCATACACATGTACGAATCTGAGGCCCCTACTTAGTAGGACTGGCAGGGTTTAGGGTGTAAAGTCGTGAGTGGCTTCACATGGCATGTTGTGCATGATTTGATTCTATGTATGATGCATTGGTTGTGTTGTAGCTATGTTGAGCATGATAATTGTTTGAGATTCGCATGACTTGTATGATATCTGGCTGTATGATGATCTAGGTAGTACATGTGGGTAATAAAGTGTCATATGTGATCAGTTTGTATATTAATCATGTGTGATGTACTGTTATGCTTGTTTGAATGGAATTTCATCTATAATGTCACCAACAGGTCAACTAGGTCAAATGTGTCTTGTCTTTTTAAAACCTTGAGTTCTTTGGTTTGTAGAGCACTTAGGGTTTCATTATGATTCTGTGTACACGTACTTATGTACTTACGTGTTCTAGGTGACCTTTGAAGGTTGTCTTTCCTTCCTTGTCAAGTTAAGCCTTAAATTATTTCTTGCGCGCATCAGGTGAGTTCATGCCCCACACTCTTTACATACTCTCTTTTGGGGAAGATAGCATACTATTTTTACAAACGCTTTATTTATATGAGTTGTGTATAGTATAATATAGTGCTGATTACCATGGAAAGTCCTCACACTTTTGGATTGTTAATAATGATATTAGCGGGAAATTTTGGGTAGTACTACTGGGTCTGACGAGCCCCACCTGTGCGACTCGAGGTCAAACGGGTGCAATTTTGTCCTAATGAACATTGTCACGACCTGGTATGCCGTGGCAGGAGGCAACAAACGTAACACAGTCAGCTTCAACCGCGAAATCGCTATGATTATTACTATTTGTTTATAGACTAGCTATCTATTACAATACACTTCTTATATTGTGCAACTGTTATTGATTTATGTTTAACGCAAACTCTTGAACTCACCAACCGTTGTGTTGACTCTTTAGTATGTTATTCTCAGGTTAAGGTTGCCATTGCCTAGGAGCACATTACACGGGTCAGCATCATTGGATTGTCTTCATGTTTGAAAACAATGTCTTTGGTTGAGTTGTTTCAACATTTACGATTTGGTTTTGCATAATATTTGGGCGTTTGTGTTTGCGCATTTTATGTCATGTTACATTGTTTTGGGTTTTCTGGTTTATTTAACGCTTCCGCAGTATTTAAAGTTAAACTTTGACTTTGAATGTTTGTACATATAGAGTCGTTCTGAGTAACTAATGACTGAGATCCTGGTATGTCACGCGCCTCGCAGTAAAACCCTGCACGCGGATTTTGAGGGTGTGACAGATTGGTATCAGAGCCATTGGTTATAGGGAACTAGGTTGCATACACACACACTAGACTATAACCGTACAGTTGTTGGTTGCTTGTCATTTACTCTCCTTACTGTATACTCATTGGCATACGCATCACGTACTTCACAGCATGGCATCGTCGTCGCGTGACTTAGGTAAGAGACCCGCGAGATCTGAGTCACCTCCTTACTCACCCATACCGGACAGTGGATCGGACTGGCCACGACATCAGTATCCATCTGAAGAGGTTGATTGGGATCAACCGTTCGTGATACCTGAACGTGATCCTCTACGAAATTGGGATTACTATCCTACCTGCATATGGCATATGATATATCGGGAGCGAGTACCACTGATAGCCTCTACCCGACCACGAACGAGGTCGTCGACAGCTACCCCATTTCTCACACTCCCTACCCTGGATATTCCTCAAGAGCAAGCCTTTGCTGCACTAGTGGCTGCACTGGACACCGAGCAGCAACGTGTTAGGACACTCACTAGTGAGAATTTTACCCTAAGACACCAGGTGCGAGAACTACGACAACAAGTGGATACGCTCGAGTGGCAACATGGGAAAACCCTTAATGGGTGTTATGCGATGTCTGACGGCGTGGGAGCACTTACAGGACGCGTGAATGCACTAGAGCAGCGGGAGGTGATGGCTAATGATAGGTTTGCTGCTCTAGAGGCACAACTGGCAGCACTCCAGATTGCTATAGCTCCTGCACCTGCCGAAGAACCCGAGGAGGAGGACCCCGAGGAAGCCCCAGGGGAGGAGGAACCGGAGGAAACGGATGATGACAACGATGGGTCGGATGTTGTGGATTGACTTCCTCATTGCATAACTTAGACTATGTAGTGTTTCTTTTCTTTGAAACCTATGTGGGAAGGGTTGTTTCCCACCCAACTGACAAACTTAAATTTTGACATTGATGGAATATGTTGTGACTCATTTGCAATTTATTTATCTTTGGTTATTATTTTTGTTATAAATGTTGTGGTTATGGTGAATCTATTATTTCTTATTGTTTACTGTACTTCGATGAGATTAATGTGTTGGATGTTACTCATTATTGCATTTGTGAATTGTAAAGTGAAAAATGAACGCACGCGGAAGAGGACGTGGGCGTGGTCGTGCACGTGGCGCCGGAGGCCGTGGTGCCGGAGCCATAAACATGACGCCTGCGGAATTGGCTGCTTTAATCAACGAACATGTTCAGGCGGCAGTGGCTGCTGCCCAATCGGGACAACCAACAGGTAAATGATAACAAGAGGTTAAACTAATTATCCTAGTTATTTGTCTAGGATATCTGACTAATGTTTGGGTTGTCGAAACAGGACCACCACCATGTACCTACAAGTCCTTCATGGACTGTAAACCCCATACCTACAGTGGGACGGAAGGGGCTGTGGGGCTTGTAAGGTGGTTTGAGAAGATAGAGTCTGTCTTCACAAAATGCAACTGCCCGCCTGCTGATCAGGTGAAGTATGCCACCGGGATATTGGAAGGCGCAGCACTTTCCTGGTGGAACGCCCAAGTTCAAATGCTGGGTCAAGCTATAGCCAACGAACTACCTTGGGATGAATTCAAGGAAATCATGACTGAAGAATACTGCCCCCGCAATGAGGTGCAGAAACTGGAGATTGAGTTTTGGCAACTCAAGATGCAAGGTTCTGAGATTGAGGCTTATACTACTCAATCTCACGAATTAGCCACTTTATGCCCGGGAATAGTGAACGAGATGCACAATAGGGTCGAGCACTATATACGGGGATTGGTGCCTGAGAGTCAAAGTATGGTAACTGGTTCTAATCCCACTACCATACAACAAGCCATCCAGTTAGCCCACAGGCTGACTGATCAAGCGGTGGAGTAAGGACGGCTACCCAAGCGGGGCGCTGTGGCAAGCGTACCTGACCATAAACGCAAGTGGGATGGTTCAGACAACAAGGGATCTTGATCAAGCAGTCAATCTCAACCTCAACAACAGCAGCAAAATCAACAACAGCAACGGAGGTTCGATAATAATCGAAGCTTCAACCTGGCGACTCCCTCAAATCAAGGACCCGGTGGGAATGGCGGAAGACAGCCGAAGTGTAACCGGTGTAACTACCACCATGTGGGTCGATATGACAATTTCAAGTACCAACGTTGTGGGAAGATTGGTCATGCAGCCCAAGACTGCCGTGGTGAGTTGATGAAAAAGCCACAACAGTCCCAGGAAACTCCCAAAGGCTGTCTTGAATGCGGAAAAGAAGGCCATTACAGACGTAACTGTCCCCAGCTCAGGAGGAATGGTAATGGCAACAACAGCAACAGCAACAGCGGCAACAATAACAACAACGGTAATGGCAACAACAATGGTGGCAATAGCAATAATGGAGCCAAAGGAAGAGCCTTCGTTATTGGCTCAAGTGAGGCTCTAAACGACCCTACAACTGTAACTGGTAAATTTTCGGTTAATGGTCGTTTTGCTACTGTATTATTTGATACTGGAGCTGATAGAAGTTTCATGTCCACTAAGTTCTGTAGTCTTTTAAGTGATATGCCTTCAACATTATAATCTAAGTACACCATAGAGTTAGCTGACGGTAAACAGATTCACGTAACGCATATTGTTAGAGACTGCAAGATAGAGCTTGCTGGTCATACATTCGCCATAGATCTCATGCCTGTTACACTAGGAAGTTTTGATGTAGTAGTAGGCATGGATTGGCTTTCCGGTAAACAAGCGGAAGTCATATGCCACGAGAAGATCATACGGATTCCCATTGGCAAAGAAGTCCTTATAGTCAGAGGTGATAGGAGTGGTGCGATGATAGGCATCATCTCGTTCATGAAGGCACAAAAGTTGTTACGAAAGGGTCGACTGGCCATATTGGCACTCGTCACAGATAAACAGACCGAGGAAAAGAAGATAGAGGATATCCCCGTAGTTCGCGTGTTTCCCGAGGTGTTTCCGGAAGACCTGCCTGGATTACTGCCTCATCGTCAAGTCGAATTCCAAATTGAGTTGACTCCAGGAGCAGCTTCGATTGCGAGAGCACCTTACCGGTTAGCTTCGAACGAACTGCAGGAATTATCCGCCCAACTACAAGAGCTGTTGGATAAAGGGTTTATCCGACCGAGTTCGTCGCCCAGGGGAGCACCAGTTCTGTTTGTCAAGAAGAAGGATGGTACATTTCGAATGTGCATTGACTATAGGGAACTGAAAAAGGTTAATATCAAGAATAGATATCCCTTACCTCATATAGATGATTTGTTTGATCAACTGCAAGGATCAAGCTATTACTCTAAGATTGATCTGAGGTCTGGGTATCATCAGCTGAGAGTTCGAGAAGAGGACATCTTGAAGACTGCTTTCCGTACACGATATGGTCACTATGAATTTTTGGTCATACCATTTGGGTTGACGAATGCACCAGCAGTATTCATGGACCTCATGAATCGCGTGTGCAAACCCTACCTTGATCAGTTTGTTATTGTCTTTATCGATGACATACTGATCTACTCCAATATTAAGGAAGAACATGGCGAGCACTTGCGGTTAATTTTGGAATTACCTAGAAAAGAACAATTGTACGTGAAGTTTTTTAAGTGTGATTTCTGGATACGTGAGGTGCAATTCTTGGGTCATATTGTCAACAAGAAGGGAATACATGTTGATCCTGCAAAGATTGAAGCAATAAAGAATTGGTCTGTTCCTAAGACACCAAGTGAGATACGACAATTCCTTGGATTAGCGGGATATTATCGATGGTTCATCGAAGGATTCTCTAAGATTGCACAACCTCTCATAGCTTTGACTCATAAGGGAACAACATACAAATAGGGTGAGAGTCAGGAATCTGCTTTCCAATTGCTGAAACAGAAACTGTGTAGCGCACCGATATTGGCGTTACCGGATGGTAGTGATGATTTCGTAGTCTATTGTGACGCTTCCATTCAAGGGCTTGGATGCGTCCTGATGCAGCGGGATAAGGTGATAGCTTACGCCTCTAGACAGTTAAAGGTTCACGAGAATAACTATACCACCCATGACTTGGAGCTGGGTGCGGTAATTTTTGCCTTAAAGATTTGGAGACATTACTTATACGGTACCAAATGCACAATTTACACCGATCACAAGAGTCTTCAAGACATCTTTGAGCAAAAGGAACTGAACATGAGGGAAAGACGTTGGGTAGAGTTACTGAACGACTATGATTGTGCCATCAGATATCATCCAGGGAAAGCAAATGTAGGTTCTGATGCGCTGAGTAGGAAAGAAACTGCTAAGCCTCGACGTGTGCGAGCTTTGCAACTTACTATCAGCACACAGTTACCGGAACAAATCCGAATAGAATCCCTGACAGGAGAAAACATTGGGTCTGAATCGTTAAGGGGAATGGAAAAACAGCTGGACGTAAAAGCGGATGGGATTCTTTACTTCATGGACAGACTTTGGGTACTTCTGCATGGAAATCTGAGAGATCTGGTGATGAGTGAGGCACATAAGTCTAAGTACTCTATACATCCTGGATCTGACAAGATGTACCATAATTTGAAGGCGCACTACTGGTGGCCTAACATGAAGGCGGATGTAGCTACATATGTGAGCAAGTGTCTGACCTGCTCAAAGGTAAAATTGGAGTATCAGAAACCGTCTGGACTATTACAACAACCCGAGATCCCTATGTGGAAGTGGGATCAGATATCAATGGATTTTATTACTAAGTTACCTCAAACTTCTATTGGTTGTGGCACAATATGGGTTATCGTGGATAGATTAACAAAGTCTGCTCATTTCCTAGCGATAAAGGAAACAGACAAGATGGAGAAATTAACCCGACTCTATTTGAAGGAGATCGTTTCGAGGCATGGAGTACCGATCTCAATTATTTCTGACCGCGATTCTCGTTTCACATCGCACTTCTGGCAATCACTACAGAAATCTTTGGGTACGCGATTGGATATGAGTACTGCTTATCACCCACAGACCGATGGTCAAAATGAGCGTACGATACAGACATTGGAGGACATGCTACGTGCTTGTGTGATTGACTTCGGGAATAACTGGGAAGTTCACCTACCATTAGTGGAATTTTCTTACAACAACAGTTATCACACTAGTATAAAGGCGGCACCTTTCGAAGCGTTGTATGGGAGAAAATGTAGATCACCAGTTTGTTGGGATGAAATTGGTGACAGCCAGCTAACGGGTCCTGAGTTAGTACACGAGACTACTAAGAAGATTGTACAAATAAGGAATCGTATGGCTGCAGCGAGCGACAGACAGAAAAGTTATGCTGATAAGCGACGGAAACATCTAGAGTTTCAGATTGGTGATAAGGTCTTACTGAAGGTCTCACCATGGAAAGGTGTGATCCGGTTTGGTAAGCGAGGAAAGCTAAATCTGAGATATGTTGGACCATTTGAGATATTGGAAAGAATAGGTCCAGTGGCCTATCGATTAGCCTTACCTGATTCGCTAAGTGGAATCCATGATGTATTCCATGTTTCAAATCTGAAGAAGTGCCTAACGGATGAAACGATGGTCGTACCCCTGGAAGAAGTTCAAGTGGATGAACATTTACACTTCATTGAGGAACCGGTCGAAGTGATGGATCGTGAGGTGAAGACACTTAAGCAAAGCAAGATACCCATTGTCAAAGTTCGTTGGAACTCGAGACGTGGACCAGAATTCACGTGGGAGTGTGAGGACCAAATGAAGCTTAAGTATCCTCAGCTATTCGAAAAGACGATGTCAGCCGGCGAAGGTACTGATTTAAATTTCGGGACGAAATTTCTTTCAACATGGGGATGATGTGACAACTCACCCGAAACTCACTTGATTACTTTATGCCAATGCAGTAGACCAGTGATGGAACACTCACCATGTAACGTAATTTTCGGGACAAAAATTTTTCAACATGGGGATAATGTGACATCCGGTAATTTTCCGTTACCAAACTCCGTTAGTTCCGTTAAGTCTTGCATACACGTGTCGTGAGCACACACTAGTTGTCATTGAACGTTGGTGACTTAATAATAATTAATAATGTTAAACAAATAAATTTCTATGTGATTATTAAGTTGTGCTTATGTGTTTATGTGATTTAACTATTAATTGTGAAATTTATCGCGTAACGTGAAAACGTGTGTATTTAATGTGTGAACTTGGTAACTTGTAAAGATAATGCTTATAGTTGTTATTAATTATATGTGTGTTATTTTAGTTGAAAACCTTGTTCAAAAGAGTTTAAAAGTTTAATTTTTATAAATTATAAATTACAAAGACTTAAAAGGTAATATTGGATTATTAAATAAAACAAAACACAAAATCCCAACCCTAATACCCCCCTACGGCCGCGATCGACCTCCCCACACCCACAAACCTACGATTTCAGCCAAGAACAAGCATTCACATTCGATTTTGGAACGATTTCAAGCATCACAACAAGTTAGAATCTTCAATTCCAAGCCAATACACGTTTAAAGGTTAGATTTTTGCATATTTTTGATGGTTTTTATGAATGGCCGAAACCCTAGAGTCGAAACTTGAAATTGGGTGTTGATTTTATATTGTTTGTTGATGTTATGATGTTAGTTAGGTTAGATTGATGCTAGTTTACGTCGATTATGCAAGAAAGCTATGATTTTGATGCGTTGTTCATAGATTACTAATAATAGTAACTTTATTTGCATGAATGCTATGATTTGATGATGAATTGATGTTTTTAATGTGTTTATGATGATAATTGGGTGTTAGATTGATGATATTGATGCGAGAAACCTAAGAACGAATGTTGTAGTTCATAGGTTACGAAAAGTAGAAACTTTTGGTTTTGAAGATTGATGAATCATGATGAATGTGATGTGTAGAACATGTCTAGATGATAATTTGGGTTGGAATCGGTATATTGTTAATGGAATCATGAATGTATTGGGTGTTCGATGGATTTTGGGATGTGCTTTCCCAAAAGGGAAACTTTATTTGCACAAATTCTTTAATATGATGGTTTGGGTATGTTTGGGACATTAGGATCATGCTAGAATGTTCATGTATGGTTTCTAAGGTAGTAGAATGTATTGTTTGGGTGTATGAATGTTTATTGGGTTAATTGGAAGGTTTGGCCTGTTTGTGGGATTACATGGAAATGAGTCATATGGGTTATGATAGGCTATTGTTTGGATTGTAGTTGATCATGGTTGAACATCTTGGGTGATAAGAATTTTGTTAAATGGTATGTTGATGGTCATCATACATGCGTGCGAATCTGAGGCCCCTACTTAGTAGGATTGGTAGGGTTTAGGGTGTGAAGTCGTGAGTGGCTTCACATGGCATGCTGTGCATGATTTTATTCTATGTATGATGCATTGGTTGTGTTGTAGCTATGTTGAGCATGATAATTGTTTGAGATTCGCATGACTTGTATGATATCTGGCTGTATGATGATCTAGGTAGTACATGTGGGTAATGAAGTGTCATATGTGATCAGTTTGTATGTTAACCATGTGTGATGTACTGTTATGCTTGTTTGAATGGAATTTCATCTATAATGTCACCAACGGGTCAACTAGGTCAAATGTGTCTTGTCTTTCTAAAACCTTGAGTTCTTTGGTTTGTAGAGCACTTAGGGTTTCATTATGATTCTGTGTACACGTACTTATGTACTTGCGTGTTCTAGGTGACCTTTGAAGGTTGTTTTTCCTTTCTTGTCATGTTAAGCCTTAAATTATTTCTTGCGCGCATCAGGTGAGTTCATGCCCCACACTCTTTACATACTCTCTTTTGGGAGAGATAGCATACTGTTTTTACAAACGCTTTATTTATATGAGTTGTGTATAGTATAATATAGTGTTGATTACCATGGAAAGTCCTCACACTTTCGAATTGTTAATAATGATATTAGCGGGAAATTTTGGGTAGTACTACTGGGTCTGACGAGCCCCACCTGTGCGACTCGAGGTCAAACGGGTGCAATTTTGTCCTAATGAACATTGTCACGACCTGGTATGTCGTGGCAGGAGGCAACAAACGTAACACAGTCAGCTTCAATCGTGAAATCGCTATGATTATTACTATTTGTTTATATACTAGCTATCTATTACAATACACTTCTTATATTGTGCAACTGTTATTGATTTATGTTTAACAAAAACTCTTGAACTCACCAACCTTTGTGTGACTCTTTAGTATGTTATTCTCAGGTTAAGGTTGCTATTGCCTAGGAGCACATTACACGGGTCAGCATCATTGGATTGTCTTCATGTTTGAAAATAATGTCTTTGGTTGAGTTGTTTAAACATTTACGATTTGGTTTTGCATAATATTTAGGCGCGTGTGTTTGCGCATTTTATGTCATGTTACATTGTTTTGGGTTTTCTGGTTTATTTAACACTTCCACAGTATTTAAAGTTAAACTTTGATTTTGAATGTTTGTACATATAGAGTCGTTCTGAGTAACTAATGACTGAGATCCTTGTATGTCACGCGCCTCGCGGTAAAACCCCGCACGCGGATTTTGAGGGTGTGACAGGAGCAACCTGAAGTTTTGTTTCAAATACATTCAAACCCTTACTTAGACTAGCATCATAGAAACTGAAAAATAAGTATATGATAGAACTAGCTAATGGAAAAATAATATAGGCGAGTAAAGTTATTCTTAATTGTACCTTGAACTTAGATGATTATTGCTATGACATAGATTTGATCCCTATTGAATTAGGAGGCTTTGATATTGTGGTGGGTATGGATTGGTTAAGTAAGAATCAAGCCGAAATTATCTGTGGAAAAAGAATGATTAAAATTCCTTTGATTAAAGATAACAAAATTATTTTCATATATGGTGAGAAACCTAAAGGTACTATAAAGATAGTCTCTTGTATGAAGGCTCAGAAATATTTGAAAAAGAAATGTTTAGCATTTCTGGCCCATGTAGTTGATATGGAACCGGTTAAGAAGAACTTGGAAGATGTTCCTATTGTTAGAGAACATCCAGAAGTATTTTCTGATGAATTACTAGGATTGCCGCACCCTCGTCAAGTAGAATTCAAAATTGAATTAGTACCAGGGACTGCACTTATTGCCAAGTCTTTGTATCGTTTGGCGCCATCAGAAATGAAGGAATTGATGAATCAATTACAGGAGCTATTGGATAAAGGATTTATACATCCTAGCGTCTCACCTTGGGGAGCTCCAGTTTTATTCCTGAAGAAGAAAGGTGGAACCTTTAGGATGTGTATTGATTATAGAGAAAAAGTAACCATTAAGAATAGATACCCTCTCCCTCGAATAGACGACCTATTTTATCAATTACAAGGATCGAGTTACTTTTCAAAAATTGACCTAAGGTCAGGATATCATCAGTTAAGTGTGCAAGATGAGGATATACCTAAAACTGCATTTAGAACTCGATAATGCCATTTGGGTGAACTAATGCTCTAGCAGTATTTATGGATCTAATGAACAGGGTGTTCAAACCTTACCTGGATAAATTTGTCATAGCCTTTATAGATGACATATTAATCTATTCTAAAAGTAAGGAAGAACAGGAGAAGCACCTAAGGCTAACTTTGGAGTTACTTTGAAAAGAAGAACTGTACGCCTAATTCTCAAAGTATCTAGAAAAGAGAAGTATAATTCTTAGAATATGTGGTTAAGCAAGAAGGAATTCAAGTCGACCCAGCAAAGATTGAAGCAATTAAAAAGTGGGAAGCTTCGAAAACACCAACTGAAGTACGTCAATTCTTAGGTTTGGCTGGTTATTATAGGAGATTTATAGAAAATTTCTCTCGAATAGCTCAACCTTTGACAGAATTGACTCAGAAAGATAAGCCATATGTTTGGGGAGAAAAACAGAATACTGCATTTGAAATCCTGAAACACAAATTATGTAGTGCTCCTATTTTAGCCCTTCCAGATGGTACTGATGATTTTGTAGTATATTATGACGCATCACATCAAGGTTACGGATGTGTTCTAATGCAACAAGATAAGGTAATTGCATATGCGTCTAGACAACTCAGAGGAAGTGAAAGGAATTATACTACTCATGACTTGGAATTAGGAGCAGTAGTATTTGCACTTAAGATTTGGAGACATTATCTATATGGAACCAAGTGTATAATTTATACAGACCATAAAAGTTTGCAACATATATTCAATCAGAAGATGTTAAATATGAGGCAGAGAAGATGGGTGGAGTTACTGAGTGATTATGATTGTGAGATCAAGTACCACCCAGGCAAGGCAAATGTAGTGGCAGATGCTTTAAGTAGAAAGGAAAGAACTAAGCCATTATGAGTCCATGCTGTGAGAATGGAATTACACTCTGATTTAATAAGTCAAATTCGAGAAGCCCAACAAAAAGATGAATTGAGAAGTGTGATGGGGCAGAACGAACAACTAGAAGCTACGTCAGATGGAATCCTGAGATTTAAAGGAAGAATTTGGATTCCTGATAATGACATGCTTAGAGAAACTGTTCTAAAGGAAGTACACAAGTCAAGATATTTAGTACATCCAGGAAACAATAAAATGTACACAGATTTGAAAAAGTAGTACTGGTGGCCAGGTATGAAGAAATCCATCGCAGAATTTGTAGGAAAGTATAATACATGTTCAAGAGTAAAAGCTGAATATCAGAAACCCTCAGGATGTTTGCAATAACCAGAAATCCCTGAATGGAAGTGGGACCAGATTACTATGGATTTTATAACCAAGTTACCTAGAACTTCAAGTAGTTATGACACAATATGGGTTATAGTTGATAGGTTGACTAAGTCAGCTCACTTCTTGCCAATCAGAGAAGATTATAACATGGAGAAATTAGCAAGGATTTATATGAAGGAAATTGTGTCTAGACATTGAATACCAATCTCAATTATATCTGACAGAGAGAGCCGATTTACATCGAGATTTTGGCAGACTTTAAAAAAAGCGTTAGGAACTCAAATAAATATGAGTACAGCATACATCCACAAACAGATAGATAGAGTGAGAAAACAATCCAGACATTAGAAGATATGTTACGAGCTTGTGCATTAGATTTTTGTGGTAATTGGGATGTACACTTACCCTGGATAGAGTTTTCATACAATAATAGTTACCATGCCAGTATAGGGGCAGCTCTATTTGAAGCTGTATACAGAAGGAAGTGTAGGTCATCTCTGTGTTGGAATGAAGTAGGAGATAAACAACTGACTGGACCATAACTCATACAGGAAACATCTGATAAGATCTTTGAAATCAAAGACAGATTAAAAGCAGCACGTGATAGACAAAAAAGTTATGCTGATAGAAGAAGAAAGCCTTTAGAATTTGAAATCGGGGACAAAGTGTATCTAAAAGTATCACCATCAAAAGGAATTATTCGATTCGGAAAAAGAAATAAGTTAAACCCTAGGTATGTTGGTCTTTTTGAAATAATAGATAGAATTGGCCTTGTAGCATACAAGTAAGACCTGCCTCAGGAGTTAAGTGGAGTACATAACACCTTCTATGTATCCAACTTGAAGAAATGTCTAATTGATGAGACATTAAAGATACCAATAAAGGAAATCAAAATAGATGAGAAAATTCATTTTGTGGAAGAACCACTAGCAATTATGGTTAAAGAAGTAAAAAGTTTAAAGAGAAGTAAGATCCCAATAGTGAATGTCAAATGGGATTCAAAACGACGACCTAAATTTACAAGGGAAAGGGAAGATTAAATCAAAAGAAAATATCCTCATTTATTTAAGGATAAACTGAATGAAAATGACAATTATAAAGACAAACTCTCCATATTATCAGATAGTAACAACAAATGAATTTCGGGACGAAATTTTTTTTACAGGGGGAGAATGCGACAACCCTAAAACTAAGGTTAGGCAAATTAAAACTTCAAGAATTATAATAAGTTAGTAATATATATTTATTTGAAATTTGCTAATGTGACGTTATTTTACTAGCTTTATAAGAGTTTTGTATATATATTTTAAATATGCATGTATATATGAATATGATACGTAAACACGCATGCATGCAAAAGTATTTACATGTACATGTATGTAAACTTTTTGAATTTTGTAAGTTATTGAACCATGCATGTAAGTTACCAAATCATAGGATTGTACAATTAGTCATTCGATTGGTACATGTTTCTACCTAATAAGTAATGAAATAAGATCAAAACTTAATCAAACATTAACTAATTAAAATAGCTACTAAGAAATTAATACAAACTTAAACCTAAACTAATCTTAATTAGTTGACTACTAGGCTAATTTAATAAACTAAACAACAACTTAAGAATTAAGACATCATTAGTACCTTATGGTGACATTTAGTAATACATGGACAGTCAACATCTTCCTAAACTTGACACATACTAACCCACAATAACACCTCATCTAAGCTAAGATGTAGGTGATCATTACTAACACCTCCCTTGTGTTTCTCTCTCGGTCGAAGTACCTAAAGGACAAACCGCCATCAACTCCTAAACCATACTCTTTTCTTGTCCTCTCGGCACAACACCACACAAAGCCACCATCTCACCCAACAAATCTCTCTTTTCTCTCGGTTGTTATACCACCGAAACCATCATCAAATCATCATCAAAATCCTTTGAAGTATTATTCAAGTTCAAGAACATTTTCCTCCAAGCTTGGAACTCAAGAAGTTAGAAGTCTTCATCAACTATCTTACACACTTTTCTTCTATCTATAATCAAGGAAATAATTGACAAGTGTCGGAACAAAAGTGAGTAACATAGCCCCTTTTTATTTACAAATTTTTTGGGGAAAAAGCATACTGTGCAAATTATTTGTTTGATGCTAATATAAATGAGGATTTGATAAGTTACTGTCATTGACTGCCATAATTCACAATCATTAATTCGTATAAGGAACCGTCAGATAATATAGGTAACGCTACTTAGGAACATGTTTCCTGTACCGACCGGACCCAGTTAAGACTGCCGAATAGGAGTTGTAATATTATATTATTTGATTCTGTGATTTATATTTGTGACAGTTATGAATCACCTGGCATATAAGTAGGTTTGGTTGTGGACTTGTTTATGTAGCATCAATTAAGAAACATTATGTTGTTTATTAAACCTATGTTCTCATCAACTTTATGTTGACTGTTTGAGTATGCTTTTTCAGGTAATCAGAATGTTTTATAATTTCGTTTACACATTCAACTTGTTCAATGATTGTTATGATTACATAGGGCAGCTGTGTGTTTGGGTGACGGTAGATTTGATGGACTTCAGCCTCTTCGTGGACGTTCACGTCCATACTTAGCTAAATAATAATATGTAATGAAAATAATGAATCTTTTGGATGTTGATTGGTAGAATCTTATGTTAATGTTTGGTTTGAAACAAGTTTGTCTGGTACGATGTTACTCTCTATCTCTCTCTCTCTCTCTATATATATATATATATATGTATATATATATATGTATATATATATATATATATATATGTAATGAAAGTTTAATTTTATTTATTGGTTTTTAATGTATGTATTTGTAATCAATGTGTTTGAGCCAAAAGTCACACCTAAGCATTTCACGTTTCCGCCAGGATGTGACATTACACATGTGTAAAACGAATTTTGTTAAAAAACGATTTTAATTTTTTTATGAAAGAGAGGAACTAGGGAAACATTTTTATGTTTTTATTATTTTTATTTTTATGTTATTATTCGTTTTATAACTTTTTATTATGTTTTCATTAATTATCATTTTGTTATTGAAAACTAGTGGCTCACATTGGTTGCTAGAGTTCTCATTTGAACCCTTCCCTATATACATACATATATATATATATACACACACACACAATATATATATATATATATATATATATATATATATACATATATATATATATATACATACATACATATATATATATATATATATATATATATATATATGTATATAGTAGGGATCAAATGAAAACTTTTAATAGAAAACCATGAAAACTAAGTTCAACCAATCAAAATTTTTTTCAAGTTTTTCTTTTTTATTTAAAAAGGTTAATTAGAGCATTTTGTTACTTCCAAAATTGGGTAATTATCTACTTTATTGACTCCATTACTATCCTATCGAATTTCTTTATTGAATAATATATTCTTCTATATCTATCATTGAATCCTTCTTCTTCTCTCATTCATATAATCTACAATAGACAATGTATGAAGAATCAAAAGATGAGTCAAGAATAAATGATTTTGTGGTAGAGTTTGCGAAGCAATGGTGGCTGATTTGAATGGGAATGAAGACTATGAAAAAAAGAAAAAGCCACACACTTATTTTGTGTTTCATCAATCTTCATAAATTTGATCAAATTGATTATATACGCTTCAAAAGCAAGATTCTTGTGACTTTCATACATGTTTTCATTATGATTTTCAAAAAATCACCTCAAGAATTGGAAGAAACTATTTATATTTTTGAAGCGTATATAATCAATTTGATCAAATTTATAGTGTGTGTGTTCTTGGTATTTTGATGAAGAAGAAGATGATTATTTTGTATATGTAACTTGAACTTTACTTACGTATATGTAACAGGTCATCTAGTTTTCTTGATTTGATATTTGTAAATGAAGATACGTATATGTAAGTGGGTCATTGAATGGGAGAACACCAACAACATGATGAGTTACATATGTAAACTACATGTTATCTAACTAGTATTTGTTATATATATGTATCTAAAAGTGTTACGTATATGTAAGCTGTATGAAATACACAATATATGTAACAAGCTAACATATATAGTTTACATTATTGGGTTTAAAATTATGATAATTTTCCTCCTTCACATTCTCTATATTTTTTTGTTTACAATTGTATCATCGTATGTGTGTTTACGTATATGTAAATCATTGATGTATATGTACAAATTATGGTCAACACGAAAAAATGTGACTTACATATACGTAACCGTGGCTTATATCGAAGGGAACATATTGAATATATGTCAACAATTACGAACTGATTTTCACTTCAAAGTAAAAAATGAAAAATATTTGATTTTTCTAAATTTTAATTAAAATAGGAAAGAGGTGGGAGGTGGGAGGAGAGAGAGAAAGAGATATGAGTGTGAATTTAGGAATTTTAATTATGAGTAGTGGTTACCAAATTAATTATTTAGTTTATTTCTATTTTACCCTTAAGACCTTATTAAACACTAATAATCTTCTATTTAATTACTAAAGTAACATCAATTAACATCAACCATAGATGAAAAAGATCAAAGGTTAAAAATGATTTTCTTATTTTTTATTATAATATGGTTTTCATTGGAACCTCCCATACATACATACATACATACATACATACATACATACATACATACATACATACATACATACATACATACATACATACATACATACATACATACATATATATATATATACATATATATATATATATATACATATATATATATATATATATATATATATATGGGAGAGATCAAATGAAAACTCAGTTATTTTGTAAGAACTTTAAGAACCAATGTGAGCCACACATTTTCAAGGGCAAAATGGTAAATATTGATAACATAATAAAAAATTATATACCAAAAAATAACATAAAAAAAAGTAAAATGACAAAATTGTTTCCCTTGTTTCCATCTTTCATAAAAAAAATAAAAAAAAAGAATTATAAAAATAAACAAACTTGTTTTTTTTATGAACGTTATTTTACAAATATGTAATACCTGGAAATACACATGTGTAAAATAGAATTTACACATGTGTAATGACTAATTTACACACGTGTAAATAACTGATGGACGATTTGTTTTTAAAAAGTATATCAATATGGTACGCGTTAGAAAGATAAAAAATACTAAAATTAATGGTGAAAATTTTTTGAAAAAATAATGTCGTAAAAAAGTTATGAACATTTAAAAAAAAGGTGAAAATGACATGTGACTTGCATGTGACTTAAATGTATGGATCATATTAGTTCCTAGAGTTGTTATGAAAAAAGGTAGTTGTCAAGATAACCCTAACCTATATATATATATATATATATATATATATATATATATATACACACACACATATATACAGATATATATATATATACACACACACATATATATACAAATATATATATACACACACACATATATATACATATACATATACCTATACGTATACGTATACGTATACGTATATGTATATATATATATACATATACATATACATATACATATACATATACATATACATATACATACATACATATATATATACATATATACATATATACATATACATATATATATATATATATATATATATATATATATATATATATATATATAGGGATCAAATGAAAACCATGAAAACCACCTCTATCCAATCATATAATTCATAATTAATTTAACTTTTTAATTGTTCAAAGTATATTTGAGTGAATTTCAACCTTAATTTTGAGGTAATTATATATTTTTTAATATAAACTCCAAGTAACATCGATGATGATGAAACGACTTACATATACGTAACTTGTATGAGATACATGTACGTAACTTGTAAGGCCCCATTCCCGGAGACCTCACAGTTGGTCAATCATAGCATAAAATATTAAACAACACACATTTCATAAAACATTGCAGCGGAATTAAGTTAATAAAAACCATTCATTCTATTAATAATTAATGTTGTTAAGAAATACATCATTGTTTTCTGGAATTACAAAAGACTCTCTTTCGTTGCATTACAAAACAACAATATCATTAAAGATGAATGGATGCTAGTCTTGCTCTGCCGAGTAGCTTCCCCCGCGTGCCATCCTCAGCAACAATTACCTGCCAACTGAAAATGCATAAAAGTCAGCGTTGCTGAGTGAGTTCTAGTTTTAAAACGTTTAAAATACCTTGTAGGATTTATATATGAAAATACCCTTTTCCAATAAAATACTTCCTTTACTTACGCACGTGAGCACTCATCGTACATACATCATTGTATAAACTTAATTATCTTTTATTAACTCACGTATTCGTTCATTTCGTACATTTTCATTATCTTTCACTTTCTATTTGGATCCTGTCTCATGCAATACCCCCGACTCATGTCCGAAGACTGATACTATGCAGGGGTATGCGACAAGGACCCCGTCTCTATTTGCAACACCCCCGACTCATGTCTGAAAACCGACACAGTACCGGGGCGAGCATCACGACATCTTTCGGGTAGATCTCAAGGATCAGACCCCCTTCGAGTCAATCTCAATTATTGCACTCCATCCGAGTCTGTAACGACAACATGGTCGCGCACCTCATTTCATTGCTTGCAAGACTTTTCATACTTTTCTTATGTTCCTCTTCTTTATTAATCTTTCACTTTCTTTACGATAATACTTTACGCATACAAATATAAACACACCACGTAAAGTCACATTATACATAGTATAAAGCATCAACAACAGCCCACAACATGCATCACCACAACAGACATGAAACAACAAAACATTCCAGAACTTACCCGCTACATTCTACTTCCCAAGCTTCGGAAAAATCCTAAGTCCTTAGACAAATGCGGATGAACAGTAACTAATGCAGATGAACAATAACTAATAAGGATGAATGCCTTCAGATTATCCCAAGTGTCCAACTAAATGCTGGTAGAACAAATGCGAATGACAGAAACAAATGCGCATGAACACTGTAGCAAATGCGCATGAACACTGTAGCAAATGCGCAAGAACAAAAGAAATGCGGAAGAACACTTGAGCGCATGAGCAACTACAAATGCGGGTGAACAAACAAAAAATGCGCATGAACAAAAGAAATGCGGAAGAACACTTAGGCGCATGAGCAACTACAAATGCGGGTGAACAAATAACAAATGCGCTTGAACAAAAGAAATGCGAAAGAACACTTGGGCGCATGAGCAACTACAAATGCGGGTGAACAAACAACAAATGCGCATGAACAAAGTACTTAAGTGCATGTTTAGCTCTTAAAATGCGGATGAACTAACCAACCTGCAAATGCACTTATGCAATTATTCAGTCCCCAATCCTCGATCTAACACATCCTTATCATAGATCTAACATGCTTAACATCTAGAGCAAGCATACAACCAAGAAAACACTAACATTTCATAACCAATCATGCTTAACCATCTGATCGAAGCTTATACTCAACATCCTAAGCATCAGCAGCACATAAACAACCATAAAGCACAAACATAATCACCCATAAACGTATGGTAAAGCATAAAACAGCTGTAAAACCTTTAAACATGCATTTTCAGCCCAAAGAAGTTTAAAACACATAAAAACCGGGGTCTAGAACTCACCTAGTGTAGGAAACAAGCAAAACTCCTCCAAACTCGTATGCATAAGAGTTCAAACGCCTAAAACAAGCAAAAACAAACAACAAAACGCATATAAATCGGTTTCATGGTCAAAACCCAACATAAACCGAGCCAATTATGCATAGAAATACATAACAAGATCAAAAACAGCCTCTATCTCTCTCTAGAATTGAGAGAACTTCGAATTCGGCTTCTCCTTCTTTTTCAGTTGAACACAGCAGCAGTAAGAAGATATGGGCGACCATGCCTTTTAAAAAGTGATCTTTTGACTTTTGTACCATTTACACTTAGCACCCTCAACTTTGGTTTCTTCTCCATTCTTTCTAGATACTTTTATTTTCTTTTATTTTGACAAGATTTCGGGTGTTACAAGTCTACCCCCCTTAAAGAGGTTTCATCCCCAAAACCTGCCACTCCTCGAATAACTATGGGTAATATTGTCTCATTTCTTCTTCAGTCTCCCATATAGACTCGGAACCCTTTCGGTGTTTGCACTGCACCCGCACAAGTGGAACCACTTTATTCCTCAATCTCTTCTCCTTCCGGTTGATGATTGCCACTGGTTGCTCTACATAATTAAGCCATTCATCAACTTTAATATCTTCCAGTGGTACAATCATGTCTTCATCGGCTAAGCATTTTCTCAGATGAGATACATGGAACGTCAGGTGAATTCCACTTAACTCATCAGGCAATTCTAGTCGATAGGCCACCTCCCCTACTCGTGCAACGATTCGGAAAGGCCCTATGTACTTTGGACTCAGCTTGCCCCTCTTTCGGAACCGGATGATCCCCTTCCAGGGTGAGACCTTTAACATGACTTTATCACCCACGTTGAAATCGATCGGTCTACGCCTCTTATCGGCATACGACTTCTGTCTATCCCTGGCTACCTCCATAAAGGCTTTGATCTTTTCTAGCTTCTCAGTCATAGCCTCGATTACCTCCACGCTTCCCAACTCTTTCTGCCCAATGTCTCCCCAACACACAGGCGTTCTACACCTCCTACCATATAGCATCTTCTAAGGTGGCATGCCAATGCTGGCATGATAGCTGTTGTTGTATGAGAACTCTGCCAACGGTAGATGATCATCCTAACTTCCTCCAAAGTTGATCACACATGCTCGGAGCATGTCCTCGAGCGTTTGAATTGTCCTTTCAGACTGACCATCTGTCTGCGAATGGTAAGCCGTACTGATGTGTAGCCTCATCCCCATCACATCATGGAATCTCTTCCAAAACTTTGATGTGAACCGAGTGTCACGGTCTGATACGATAGACACCGGCACACCATGACGAGCTACAATCTCTTTGATGAACAGATCCGCCAACCTCTGGGATGAATACGTCTCGCGGATCGGTAAGAAGTGAGCACTCTTGGTCAAACGATCAATTATTACCCAAATTGCATCATACCCCCTTGCCGTACGTGGCAACTTCATGATGAAATCCATGGTGATGTGCTCCCACTTCCACTTGGGTATATCCAACAGTTGGATCTTCCCGTATGGCTTTTGATGCTCTGCCTTCATTTGTAAGCAAGTAAGGCACTTACTCACATACGCTGCCACATCACGTTTCATGCCCGGCCACCAATATTCTTTCTTCATATCTTGATACATCTTAGTGGCACCGGGATGAATGGAGTATCGAGTCTTATGAGCTTCGTCCATAATTCGTCCCCGTAGATCACCGTAGCGGGGAATCCACATCCGCCCGAAGCCGGTTCTAACTCCGTGGGTATTTTCTCCCAACTCCGTGACTAGACCTCTCATCCTTTCAGAGTTAAGGCGATCTTCCTTCAATGCCTCATCCTGAAATTCTTTGACTTGTGCCATCACATCAGAGGTCATCACCAATTGGTAAGCTTTCACCAGGATTGGCTCGGGTCTCTCTTTTCGGCTGAGGGCATCAACCACTACATTGGCTTTACCCGGATGGTAGTGGATTTCACAATCATAATCCTTAATCAGCTCTAACCACCTCCTCTACCTCATGTTGAGATCTTTCTGCTCAAAGAAATACTTTAGGCTCTTGTGATCCGTGAAGATTATGCATTTCACCCCGTACAGGTAATGCCTCAAAATCTTTAAAGTGGAGACCACAGCTGCGATCTCCAAATCATGCGTGGGATAATTGACCTCGTGGGTTTTCAACTATCAGGATGCGTAGGCTATTAATCTCCTACGTTGATGATGTCTAAGGTGGTAGATTGTGTTGTTTGGGTTGTATGAATACTTGATGCACAACTTTGGAAATTTAGGCTCTTATGAAATATACATGATAATGGATGTTATTAGGTGATTATGGAGCTATGTTGGGATTATGATAGAATCATGATGATGCATGATGTGTTAGTTAAAATTGTAATAATGGACTTCTTAGGATTTATATGTGTTGTTTGATAAACCATGGTGTATGATGAGATTTATAGCACTTAAGGGTTTGTAATGTGGCATACGTGAATAACTTGTATGATAATCATGTATGATAAATTGCTATACTTGATCAAACAAGAACTTAACTTGACATGTCACCAACGGGTCAAACGGGTCAACTAGGTTTAATGAGTCTTGTTTTCCAAAACCTTGGGTCAATGTGGTTATTGAGTACTTAGGGTTGTTAAGTTTTCTGTGTACATGCACTTATGTACTTGTGTGTTCTAGGTAACCTTTGAAGGGTTGTCTTTCCATTCATCATTTGCTTTTACAATCATTCGTTTACGCACCAGGTGAGTTCAATGTCCCACTTTTACTTACTTCTCTTTTTGGGGGAGAAAGCATACTTGGTTTTAAAACGCTTTACTGTTATAACATGTGTTTGGTAAGACATAGTGGGTTATACCATAGAAAGCCCTCACACTTTCGGATCATTAATTAAGGAATCTAGCGGGAAATTTTGGGTTGTACTACTAGGTCTGACAACCCCAACTGTGTGACCGGAAGTCAACGGGTGTAATATTGTCCTAAACTACTAACAGCGTCACGACCTGGTATGTCGTGGCGGGAGGCAAACAGACAAACATAGTCAGCTTCGATCATGAAATCACTATTGCTCTCTACTAATGAAATTAGACAAGCTATCTATTTCAATATACTTGTTTATATTTTATTAACGCTACTATTTACGACGATTACAAACTCTTGAACTCACCAACCATCGTGTTGACACTTTTAGTATGCTTTTCTCAGGTCGTTTCTAGCAGCTGCCCATAGGAGCACGCACGTGTCAAGCATGTTTTGTTCAAACATTGTTTACTTTTAATTTAGCATTTACTTACGTATTTTGGTTTGGGCGTGTGTTTTGCGCGGTTTACATTTAGTACCTTGTGTTTGGGTTATTACAAAACGCTTCCGCAAATATTTTAAAGTTTCAAACTCTGTTCTATTTTAAATTGTTGCATATAGTGTCATTCTGAGAAACTAATGACTGAGATCCTGGTTTGTTCACTAGTCTCGCGGTAAAACCCCGCACGTGGATTTTGAGGGTGTGACAAATGACCATTTTGAAATTTTATGTATATATAAATAGTACATTTACTCAAATGTAAACAATTAATATATATAAAAAAACGATAAAATTCTATTTTTTATTATTTTTAAAAATATACAATCAATGTTAAGATTTGTTTGATTCTTAATAAATTTATAAATTAGTAAAAATTAAAGAGATGAGAGAGAAAATATGATGTGAAATTAATTAATTGATTAGTTAATTGAGTAGAGAGAGAATTTATTGATTACTATTATAACCTTTTTATATATTTTTATAGTTTTAATATTGTAAAAATAATGAGTGGTTGAGATTGGTTCTTAAAGTTCTCGTAAAAAATAGAATTCTCATTTGAACCTAACCTTATATATATATATATATATATATATGTATGTATATATATATATGTATGTATATATATATATATATGTATGTATGTATATGTATATGTATGTATATATATATGTATGTATATGTATATGTATGTATATATATATGTATATATATATGTATATACATACATACAAACTAGGTTAGTCCCCGTGTAATACACGTATTGAATAAATAAAATATTAAATAATTATTAATAAAAATTTATGCATTGTAAAATAATGCTTGAATATAAAATATGATTATAATTACGTATAAATAGCTAAGTAAATAAACAATAATATTTTTTTTAAACTTTGTTTTTTCAAAAAAATTGTGATTTTTAAATACATTGTTTTAAGAAAAATAATTTTTAAAAAAAAATCGTTGTATTCTATTTTATAAAATTTTTGTTTTTAAAAAGTGTGTTTTTAATAAAAAATAGGTTTTTAATTTATTAAATTATGTATTTTTTAATTTGAAAATGGTATGAGTAATATTAATAGTATTCAATATTATTATTAATAATATAGAGAAATAAGAAAATAAGTATAATGAGTTTAACAATTGCTTCGTGTTTATTTTAGTTTTTTTTTATAGATATATAGATAGGCTAAAAACCCATTAAATAAAATGATTAAATTTTAATGTAAATTATATATGTAAAATAAACACGAATAGTTACAGTATAATATTTTAATGTAAAATATAATTAAAATTATGTATACGTAATAGTACAAGAAATAAAATAATTATACCATTTTTTAACCCTCTAATCTAAATAGTTTTATTTTTAAACATTCGTTTTAAGATTTTTTTTAAAAAAAATATATTTTTATAAAATTTTTTTTTTAAAAACTCTGGTTTGTAATTATTATGGTTGTTTTAATAAGAATGTTTTAAAATATTTCACCTGTTTATAATTTTTTTTCAAAAGCAAAAAGATTTAAAATATTTTATTTAAAAAATGTTTAGTGTTTTAGAAATTTTCATATTATATAAAACTTTAGTTTTGGTTATTTAGATTTTAATTAAAAGATGAAAATATAGTTTGATTTAAAAAAAAAATAGATAAGAGAGAGAAATATAGCAATTATTAAAATTCATTTTTAATAAGAGACAGAAATTTGTATGAGTATTTAAATTACTATAATACCATTTTGGTGGAAAAATTAATATGTGTATGCCTAAAAAAAACAAGTGACAAAAAAGTGTCTTAAGAGAAGAATAAGTGGCAAAAAAAATGTTGTGTTTATTAGATGTTATATATATATATATATATATATATATATATATATATATATATATATATATATATATATATATATATATATGGGAATGATCAAATGAAAACTCCATTTTTATGAAAACTATAAAAACCAATGTGAGCCACTAGTTTTTAATGGTAAAATAGTAATTAACACAAACATAATAAAAAAATTATAAAACAAAAAATAACATAAAAATAAAAAAAATAAAAACACAAAAAAGGTTTCCTAGTTTTCTCTTTCATAAAAAAATAAAAAAATTATAAAAAATATAAAAATTTCATTTTTTTTGCGAAATTCATTTTACATATGTGTAATACCATCCCCGTATTACACGTGTATAACTAGATTTACACATATGTAAATAACGGGTGGAAGATTTTTTTTAAAAAGAGTATATCAATATGACAGGTGTTGAAAATATAAAAAAATACTGAAATTAATGGTGATTTAAAAAAAAATGATTTTGTGAAAAAAACTTATGAACGTTTTAATATCAATCTAAATTTAATATAAAATCAATTTAGAACAAAGGTTGTTTAATATTGCATTCATTTTTTTGATTTATTCAAAACCTAGATATATCATATTTTTCATACAGATTTTGTTTAATTTTATTTACTTTTAGAGTCTGAAAAATCATTCTTTATATAATAGAGCATGTTTTTTCTCGAGACTTACTTTGATCTGCAAAATTTTTTACTTCGTAATTTATACTATGTCTTCAAACAGGATCACGAATTTTAAAATTAACGGTAATATAATCATTTTTAATATGTGTTATATTACAAGTTTAATTTCATATTGGTTTTTCTTTCGTTTCACTAAAAATATATATTTATTTATTTTTAAGAGAGCCACTTGGGTGGTTTAAGACTTAGGTGCTTGTTGTTTTTTCTGCAACAAAATGTTTGCAGTCTGCGGACCACATCTGTAGAAAAAGAAGTGGACCAAACGTCTGCAGTCTGCAAGAAAAAAAATATTTGTTTTTTAACATCTGCACACTGCAAAAATAGTCTGTAATTAAAACTATTAACTATTAAGCATGTTGATACTAATCCTAGTCTACACTGGCTTAATTAGATCAGATCATCAATTTGATGCTAAGCAATCATCAATTCAAAGCTAAGCAACTACAGGGAACAACAATTAAGCACTAACAATCATCAATTCGATCATCCAATACCAGATAGCAATATTCAACAAGAACCAAACTGCACAAACAAAAACTCACAAAAATCACCAACAAAGATATGAACTTGTTACAATCAAATTCACCTGCTCTGCAAGAATCTATTCTTAATAGGAATTAATCTAGGGCTGTTCAAGAACATACACAAAACCCAATCATCGCGACTTCAAAAAGAGTAACTGAATCCAAACATCCTTCAATTTCGGTATCTTGATGAATCAGCAACCAGTATAAATGAAATTTTACCTTGATTGGATGAAATTGTGTACATATAACCGAAAGAATCGGGGATTTTGTGATTGAGAAACAACAAGAACATAGGTTGAAGATGATGGAAACCCTAGGTTCAACTTCAATTGAAAATGGAGGAGGGCTACGAAGGTGGATGGCTGCGACGGGAGGGCAGCGACAGGGGGGCTGCGACGGGTGGGCTGCGACGGGAGGTCTGCCGCGGTGGTTGGCGGTGGCTGCGGGGGCGACGATGGCCAACAGTGGCTGCGGGGCTGGCGGTGGCGGGTGGGGCCGACGGGGGCTGCTGGAATATGGTGAGGGGGAAGGAGGAGGGTAGAAGAGGTTAGAAGATTGTAGAAGTGAGAAGACCATGTCTGCACCAAGAAGATCTCTAAAAGACGTTTTGTAGTTAAACGTCTTCAAAAAAACAAACGCACTGCTGAGCCTTGTGTTTGCGCGTGGTCTGCGCGACACAGACATAAGAGGTCACACAAACATTTTTGGAAAAAACAAACACCATCTTAATGACTCTGTGAAAAATACTAGTATTTAAATCTTGGCATGGGTTACATGAGGAATTGTAGCAGTGTACCGTTGGGATTAAACGAGCGTGGAGTGTGTGAGTCAGCGTTTTAAAAGTAAAAAGAAAGTTATTTCTAGGAGAAAGTAAAACAAGAAAAATAAATATAATTAACACTCTCTTAATACTTTGTTTGTTTAGTATTTGTGAATTATATGTCAATGTCAACAAATTTACTATCTTAAACATGACTCATTAGTTTTCAATAACTTATTTAAATAATGAGTATTTCAGACTCAAAGTAGAAAAGAAGCGAACCCTTGATCCATAAAAGATTGTTGACAAACACCAACGTTCAAATTCGAATTCAAAAAAACCCACATGCTAAAAGGGACAGAAACAGAGAGCTCAATATTCAAAATCTTAAAAATACAAAGACACTTGTGAAACCCAATGCCATTCACATTTACACTTTCACCCCCTCATCTTTCAAACTATTACAAAACCCTCTCTTCAATATGATAAAACAGACAAGAGCCCTGTGGGTCCCAGCCCTTGTCCGCTCCTAACGAATACCTGGGTCTGATCCAACGGCCACGATCACTCCTTATTTCAAATCACCTTGGTTCCCCCCTTTCAAAAGTACCATTAAATAACCCCCCTTTCTCTCTCACTGCTTTTTGAATTCGTTAAACCCTACCCTCTTCTGACAAAATCAAACGGATACTTTCATTCAAAATCGAATGAATTCATCTGGGTTTTTTACAGAATTCGTTTCAGTTTCTTGTGCTGTTTAAACCAACCAACGCCGTTTCATTTCTAGGGTTTCTTTTGTTCTTATTCTTGTTGTATCGGGAGTGTTTGAGTGATGTCGACGGTGAACCATAGTCGGAAATCAACAGGGATGACGACTTCTTCTCTGGTGAAACGTCAGGCGTCGGAGAATGTCGCCGGAAAATCAACGGCGTTGCCGCCTCATATGGCGAAGAAACGCCCTGCTCTTGCTAACGTTACCAATCAGAGGCCTACGTCTCATAACGTCCCTCGAAACACCTCTAATTTGGTATCCCTAAGTTATTTCTTTATTAATGTTTCATTTATGGGTTTTGATTTATGAAATTAATTCCATAGGCGCGTTTTCTTGAATGTGTTTTCAATCACTGTTTCTTGATAAACAATCGAACTTTTGTTGCTTTGATTTTTGATGAATTGAAATTCAAAATTGGCCTTAGTTATTTGGATCTAATCTTGAAATCTTTTTAAAATCTGATATGGGTATGTTGAAGTTTGAATTGGGTTTGCGTATTTGTATTACTGAATCAACTGTATTGTGTTCAGATGGTACCCTGTGTTTCGAAGATCAATGACCCAAAGAAAGGATCTTCGATTGCTAACAACTATGGAGTTGCGGCATCCGCGGTCCATTTGAATCCCACTGGTTTGAGTAAGAACAGACCCATATCAAGAAAAGATGCAACTGTTTCCAAGATTAATATCGTTCCTCCTGTTCAAACCAAAATGGAAGCGTCTCCATCCAAATCAGATGGGTTATCAGTCTCCATGGATGAGACAATGTCCACATGTGATTCTTTGAACAGCCCTGATGTTGAATACATTGACAGTAATGACATTGCAGCAATTGAGTCGATTGAGAGGAAAACAAGCAGCAAACTCAACATTTCAGATCATGTAGAACCAGCAGGTTTTGATTTTGATTTGATTTGATTTGTGTGATTCTATAATTTGTGGGTTACTTGTTTCACTTTGGTGGTGGTATGGAAGTAATAATTTTCAAAATTTGATGTTCATAGGAAATGCATGCAAGCGAGAGATACTTGTGGAGATGGGAACAAATGAGAAGATTGTTGATCTTGATGCCGATTTCATGGATCCACAGTTGTGTGCAACTATGGCTTGTGACATATATCAGCATCTTAGAGCATCAGAGGTAAAGAAAAGGCCTTCAATTGACTTCATGGAGAAGGTACAGAAAGACATTAATGCCAGCATGCGTGCGATCCTAATTGACTGGCTTGTGGAGGTTGCTGAAGAGTATAGGCTTGTGCCTGATACATTGTATTTGACCATCAACTACATAGACCGATATCTTTCGGGCAATTTAATGGATAGGCAACGGCTTCAGTTGCTTGGTGTTGCTTGCATGATGATAGCTTCGTAAGACATCTTTCAAATTTCACATGTTATTTGAATTATTTGTGATTTATTCCAAAATCTGTTTCAATTTTGAATGAATTTCAGAAAATATGAGGAGATTTGTGCGCCCCAGGTGGAAGAATTCTGCTACATAACCGATAATACATACTTCAAAGACGAGGTATGTGTTTTCATCATAATTAACTTAAGTTCTTATTAGAAGGTTCATTTGACTAAATAAGTTTGACTTGTGCAGGTATTGCAAATGGAGTCTTCAGTTCTAAACTTCTTGAAGTTTGAGTTGACAGCCCCTACTGTTAGATGTTTCTTGAGAAGATTTGTTCGTGCTGCTCATGGTGTAAATGAGGTATTAAGCTGAACTTTAATAGTTGCTTTCATGATTATATATCATTTGTGATATTATATTTCTAATGGATCAAATGAGTAATTAAAAACTTGGGTTCTAATGAAACGGGTCGAATGTCACTCATGTTCGAGATGCATAAAACCTTCAAACAATTTTATTAATGAAAAATTAATTATTTTTAGAAATTCAAAAGGCAAAAAGTGCTTCTAGAAATCACACAAAGAGGAACAACCTGTTTGACCCGAACATGTTTTGACCCTCATAAAAGCTGTTATATGTTGTTTATCAAATGTGTAAATTAAAATATGGGATAGCAAAGACGGTTGTGTTTAAAATGCAGAAACGCTTTTTGTTTATGTATGATGTGTTATATTTTATTTCTAATGGATCAAAGGTGTCAAAAGTCACTCATGTTTCAAAAACACAGAAAAGTTATTAATAACTTTATTAATTAAAATTTTAGTACTTTAAGAAATTCAAAATTTACCAAACTGTACTGGCACAAAGAGGACCCATATGACTGAACAAGTTTTGGCCCGTTACTAAACCTGTCCATTTTTTGTGTCAGCATCTGATATCCTGAATTTGATTGATTTGTAACAGGCTCCTTCAATGCATTTAGAATGTTTGGCAAGCTACATATCTGAGTTATCTCTTGTGGAGTATAATATGTTGCGTTATGCCCCTTCTCTCGTTGCTGCATCTGCCATTTTCGTAGCAAGATTTATACTTTCTCCATCTCAGAATCCTTGGGTATGTTCCATTCAAGTTCAGAATGATCATCTGCTGTTTTTGTTACCTTTAATTGAAATTTGAATAAATTCATCAATAATTCTACAGAATTCAACATTGAAGCATTATACTCAGTATCAGCAATCAGAATTATACGAATGTGCCAAGGCTCTGCATACACTTGTTTGCGAGTGCCCGAATTCTAGTTTGCCAGCAATTAGGGAGAAATACAGTCAACATAAGGTAAGTAAATTGTGAGTAAATTTCACACATTTAGCTTTTTGGGTACAAGGATTTGAAGTTAATTTGGTGATTTTATGTGAAACAGTACAAATTTGTATCAAAGAAGTATTGTCCTCCATTCATACCAATGGAGTATTTTCAGAACAGCTAGTTGACTGGCAGCAATGGAGTAATCTGAGAACAGCTAGTTGACAGAGATGAAAAACAGCAATTTTATTTTTCAACGTTTAGTTGGAGGTTGCTTCATTTCATGTGATCCGTGCTCTTGTGATGATGTTATTAGAATCTTGAAGGGAATAGATGATATTTTCTTTTTCTTTCTTCTATTCTAATTCAATGTGTACATTCATATTTCAATTGTGGGGCGTTTCTCTTGGTTATGAATTGAACATAAACAATTGAAAATAACCCATTTAATTCTGAGAATAGTGTACAATAAATGGAATGTTTATTAATGAACACACATAAAAATTAAAACCATAAGTTAAGTAACATATTTCTAAAGTTGGGGAAGGAAATACAAATAGGACATTAGGTAGTCTAGGTAGTCTTGCCATGAGCTATTTGAATTCAAGAAAAAGACCAATTTGGACTAGATGCAGTGTTGATGAATTACCAATATGGTCATTTGACCAACAATTTTTTAAAAAATAGCCGTTGACCGAAACATTTTCAAATGTAGTCATCGTATCGCCACGTGGCTTTTTTAATAAACCCATATTTTATACTGGAGATACGTCAGCGATATAGGTCTCACGTGGTATCGCCTGGACATTTTTTCTAATATTTATTTCGGGAGATATGCTGGAGATACACCACTTATTCCGTAGCCTAGTGTTTTTTATAAAAATAAAAATACGAATTTTGAATTTCTTTTAAAATAATTCATTAAGCAAATACCAATATTTTAAAATCATAAAAAACTTATTTTTTATAATAAAAAAATATCTATATACTATAAATTCTTTGCCCCATTCACTCATATATCATTCACTATCCAATATCAATTTTTATTTTTCATTCATACATCATGAACAAACAACAATATCATTATCGATAGGTAACTAAACCATCAATTTGGATTATGGAAAAACGGAGGCTTGCAAAGAATTAATAAAATTTTTAACATGTGTAGACAAATGACATACCGAAGATTTTTCTTTAAATTAATATACTTGTAATAATTTTTTATATTTTTTATATATCTATGCTAGTTTTTTTAATTTCTTTAATATATTTAAAATGGGCGATACACGAGAGCCGGTGTATCTCTGGCTGGAGATACTGAATTTTTATATTTTATGTTTTTGGGCGATACACAAGACATGGTTTATCTCTGGCTAGCGATATGTAATCATTTTTCTTTTGTTTTGTTTTTTTTTTTTTTTTAATTTTGAGCGATACACTAGCGGTATCGCTGGAGCCATAAAGTTGGCGATACGACATGCATTGGTATCGCTAGCTAGAGATACGTGGACACTTGTCATTATATGATTCCTTAAATATTTTGGATTTTTTAAAGTCAATGGTTAGTATTGTAAATTTGATTGGTTAAATGGCTAATTGGGAAATTTTCGTTTTATGAAAACCTTATTAGGATGTCATAAAAGTAAAATATGACATTAGTCTTGCCAGGAGCTATTTGAATAACATTGATTTGCAGTGACTTCCAATTTGTAATTTTCATGGTTATCTGAGGACAAATGAATTGGTGAGACTGAATTATGCTAATTTTTTTAACAAAGAAGGGGGTTGGGGGGTGGGTTGCTCGTTATGATATATTGGTTGTTTCAGTTTATAAACGTAACACTTCTTAACAAAGATGAGCCCGCTAAAGTTGGATCTAGATACCAAGTTCAAGTTGGATGCTTCCTATGAAACACTACATTTTATGCTCCATACTGAATGTTCATTGTGTAAAAGATGACCACGCCCTTCCAACACAGAGGTTCTAGTTTATAAACCAAACACTCCTTGTGAAAAAGATGAGACGGTATCTGATGAACAATAACTCGAAATTACTCGTGAATCATTCAACAAGAACTCTCAAACTTTATTATAAAGTAAGAATACAATGAAAAATGAAAACAAGAATCATCTATCAAATGATCATCACACAACTCATATATATATATATATATATCTATATATATATATATATATATCTTCCGATATATATCTTCCAAAGCTAAACTCAAAACTTCTGAAGCCAACATAAAGCTTCCGAAGCCAACTACTTCTAACAACTACATTACAATTAAAACCCCATAACTAAACATTAACATGTTTAGCCCCTGTAGTTATTAATAGACATAATAACCCAAGAAATTACACTTTGAGTAAATGACAAATTCAGTCCCTGAAGTTTAATCCACATTTCCAACAATCTCCACCTTGGATTAACCTTCACTCAATGTTTAAGATCTCCAAACAATACTAAAACTTAGGACTTGGTAATGACTTTGTAAGCATATTAGCACCATTATCAAGAGTATCAACTTCTTTAATCTCAACCTCTTTAGCCTTCACCATATCTCTAATGAAATACAACTTCACTCTTACATGCTTAGTCCTTTCATTATGCACTTTATTCCTAGCCAGCTGCACATCACCTCTATTATCACACAAAATCACATTACTAGACAAGTTAATACCCATCTCAGTAACTATACCCTTTAACCAAATAGATTCCTTGGCAGCTTCTGTGAGGGCTACAAACTCAGCTTCAGTAGTTGATAAAGCAATTGTTGATTGTAAAGTTGCCTTCCAACTAATCACACTTCCAAACAAAGTGAAAACATATCCTGTCATGGATCTACCATTGTCTAGGTCCTTGGCAAAATCACTATCAACATAGCCAAGTAGAGTACCTTCAGCACTATGATCCTTGCCAAACACTAACCCAACTTCTTTAGTACCATTAAGGTATCTAAACATCCATTTCACTGCCTCCCAGTGAAGTTTACCAGGACATGCAATGTATCTGCTTACAATACTAGCTGCATAAGCTATATCTGGTCTTGTGCAGACCATCAGATATATCAAACACCCAACTGTGTTGGCATATGGAACCTTATCCATCTGAATTCTTTCTTCCTCAGATGTAGGTGAATCCCTTTTAGACAACTTAAAATATTGAGCTAGAGGTGTTGGTTTAGACTTTTCCATACAAAAGCTCCTTAGAACCTTGTTGATATAACTAGTTTGGGTCAACTTCAACTGTCTTAAACCTCTATCTCTGCTTATTTCCATGCCTAAAATCTTCCTAGCAGCTCCAAGTTCCTTCATATCAAACTCACACATCAGCAATTGCTTTGTAACTTGGATCTCATCCTTGCTTTTACAAGCCAATAACATATCATGAACATACAGGAGAAGATACACAAATTCTCCTTCAGTGTACTCTCTATAATACACACAATTGTCATAACAACTCCTTTTAAATCCCTGACTGACTATGTACTCATCAAACCTAAGATACCACTGCCTTGGTGATTGCTTAAGTCCATACAATGACCTCTTAAGCAAGCACACCTTGTTTTCTTGACCCTTCACCTCAAACCTAGGTGGTTGCTTCATATAGATGGTCTCATCTAATGATCCATGTAGGAATTCTATTTTAACATCTAATTGCTCCAATTCAAAATCAAATTGAGCAGTTAATGCTAATAATAACCTGATGGATGTATGTTTAACAACTGGTGAGAAGATTTCATTGTAGTCCACACCTGCCATTTTTGTGAACCCCTTTGCAACAAGTCTTTCTTTAAACCTGCCCTGCACACCCTCCTTCAACTTGTACAACCATCTGCAGTCTATCAACCTTTTATCCTTAGGCTTATCAACAAGGACCCATGTCTCATTCTTATACAGAGAGTTCATTTCATCCTTCATAGCATCAATCCATCTTTCCTTATCCACTGATCTCACAGCTTCATGGAATGATAAAGGCTCTATCATGCTCTCTTGCTGTGCAGACATAAACACAAATACAGTCAAATCTTCAGTAGTACTTGATCTATATCTAACCAGAGGAATGATAGTCCTTCTAGTTCTGTTCTTAGCTAAGCTATGTGAAACAGAACTAGATGGTCCCTGTGTTGTAACTCCTTCGACATTGCCATCAAAGTTACCACCTGACTTGTCGTTGTCAAATGAACCAGATATTGAGTCTCCTCCTGACTCATCATTCTCCACCTCAATTATAACCTCATGATCACCAATACTTTCACTATTATTACCTACATTCTTCAATAGGTCCTTATATAATATTTCCTCATTAAAGGTTACATCTCTGCTCACCAGTACTTTCACCCCTTCTTTCTCTATTGACCATAACCTATATCCTTTTACCTCATGTGAGTACCTAAGAAATATGCATTTGATAGCCCTAGGCTCAAGTTTATCCCTTTTAACATGAGCATAGGCCAGAGAACCAAACACTTTCAAGTTGTTGTAGTCAACTTTAACACCTGACCATTTCTCCATAGGAACCATCATGTTTAATGCTGATGAAGGTGATCTGTTAATCAAGTATGATGCTGTGCTCAATGCCTCTGCCCAAAATTTCTTAGGCAGTCCTGACTCATGTAACATGCATCTTACTTTATCAAGTAATGTCCTATTCATCCCTCAACTAACCCGTTCTGTTGAGGGGTACCGGGAACTGTAAAGTGCCTTGTCAAACCTTGTTCTCTACATAACTGATCAAACTCACCATTACAAAACTCTAAACCATTGTCTGTTCTTAGTTTTCTTACTTTCTTTCCAGTCTGAGTTTCTATCATGGTTTTTTACTCCTTAAACTTTGCAAATGTTTCATTCTTATGCTTTAGAATGAACACCCAAAGTCTCCTAGAGTAGTCATCAATTATTGACAAGAAGTAATGACCTCCACTTAATGATGCAGTCTGAGTAGGTCCCCATAAATCAACATGAACATATTCCAAGATACCCTTAGTAGAATGTTTTCCTTTTATGAATTTTACTCTATGAGATTTACCCATTATGCAATGTTTACAGAACCCAAACTTATATCTTTTTAAACCATTGACTACATCTTGTTTGATTAACTCAGCTAAACCCTGACCACTCATATGGCTTAATCTTCTATGCCACAACATAGACAGATTTTCAGTCTTAGCTGCCACCATAGACACAAGGCTACTACTAGCATGACCATCTAGTAGATATAGGTTATTACCAGTTCTAGACCCAGTTAACACTACCATAGAACCTTTAATGACCTTAGCCTTGCCATTTCTCAAACTAATACTGTACCTAGCCTTTTTATTGGTTCCTAATGAAATCAAATTCTTAGTTAGTTCATGAATATACCTTATATTCTGTAATTCCACTATGGTTCCATTGTTCAGACTCAGGACTATTGAACCATAGCCTTGAATTCTGCATGCTCTATCATCTCCCATCTTCACTTCACCAATATCTTCTATCCTTAAATCTTTGAAGTGATCTTTATGAGGACTCATCTGATATGAGCACCCTAAGTCCATTATCCATGACTCATTATCAACTCCCGAAGACACCATTAACACCTCAGAACTTTCATACCCATCTGATGATGGTTCTAGGAATGAAATGCCTTGGTTCTTATACCCATGACTTTCATTTTTCTTGTTCTTTCTTTCTGGACATTCCCTCTTGAGATGCTTCTCAGATTGACAGATATAACATCTTCTTTTGAACTTGGACTTTGACCTGTGTTGGCTCTTGGACCTACTTCTTTGTTTAGACCTTCCTCTGACTAGAAGTCTACTGCTGCTTGTTTCTTCTTAGTTTTTTGATCTTTTTTTTAACACTCTTGAGTTAACAGCCGACAATACCTCCTCCATTGTTAATGTCTCTCATCCATACATAAGAATATCTACAAAGTGCTCATAAGACTAGGGCAACAAAGTCAAGAATATCACAGCTTGATCTTCCTCATCTAGAGTAACATCAATGTTTCCTAGATCCAGTATCAACTTATTGAATTCATCCGTATGATCTTCAATTGTTTTACTTGCGGTCATATGAAACGTATACAACCTATTCTTTAAGTACAGACAATTGGCCAATGACCTTGTCAGGTAAAGACCCTCTAACTTCACCTAAATTCTAGTAGCAGTTGTCTCTTTTGAGACTTCCCTTAACACCCGGTCTCCCAAACTCAAGATGATTGCACTATGTGCCTTTTCCATCATCTCTTTCCACCTTTGTTGAATCTCTAGTGCCTTTTCAGGAGTTGTATTTGCAGGGATCACCGCTTCACCGCCTTTCAAAGTATCTACAACTCCCTGATGCACCAACAGGGCCCTCATCTTCAACCTCCATAATCCGAAATCATTTCTACCATCGAATTTCTCCAATTCGAACTTAGTAGACACCATGATGTTCACCAGAATTCTTCCAATCAAGCAATTTCACCCTTGATTGATTTCGATTGCCCTTCAAAATCTTGATCGCTGAATTTCGATTTCGAGCCTTAACCTTGGCTCTGATATCAATTGATGAACAATAACTCGAAATTACTCATGAATCAATCAACAAGAACTCTCAAACTTTATTATGAAGTAAAGAATACAATGAAGAGTGAAAACAAGAATCATCTATCAAATGATCATCATACAACTCATATATATATCTTTCGATATATATCTTCTGAAGCTAAACTCAAAACTTCCGAAGCCACATAAAGCTTCCGAAGCCAACTACTTCTAACAACTACATTATAATTAAAACCCCATAACTAAACATTAACATGTTTAGCCCCTGTAGTTATTAATAGACATAATAACCCATGAAATTACACTTTGAGTAAATGACAAATTCAGTCCCTGAAGTTTAATCCATATTTCAAACAGTATCCAACTGCTATTCCAAGTTGGGTTCTCTATATGGTACCTAAGGCATTTTAGTTAATATATTAAACACTCTTATTTAAAAGATAACCTCATCTAGGTGGCTTGCAAAACATGTTGAAGCTTTAGGTTGGGTACCTTTTATAAAACAAGAGATGGTTTAGTAAGTGTTGGAGTCAAACTTTCTAAATTCTACACTAAATTCCCTTTATCATACATATATTTCATGTGTGTTGTTGATGATGCATATACAAGAACAAGATACATTGTTAGAATAACCTAATTATGCAACATAACAACATACGTCCCACACCAAAGGTCACCGTGACCAAGTATCATATCTAGCAGTTGAGGTACCGTACTAATTCTAAAGACACACAGGTTTTTTGAAGGATCGTCCATAGTTGATAAATGAAGCCGAAGATAATGAATTATAGCGTAGGTAGTACGATCTACATGATACTAACTGAGCCAAACAAAATCAGAAAATATTTGTGTATTTGTGATTGTATTCAAATTTTAGGTATTAAAAGGGGTAATTATATATTTGTTAAATTAACATAATCTATCATCAAATATAGACTAATCAAAATGTGATATAATATTCCTCTGCAAGCTAAGGACATGAAGCAATCTGTACCTTGGATCGTAAGAACATGAACATATGACTCGACGTTTGTGAAGATGTATGCATTTGATTCCCTGTAGATATAAAATATACATGCAATTTTCTATGTTCAACTCTTTCTCTGACAAAGTGAAATTCTACTTCAACATGTTTTGCTCTTATATGAAACACATGATTAGCAAGGTAGGGTGAACCAAGGTTACTATACCAAAGAGTGGGTGCAAAGTTGTGTATACTCGAAGTTCTTTTAGATGAGCTTTTAGCCATATCAATTTAGCAATGGTATCAACCAGTGGTTTGTATTCTAACTTGGTAGATGATTGAGATACTACTTTCTATTTTCATGCGCTCAAAGAAACTAGGTTAAAACCCAAATAGCAAATCCTATTATGGATTGACGATCATTTAGACATCCAACCAAGTAAGCATCATAAAAAGCACAGAGAACAGGATCCTTGTCAATGTATGCTTGAAGATGGTACCTGGAATCGTGGTGAATTAGAATGCCATATCAATAGTGTCTTTTAAGTATTAAAGAATGAGTTTTCGAAAAACTAGTGACTTTTCGATGAGGCATGCATGTACTGACACACCTTGTTAACAAGAAAGGCATGTCAGGTTGGGATGAAGTGATATATTAAAGACTACTGACTAGCTGATGATATTTGATTGGCAGAGAAAGAAGAGGGATGTCTCCAAGATATAAAGTCCGGGATATGCTCATCGGAGAGGAGACTAGTTTATAGTCAGAGAAACTAGCTTTCTGAATGCACTAGTAAGAACATAATTTTGTTCTGGTACAATTTTAAATCCTTGAAAGTAGTTAAGGTTTCCAATATCCTTCAAGGAAAAGTCATTTCTGAGCTATTGTACAACTTTTTTAACAGTCGTGGGATTGTTACCAGTAACACTAATGCCATAAACATAGATCAAAATATGAAGAAGCGTTTTCCCGGACTTGTAAATAAAGAGATAGATCAGTCTTAAAACCATGAAACCCTAATATATGAAGGGCTTGAGAAAGACGGTGAAACAATACCTATGGAGCCTATTTGAGACATACAATGACTTGTGTAGCAAACAGAAGTGATCAAGGTGTTTAGCATCAACAAAACCTTATGGTTTCCCTATATAGATCATCATAGTAAGATTACCATGCAAGAAAACATTTTAAATATCTAGCTGAAGAAGGGGACATTGCTTTTTAACATTAAGTGATAGGACCACTCTGATCATGGCAAACTTGACTACGAGACTAAAAGGTTCATTAAAGTTAATGTCTATTTTGTTGTCAAACACAAGTCAAGCCTTGTAATGAGTGACTATTGATCTTTCTTGATGTAAACCCACTTGAAATCAATAACATTATTATTTGGAACAAAAGAGACTAGCACGCGTTTCATTTCCAACAAATGCCGGAAATCATCAATCATGGCTTGGCACCACTTGGTTATTGGTTGGTAATGGTAAAGGTAAAGGATGTGGGTTTGATAGGGTGATTGGAATATATGAAGGCATGATTAGCATAACGTATATATGGAGTATACAAGTTTTGGATGTGGATAAAGATTTGGTTACTAGAACGAGGTGGATAATAAGGTGGTGGAGAAGGAATTTGTGATGTGGAGGATGTGGAAGAACGAGTAAAGGGTGCAAAATAAGGAGATTGTGGGGTGTTTAGTTGTGTAAGAGTAGTTTGAGAGTTAAAGGATGTAGGGGAGGATGGGGTACGACAATTTTAACAACATTGCAATGTCAACGTTCCATGGTCTTGTTTTGTTCACTAGTTTGTGGCTAGAATAATTTGTGAATAATACCAAGGGAGGTGAAAACAAAGATAATGTTCAACATTCACCACCCAATTAGTTTGAACACATTTAATTTTAGTATTAAATTATCATAAATTATGGTGATTAAGTTTTTGAATGTTGGATATACATCAGATTTTTGGGCTACTGCAAAATCCACATAGCCATAGTTGATTAGAGATAGAGTAAAATCAAACTTTTTGGAGTTGTGAGTTGTCTTCTCAGTTTATGTAAAGGCTCCTAACATGGCCATCGTGTTATGAGTGTCCACAAACAAATAAATAAAACTTTGAATGAATTAGACTTGCCCACTTGGAAACTTTCATGTGACTTGGTATACAAAATAGAGACTTCCATGAGAAAATAGCTAGTTTGCACTAAAGTGTATAATCACACAAGTGTGGTTAGTTTCACACAAAAGAGTAAAGTCGCAAGTGAGTAAAACTTGTCAATTAATGACGAGAAATGATTAAAATGGAGATAATCAAAGGATTAAAAAACAATTAACAAGCTAAAAGAAATAGTAAACCCGAATAGATGGCCTAGGAAGAACATATCAACCCTACAAGAAACAGAGGCACTAACCAAAGGCGACAACAACTAAAGAAACATAGGTGTTAATTGTGGTTGTTCCAACAATGGTTTGTACATGTTTTTTTATTAGACAAGAGGAGTGTTGTATTCTGCGATTGATGATTATGCTACAATTAATGATGATGCTACGGTGTTAAATCCCTGGCTCAGATGCCAAATTGAATAAAGCAAAATTAGAGAATATTTATGTAAATGTGATTGTATTCTAAATTAGAGTTTTACAAGGAGATTAACATAACGCTCTATGATATGTGTGTGTATTTATAGAGTAACGATCATATGTTAACCTTCTATTATTGCGATAATCATGTTAACTTTTGAAGATCAGTCAAAATCATTATTTTTTTGTTGAAGTAACATCATTACACATATACACAAATATGTTTTTTTATGTATATGTGAAAATTCATAAGTGTAAAATTTTTTACATTGGTGTAAGTTACACTTACATCTGTAAATATTTACCAGGTGTAAGTTACTTACACCTATCGTAGCTTTTTTACACTTGTAATTTACATGTATACATAAAATAACATAACATTGTATATTTGTAATGTTGTTATTGCAACAAAAAAAAATATGTTTTGTTTGATCTTGATGAAGTTTAAACGTTTATCGCAATAAAGGAGGGTTAACATTCGTTCCCTTTCCTATTCATATATGTATGACTTAACCGTCATATGATGTTCTTTGGTGCTATGGTTTAGAGACCCCTTTTAATATGTTCTTCATGATGTCTAAACTCTAACTTCTAGCTCAAGAAGAGATAGAATGAACCAGCATGATCATGAGGTAGAAGTGTTAGCCTTAATTGTTTGATAATGTTTGACTAAGTTAGAATTAAAGTATAGAGTTAGATATGTAATTAATGTAATGTAAAGTAGAGATAAGTGTCATATTTTGAATTTATAAGTAGTTAAGGGGTCAATGTTGTAAACAAGTAAACTAAGAAATTGATTTGAGTCTGGGGTCACAATGTTTGATCATAACATCATGTGGACAAGCATAATTTGTATATAGTTGTTCATTGCAATACTTATTTTAGTTTTTGATGAATCATGATTTTGATCTCTAGGATCAAGAAGAATCTCTCCCGAAGCACTATTGTAGAGATCCAACATCTAAGGAGCTCGAGCCAAGGTAAGCTCGACTTATGGCTTGCTTATTAGCTAGCTCGTTAACTCACTCGTTGGCTCACTCGTTAGCTCATTTAAATTAAAACCTAATTTATAATTCATATAAATTATAAATCAAATTTATGACATATTATTTAAAATACATCATACACATATGGTCATTTTAATATTTTCTAACGATTAAGTACGTGTAAAAATATAAAAATATGATTATATTCTTTGAAATAACAATCTAATATAATTTCTTCAATGAGTGAAGATAAACAAATGTAAGACATATTATTTATTATTTATATACATATGAATATGTACAAAAATAACAAATTTATTAACATTAACATATATATTTAAAGAATAATGGGAAGGAGCAGTTAACTTTCTGGTTTTTAAGTTTCAACCACATGGTTTATAATTTTATGCAATTTGGTCCTCACCTTTGTCTTTATATGTATATAAAGATGGACATATTGTAGAGAGTGAAAGAGTGCTGTGGTGGTTGATGTTTTCGATGACAGCGGAGGAGGTGGCCGCTCTGGCTTGGTTGCCATCTCCTCGCCCCTCGTGTCGCCAACGGTCCCACCCCTATCAGCAGTGCTAAGTTCTGGTTGTAGATGGAGAAAGAGTGCATTAGGTGGTTGATGGTGTCAGAGACGACAAAATCAGTGGCCACTGTGGCTTGGCTACTATTTTCTCGCCTCTCGTGTCGCTGAAGCTCCTACCCCTGTCGGTGGTGCTCGGTTTTGGTTGTTGCCGATGGTGTATATGGTGGTGGTCTCTATTTGGGTGTACAAATTATGATGTTGTTAGTACAATTGATTGTTTCACTCTCTTATTTCTACCTTTTTTAGCCTTTTGAATGAGAGATAATGATGTTTTATGATGTCGTCGGTGGTCCCACTGTTAGTTATATTTTAAGCATTATTTTGGCATAGTTATAAAGTATATTTTGGTGCATATTATGTAAATATTGTATGCATTTTTGTTTATTTTATACAACACTTGTTTGGATGGAATGGAATCTGCTTTGGTTTGTTTCAGTTGATTTTGTAGGGTTGATGGGTTCATGAGAAGTATGAAAGACTTGAAGAAGCAAAAAAAGTATTGTTGAAGAAATGTTGGAGCTTGAAGGAATCTACACAACATAAACTTCGCACGGCCGCGCGGGAGTTCATTCACAAATTTTACACGGTCGCGCAAGCTCGCAGAAAAAAGTTCCTAAAATTTAGGAATTCTTGTTTTTGATTATTGTCACCAGAATTTTCCGAATAAAATAAAAGAAACTAAAAATCCTAAAAGAGGGGTTCTAAAAATCAAAGCTTAATTATAAATATAATAAAAGGGAATGATCAAGGGAGCATCTTGAATACTTTATTTTGAGAGTCAAGTTCATCAATTCAATAAGGAGCAATAGCAAATTGGGTTCTTTTTGTTGGTGGAATTTTCTTTATTGTCAAGATACTTAATTATTTGTTTTGATTAGTAAGTTTCTTTATTTATTTTGATTTTGATTGATCTAGTCGCCATGTCTAGCTAGAACAATTTTAGTTTCAACATTAAGGTTTAATTTCTTTGATTTGATTTGAACTTATGTGAAACGTTTATGAGATGTTTTTATTTTAATAGTTTGTTTGATTGATTCTTAATCTTAAACACTGTACATTATATTGTTAATAAAATTGGTCTCTTTATTAATTATTCTAATAAAGTTCTTCAAGTTTTAAGAACCTAATCAAGTTTTTTTTGAAATAAGGAACAGTTAACGGCTTGATTTTGTTTATGAATTCATTCTCGTTATAGAATTAGACAATCTAGTTAAACACACCGAATGACGTGTGTGTTTGATTATAATTGATACTTCTATCATTGCAATCCGCATGCTAAGATCCGAACGACGTGAGCTTAGAGAAGCGAGTTGGATCTAATCAACGAACTGCGCTTGATTAGACATTAGATAGAGTGGATATCCTAATGGTATGATGTCTAGTATTGATACAAATCATTAATTAAAAATAATCATTGCACTGTTGATCACGAGTCAGAATTTTAGTGTTTAATTGATCTAAATGCTCGATTTTACATCGTGATTGTTGTGGAACAAGTTCACGGAAATACAAGGACTAGAGTTAAAAAATTGTGGAAGTTACAAAAATGGCCCAGAAACCCTATACCGGCGTATGATACGCCGGGTATGGGCATATCATACGCCGGCCAGCGTATGAGTGGGCGTATGTGTGGCCGTATTTGCCAAAAATTACAGAAGGGGGGCGTATGGTACTATTCTTGTTGATAAACCTTAGTAGCCATGTTGAGCCTTAAACCATTCTTTTGATAAACTCGATATATCAAGCCAAGTTGTTAGTTGATAACCAACCAGGAAACAGTTCAAAGTAAAGGAGCTTTACAAGATCAAGCTTATATTATGAAAAACCAATATTGAAGAAAAGCAGTTGTTTAGAATGGATTAAAGTGATCGAGCTCTGTTACTTATGCTAATAAGGATTATTTAATGGTTTGGTTTCTTCTTGTGTATGTGTAGTCACTTAAAGCCAAAAATTTCTTACCGTTACCTAAGCCGAAAAGCCCATAAGTCCTTTAGATATATGCAATGTTTATGCAAGTGGTGGAGGCGTGATTGCTATACAAGCCTATATGGACAAAATGGTATAATGGATTATTGAGTGATTACACTAGTGCATATTTCACTAGTCCATATATAAACAGAGAGGAGTGAACTATTGTGAGGGGTGTGTACATGGGATTTAAAAATCAAAAGCGTGCCAAGCTTATTTGGGTGTTCTGTTTTATTTGAAGGTTTTGATTGAGTTAAACGATTTGTTTATAAAGAAAGTTATTTGCTTTATCATCAGTTTTTGGTTTTCTTGTATCGTTAGCTCATTAAGACAGGTAGATAATTTGATATAGGTGAATTGGTAACTTTGTGAATGAACGAGTCTTAAAAGATTCTTCCTTGGTTATCACTTCAATCAAAAGCTAAAATCTTGAGTCATGTATACAACTCTAAGTACACTTAATAACCCATTGATCTTGTAGAACTTGAAACCCGGAAGTGATTGTTTCTCATTATTTGATTAAATTAGTTTCCAAGATTCTTGCTTTCTACAATTGCGTTCGTTATTTAAGTCAAAGTTCCAATTTTTAACATTAAAGTTTTTGTCTTTAAGTTAATTGAGTCATATTGTTAAACACTTTTCACATATTCCCTGTGGAGACGACCTTACATACCCTTACACAATAAATGTAGCTAAGATCGATAAATTAACTTGTTTTTGATAAAGTCTCGACAACCAGATTGACTGTAATCATTAATGATCGTAAATCGAATCGAATCAAGAAATTACATTAGTGTTGGAATTAGTTTTCATATTTGAATTTACTTTATAATTTAATTAGCGGTTTTAGTAATTCCTTTTCATAATTAATTAAAAATATACAAAAAATGTCAAATTTCGTGTTTCTGACAGAACCTTAACACGACCGCGTGTAACTTCTATTTTAATTTTTAATTAAAACCCCCACCTTAATTAATCCATAACCAATCAAAGTAACTGCGCTAAAATATTTTTGGTATTAAAATAATTAACCTGTATCCCTGAGGACACAAACCCTATTTCTGCTCATACTATTCTTAGTATGTGCATGGTAGGTTCACATTTTTATTATTTATTTGCTGGATTTGACACTCAACTCCCACGTCGGTAGTGGTTATCTCCTGTTGTTGTCGGCTGCATGGATGGTGGTGGTCTCTTACTCTCTTATTTCAAAAGTATTTGAAAGGTGTGGTGGGTGATACGAGTGTGTTGGAATAGTGTTTTAAGTGTCTAAACGTTAAATATTACGTATGATTATTCATTTTTATGCATGTGATTACGTTGAATAGGTTAACTATGAGTTAGAAGTGATTTTGTAGGTAAAACAAGCAAGTTGGAAGCTTACATGGTGAAACAAGTCGGTCGATACATCAAGAAACAAAGATTCAAAGTGTAGCAGAAAGGCTTCCATCGTAGCCAATTGTAGCCACCGTAGCTACGCCATCCCAAGGAAAAAATCAATAGAATACACTTGTAGTATCGGTTTTGACTCTAAACACAAAACTCACTAAGTCTCACTTGATCGATGAAACACAAAATCTCAAACTAAAGTTGATAATAATATACGAAGTTAATGAATAAGAGAATGGTTTTCAAGATACTTGTATATATTACTTCTCAACTCAGTATTATAAGACTCTTAAGGTCATACTACTTAAGTTACAAAGAGAAACTATTTATACTACTATCTACAGCTGGTTATACATGGAAAACCAACTGGAATCTACAACTAGACAAATACTACATTGCTAGAAGTAAAATATCTAAGATAAAATAATATCCTAGATAAGGTAGTCATGACAGGTCCATGACTTACCTTTTGTCACCAACTAAGGATGGCATCTGTACTAAGTTGAAAAGATGAACAGTGAATTAAAGTATGGTCAATTACATGGGTTAGGAAAAGCACCATGCAGTGTATCAGAGTCTGTCAGACAGATCATACTTATGTACACTGGTTTATAGTTGATTCTTCCAAAGCTAAATGGCTTCGGAAGAATAAGTTCTTCCGAGACCATTTATACTTTGAAAGAAACAACTTCTTCTGAATCTTCTACAGGTCTTTATGACTCTATTCTTTGGAAGACTTTGTCTTGGATCTTCTAAGTGTGAATGCTTCGGAAGGAGAACTGCTTGGTCTTCGGAAGACTTTGTTCTATCCTTTGGAAGTTCTTCATATACTTTGGAAGGAAAACTACTTAGTCTCAGAAGTCTTAGTTTTCCTCTGGAAGCTCTTCAGACATAAAGCTTTGAAAGATCTTTTACATAGCTACAGAAGAGTAGTTTTATCTTCGGAAGACTTCTTCAACTTGTACACAAAATTGTTCTAAGTGTTGTTTTGGTTGCACCAGCCTCATATGATCCAACAAACTCCCCATAGGCTGATGCTACCAAAACTTCACTTCCTCCTGCTCTTCAAAGCCTTCAACACTAGCGAAAGCAGATATTTATCTATCTCTTTGTTTTTCCCTGATGTGGTGATGAGGAGTTTGTACAGGTCATTCGTAGATAATAAATCCAGTCGATTGCTCTTAATGACGTGTACTTTTTGCTACATTCCTCTGAAGAGAGTTAGTTAATGGGAAAGGTAGTCATATTCCCATCTAACTATAGGATCTGAAGTGGAGCCCTCAACCATCTGTACAAAGGCCTTCCTTTTTATGGTTGTGCCTTCTTCTGCATCCTGTGCTCTCTTTTTCAACTCTTCTTCAATCTTGGCCTTCTTTGTGAGCTCGGCTAGATGAAGACTGCTTAAATGATTTCTGATGTGAGAAGCTATCTTAGAGTTGGAGGGATTGGAGAATGGCTTCTCTGCTAACTCAGTAATTTCAAATCTGCTGGAATGTAGTAGAGATGAAGTGTCAGCCCTGGTAACTTCACCATTCTCCCTTTGCATATTAAAGCTGTGGGAATCTTCATCGAACCTCCACTGGACAATTTGCTTTCTAGGATTGAGGGGTTTTGTTGGCAGTTTTTCCCCTTTTGTTAGTAGTTTTGTTGGCAGAGTCACCTGCTCTGATACCAATTGCAGGATCGGTTCATTTGTTGGCTCTTCTGAGTCTCTATCTCCATACAGTATCCATCAAGGATTCTATAAAGTTCTGTCATGGTTAGAGTGTTAAGATTCTTAGTTCTCTTGATAGAAACACAATAGAAAGTCCATTCATGAGGAAGTGCACTCATGAATTTCCTTACAATGTATCTCTTCTGAAGATCCACTCCCATAGACTGAAGAGAGGTGATCAAGTTCATGTACCTAAAGTATTGTTGGCTTAAGGTCTCACCAATGATATATGTGAATTTTTCAAACTTCTGCTTCAGTACATCCTTCTTGGACTCCTTGGATTTAGTGGAACCAGAGTACATCAGCTTCAAAGCATCAAAGAGTTCTTTGGCTGACTTGTATTGCTGAAAGCCAACCATTATGGAGTTTGGTGTGGCTGTAAGCAAAATAGTCATTGCTTTGTAGTCAATGTCTATTTTCTTGAAGTCATCATCAGAGTAGTCTTCAATGGCCTTCTCTATCATGGCACTATTACGCGCTGGGGCTGCTACCTTAGGAACATAAGGACCATGAGTGACAGATTTCCACATGCGGCTATCTTGATACTTGATGAACCCTTCAATACGTTTGCACCAAGTTCCAAAATTATCAGGAGTGATGATAGGAGCCTTGGTCATGGTTCCTATTTTGGACTCAGAAATTTTTTTGTTAAGATCCATTAAAGTGAAGTGAGTGAGTGTGAAGAAGCAAGGGTGATTTAGGATGGTTAGATCTCATAATCAAGAGCCTGGAAGCTCTGATACTAATTATAGGATCGGTTTTGACTCTAAACACAGAACTCACTAAGTCTCACTTGATCGAAGAAACACAGAATCTCAAACTAAAGTTGATAATAATATATGAAGTTAATGAACAAGAGAATGGTTTTTAAGATACTTGTATATATTACCTCTCAAATCAGTATTACAAGACTCTTAAGCTCATACTACTTAAGTTACAATGAGAAACTATATATACTACTATCTACAGCCTGTTATACTTGAAAAACCAGCTGGAATCTACAACTAGACAAATACTACATTGTTAGAACTAAAATATCTAAGATAAATAATATCCTAGATAAGATAGTCATGACAGGTTCATGACTTACCTTTTTTCACCAACTAAGGATGGCATCTGTACTAAGTTGAAAATGTTAACAGTGGATTAAAGTATGGCCAACTACATGGGTTAGGAAAAGCACCATGCAGTGTATCAGAGTCTGTCAGACAGACTATACTTATGTCCATCGGTTCATAGTTGATTGTTCCAAAGCTAAATGGCTTCGGAAGAATAAGTTCTTCCGAGGCCATTTATACTTAAGAAGTAACAACTTCTTTCGAATCTTCTACAGGTCTTTATGACTTTATTCTTAGGTAGACTTTGTCTTGGATCTTCTAAGTGTGAATGCTTCGGAAGGAGAACTGCTTGGTCTTCGGAAGACTTTGTTCTATCCTTCGAAATTTCTTCATATACTTCGGAAGGAAAACTACTTAGTCACAGAAGACTTAGTTTTCCTCCGGAAGCTCTTCAGACATAGTGCTTCAGGAGATCTTTCACATAGCTGTGGAAGAGTAGTTTTGTCTTCGGAACTTGTACACAAAATTGTTCTAAGTGTTGTTTTGGTTGCATCAGCCTCATATGATCCAACAACACTCCAGTGTAGGCTATGCTGGCTGGCGTAGCCTACATCAGGGCCGCCTTGGAACACCTATAAAATCGTGTTTTGTTAGGTTTCACCTGCCACTTGCCCACCATTCAACCTAGAATGTTTTGAGATGAATTTTGGGAGTTCTTAGGTCATTAATTCACCATTCCACCTCTACCAAACAACATACAATCATCTATTATGCAAATCAACAACGGTTTTAAAGATCATTCAAGAACAATGAGCGACTAATCCACTCGTGATCTACTTCGCGTAATAGGCTTTGTGTGATTAGGCTTTTGTTTATGTTTAACTTTGATGGGATTAAACTTTAAAACCCATTAAGTTCTTTTTATAAGTTTAACTTATGTTTTTATTATTTACACAATTTTTTTAGTTAAACTTTATTTGAATGTTATATAATCTTACGCGAGTTATATGGTTGCAAAGTTTTGGTTACTAATTGAATTGGTGTTGTGTACTAAGACCCATTAAGTCTTTATTATCAATATCACTTAATCATTAAACGCATATAATCCTCATTAAGGATTGTCCACCAAGTTGGACTAAACAATTACCGAAAACCAACCATTGATCCCAGGGCGGATTACTATTTCTCATAATTGTCTTCTTAATTAATTTTCATTATTTGCAATTCGTTTTCCTAGTTCACTTGTTAATTATTTCAAAATCCATTTTTTACAGCCAAGAGGCAATAGTATAAGTAGTTCAATAATTTTGTTTTAGTTAAGTAACTTAATTAAATAATCAAACGAATCGTGTAACACTAACCACATGCTCCCCGTGGATACGATTCCTGATTTACCCTAGCTACCTAGGTTGATTAGGTTTTTGCATTACCCCTAAGACAGGTCATCAAAATGGCGTCGTTGCCGGGGAGCTAGTGCACTTTTTTGTTATTTGATTTGATTGGTTTTCATGTTATTATTTGTTTAAGTTTCAAAAATAAAAAAAGTAAAAATAAAATAAAAAAATAAAAAATAAGTGAAAAAAAATCAAAAGTATTTTTTTTTTTGCTTTATTTATTTGTCTTTACCTTGGGTATTGTAGTTGTTTGTGCATGGTAATTTCTTTGCAGGCTTAGTAAAATCATGGATTGGGATTATGATGATGATTATGATCCATGTATTTGTTGTAGGAGCCGTTGTCATTGGGTTCAAGATTGTCCATTGTTCTAGAGCAAATATGGAAACATAAAGAGAGGATGTTCTGAATATAGGCGACAAAAAGGATATATGGGAGCAGACTATGAAGTTGAAGAGATATCGTCATATTATTCACACTCTAAACCACTTCCATCATCAAATTATCAAGAATATTATCATGTAGATATGGATTACCACTATGCCCAAGAACGAAATTTTACCAACTATGAACCTCAGATGCCACATTTCTCATGTTATCAAGAGGAGTACGACGACTACTGTCATGAATACCCTCAATATGAATACGACGATACTCAAGATTCAATAAATTCTAAGCTTGATGCAATCATGAACATGATGATGGAAATGAAGAAATAGGACAAGCTAAGAGGTAAAACATTCGAGTCTTTAGTTAAGCAGGTTGGCTAACTTGCCGAGGATGTGGCCGAACTTAAACGAGAGCAAGGTGAGTTGGCTAGTGATGTCGTGGTTGATAGTGAAGAAGTTATGGGTCTTCCTGAGCTTGAATCTAATTGTTTACAATTAGTTGAAGTCATAACTTCTTTGGAGGAGTCAAAGCCGAATGTAGATCTAGTTTATCCCGACCCTTCTCCTATGCTGACTACTCCAACCACTAATGTGGGGGAAGAAGATTTAAAGGAAAATATGAAGAAGGTAACACCAATAGACATTGGATGGGTTTTCAAGAAGTGGCTCCTCAATAACTACTTTGCTTACATGTCAATTAGTGGGAAACTATTATTGAAATGGAATGTTAACTACTGAGCGTGCTTTTGCATTGGTAGGCAAATGTTCACTTAAACCACCATAACTATATCAGGTACGGCCCGGCTAAAGACCTAAAACTTAGCGCTTTCCGGGAGGCAACTCGGAGAACTTTTTGGGTATGTTCACTATAAACCCTCACGAGACTTCACTCGTCCACTCGTGCCTATCGAGGGGTTTAAAAGGCTTGTTGCATATGCTAAATGCAACCATCATTCCTACGAAAGTGAATTTAGGACTTAATTTTTGTAATTTCGAATTTATTTTGAAATTTTTATTATTTTTATAGAATTTTAGTTTAAATGATGCATTGTGGACAATGCAATGCTTCAAGTTGGGGAAAGGGGGTACATCTTTGTTTTGAAATTATGGTTGTGGGATTAAATGAAAATTTGCAAAATTTTTAAATGTTTTTTAAAATTTTATGTCTTAATCACGGCGTGAGAAGTTCGCTTGTACACGATGTGTATAAAGTTTTGCAGGTTGTTGAATAAGACTTGAAGATCGTAACCAATCATGAGGATCCTGCCACACTGAAATAATCAGGTGAACTCGTTTTTTATGAATTCTGTGAAAATAATTAAATTTATAGTTTTACATGTTAGGTCATGTGTATATATTTGTATTTGCATGTTAAACTTAAAAACAAAAATCTATTCTGTCAATACCCTAGATAAAAAAAATGATCAATGTCGCTTGAAATAGATTTATACATTTACGAGAGATGATAGAAAACTAGTATGTTAATACTTATATATGTAATGAATCTTTAGAATAATATATATATATATATATATATATATATATATATATATATATATATATATATATATATATATATATATATATATATATATATATATATATAACTTGTGATATGTTGATAGGCTCGACCTGAATACAAACACTAATGTCTTTTGTGAATGCTAATAGATGAATATGTGTTTATTGTTTTCCATCCTAGTGCCAATTGTTAAAAGCTGAGTCCGGACAAAAATAGATTGAGAATTTATTGCTTTGGCACACGCCATATCTATGTTAACATGACATACTAGTTAAAGAAGAAAATAAAAAGAAAAAAAAGGAAAAATGAAAAAAAAATGTATATATAACTATTTGGGGAAAAAGAGCAAAATAGGGAGAAAAGTCCCGACACAAGAAATAAAAGAAAAAAAATAATATATCATGATAGCATACTATGGTTCCTCAAGGTTGTGCTCTAGTGAATATTCAATAAATCTTGAGGTTGGATAGGTTTTTGTAATGGCATTAGGTGTGGGGACGGTTAAACCATTGTGGTAATTTTGTATAATATAAAAAGCACAAGGCATTAGCTGGATTAAATGGGTCTGAGTTTAAAATGGATACAATATATTGACAATCATGGTTAATGTATTATTATGTTTCTGTTTGAATTAGTGTAATAAGATTAACATAATAGTTATGATCTCATTGTATATCTTTTTCGGGACGAAAAACGTTTAAGTTGGGGAATGTGATACGAGTGTGTTGGAATAGTGTTTTAAGAGTCTAAACGTTAAACATTACGTATGATTATTCATTTTTATTCATGTGATTACGTTGAATAGGTTAAATATGAGTTGGAAGTGATTTTGTAGGTAAAACAAGCAAGTTGGAAGCTTATATGGTGAAACAAGTCAGTGGATAGGTCAAGAAACAAAGATTTAAAGTGCAGTAGAAAGGCTTTTACAGTAGCTTACTGTAGCCACCATAGGCAACACCAGCTCAAGAAAAAAATTAGCAGAATACACCCTAACGTAGGCTACGCTGGCTGGCGTAGCCTACGCTAGGGCCGCCTTGGAACACCTATAAAACCATGTTTTTGTTAGGTTTCACCTACCACTTGCCCCCCATTCGACCTAGAACGTTTTGAGATGAATTTTGGGAGTTCTTAGGTCATTAATTCACCATTCCACCTCTCTCAAACAACATACAATCATCTATTATGCAAATCAACAACGGTTTTGAAGATCATTCAAGAACAATCAGCGGCTAATCCTCTCGTGATCTACTTCGGGTAATAGGTTTTGTGTGATTAGGTTTTTGTTTATGTTTAACTTTGACGGGATTAAACTTTAAAACCCGTTAAGTTCTTTTATAAGTTTAACTTATGTTTTAATTATTTAAACAATTGTTTTAGTTAACCTTTATTTGAATGTTATATAATCTTGCGCGAGTTATATGGTTGCAAAGTTTTGGTTACTAATTGAATTGATATTGTGTACTAAGACCCATTAAGTCCTGATTATCAATATCACTTAATCATTACATGCATAGAATCCCCGTTAAGGATTTTCGACCAAGTTGGACTAAACAATTACCGAAAACCATCCCTTGATCTCGGGGTGGATTACTATTTCTCATAATTGTCTTCTTAATTAATTTTCATTATTTGCAATTTGTTTTCCTAGTTCACTTGTTAATTATTTCAAAATCCAATTTTCACAGCCAAAAGACAATAGTATGAGTAGTTCAATAATTTAGTTTTAGTTAAGTAACTTAATTAAATAATCAAATCAATCGTGTAACAACCACATGCTCCCCGTGGATACGATGATTGATTTACCCAAGCTACCTAGGTTGATTAGGTTTTTGCATGATCCCTATGACAGGTTATCAGTGGGTTATGGTTGTGCTCCAACAATTATGTTAGGGTTTACCCAATGGTCCATGGTGGTTTTCCCTTTGTTTAGAGCTTTGATTTGTGCTCCTTTTGGACCAACCGCTTAATGCCGCCTCCGGTAGGTAGGTTGGCCGGTGATGGAGCGGCATGTGGTTTGTTATGCCATCATTGCGTCTGGGTTAAACCGTTGATTAACTTAAATGATGAAGATTTAATGCCATTGATAATGATGAGAAAAACCTCATCTGAGACTTGTTGTTGGTTTCGTGTTCACTAATGGTTTCATGGTTCTCTTTCTAGTCTCCATTGGTATATTGATTTTTTGTTGATACTAATGTCTATGAAGATGAGTTATTGCTCATATGAGACTACCGTTATTTCCTTTTTAGGGTTGTGCTGACATAAATATGATGGTATTAGTTGCTTTTGCATGGTTACTTTTGAAGGTTAACAACTGCAACTAAACACCTGATCTAAGCTTAACAATAATGTTAAATCATTTGAGTTTCTCCATTACGTGCACAACACACACACATGGCTCACACTAGTTTTCTTAAAAATAGTTGTAAACGAGCCAAGCCCGAGCCACCTTCTTGGCTTGGTTTGGCTGATCTAGAGACCAATATACCATTTTATGAAATTTTTTGAGTGATTAATTTAAAACTATAACATCAGGGACAATAGTGTAATTATTTAATTAATTAACTTAAAAATAACCCTAAACCACCCGTCCACTACAATCACGACCACAACCCAATTGGCCTTCCCTCTATCATGCCTGTTATACCAACCAAATAGTCAAAATTGCCAGCCACATCTTCCATGTTCCTTTTCTAAGTATCACATTACCAAAAGAAAAAATTACCAAATTGAACATTTGAACAACCTAAATTAATAATATAACCATTCAAAAATAAAATTTACCAAAGAAACAACCAATCAAAACGCGCCAAGTGTCCATTCCTCGCCCATGTGGCGAGGAAAAGCCAATAATATCTTTCTTGAAAGGTGACTTGGCGAGGAAAAGCCATGATTCCTCGCCGACGTGTCCTATTCCTCGCTGACTGGGCGAGGAATCATGGGTTTTTCTCGCCCACAATTACCAAAATACCACTTCTCACCAATAATTAAATTTTTTTTAAAAAGTATTTATCAAAAATCAGAAAAATCGTTAGTTTTATATTTTTTTTCATTTATTGTTTTCAAAGACATAAAAGTGTAATTTAATGTGGTTTTCCCCTATATAATACAGTCTTTCCCCTTAACAAACTTATCCAATCTTATATTTTTTTTAACACACTTGTTGCAACCATCCCCTTAAAACCTCTAAAATCAAAAAGTGTCTTACACATGTTCTCAATTTATCTAGTAATATTACATATGATGAATTAATGGATATTATTTCTAAAAAACTGAGAAGTCAAAGTTCTATACGGATATCTTACAAAATTTCAACTTATACTCATTTTATTGATATATCTGATGATACTAAATTATCTTTTTTATGAATGTTTTTCTTAATCAAAACGAAATTTTTACCTTATTCGTCACTGAAGAATCTGGTGTTAATAGTTGTAACACCCGAAAACTTGGTCAAATAAAAAGAAAAGTATCTATAAGAAAATAAAAGAAGGGGCAAAGATGAGGGGTGTAAAGTGTAAATAGTACACCAAAAAGTCAAAAGTTTCACTTTTAAGGCATGGTCGCCCATGCCAAGCTTGTTCTGCTGCTGTGTTCGACCAAGAAAAGAAGGAAGAGCTGAAAACTCTTGATTTTCTCGGTTTGTTGAGGAAGTAGGCTGCATTCTTCGAAGGTTAGTGTGTTTATATGTTAATTGGTTCGGTTTCTTTATGGTTTCACCCTTACAAACCGATTATTAAGTGTTTTTGGTGTTTTGGTGCTTGTTTATGCTTGTTTTTAGGTGTTTGAACTCGTGTACAAGCAGGTTTGGAGGAGTTTTGCTTGTTTGCTACACTAGGTGAGTTCTAGACCCCGGTTTCTATGTGTTTTAAAATGTTTTGGGGCTGAAAATGCATGATTAAAATGTTTTACAACTGGTTTATGTATACCCGTATGTTGTGTATGTTTATGCTTATGTTTATGCTTATTTTTATGTTAGGTATGCTTAGAAATGTATGTTTAAGCTTAGAACAGGTGATGGAACAGGTCTGGGTTGATTCTGAAATGTAGAAATGCATAACTGGTAGTCATGCACCCAAACAGGGCCCATGCGCCTAGGATTATAGCATGAAACTGCCCAAGTTCAGGCCATGCGCCCAAACAGGGCCCATGCGCCTGGGAATTTCCTTAGAAAATCCTAAGTGGGGATTCATGCGCCCCAATAGTGTCATGCGCCCAACACTTTGTTCAGGCGCCCAAGTGCTAGTCCATGCGCCTGAACAGTTCATGCGCCCAGAATGTAAGCTGAAATGCCTGTGTAGGATTCATGCGCCTGAATAGTGTTAATGCGCCTAAGCAGGGCTCGTGCGCCTGCATAGTGCCCATGCGCCTAAACACTTAGAAAATTTTCGGGAATTTTGGGGAAATCAGAATTTTAGGGTTTGACCCTGGTTTGACTTGATGCTATTACTTGATTATTTTATTTATGTTTTGGGCTGTTCTTGTGTTCCTATTTATTATTATATTACGTGACTTTACGTGGTGTGATTTTACCCTTATCCGTAAAGTATTATCTTTAATAAAGTGAAAAGATTAATGAAAGTGGAACATAAAGAACGTAAGAAAGTCTTGCAAGCAAATTCACATGAGGTTCACAACCACTAGGTTGTTAGCTCAACTGTGTGCGGTTTAGCTAACCCGTTGGATGTACACAGGGTCAATCGTTGAGATTGAGGGGACCATTGTTATTGCCCCGATACTGGAGTCAGCTTTGTGCACCACGGATGTGGTCTATTATTAGACCTCAGGCCTAGTACCAGGTTTATGCGCATTATATGGGGGTATAATGTTTTGGTCCATATCGAAGTGAAAGATTAAAAGTAAAGGTTCAAGTGAACGACCATGGAAATGGTGAAGAAAGATATTAATGTTGATAATGAATAATATTTGAATGTATGTATGACGTATGATCACATACAAAAGAGTAAGCTACATTTTAAGGAGTATTTTCCTATACAAAACTCATAAAGTATTTTTACTATTTTAAAACTAGAACTCACTCAGCAACGCTGACTTTTATGCATTTTCAGTTGGCAGGTAATTTTGCTGAGGATGGCACACGGGGAGGCTACTTCTCTGGGCAGGACTGGCATCCATTCATGATTAATAACATTGTTGTTTTGTAATGCGTTCTAATGATCTTTTGTAACTGATAACCAACACACATGTATTACTTAGCAACATAATTTATTAATTAATGAATGGCTTTTGATGTTAATTCCGCTGCCATGCTTTAAGAATTATGTAATGTTTTAATTTAATTATGTTGTCATTGACCAACTGTGAGGTCTTCGGGAACGGGGCCTTACAATAGTAGTTCAACTGTCCTTGAAAAAAAAATTAATTTTACAAACGACAATAAAAAGTTTATTTAGGATTTAAATGACATTATTGTTGATCGGTTCAAAAGGATCGAATCTGTGATGATATTGTGATGCAATGATCAATACAAACATAAAGTAATCAACAAATGCAAATACATCAAAAAAATCATAGATTTCATTGATAGCAAATGCACAGGATACAATGTGTAAGGATTCAGTTCATTCAACTGATTCTCTCTATCTTACTATTACAGTTGTTTTTTTTTACTATTTAACTCTCTAAACTCTCCTCTACACTACATAAAGTATCCTATTTATACTATCAACAAAACAAAGGAACATATATTTATAAATAAGTCCTTATACGATGACAAAAAACACATAAAGACAAAATGTTAATCTTTCAAGAAGTCTAACAATACTCCCCCTAAGATTTACATTGTCTTCAGTCCACATTGAACTCTTTTGTCTCATCTTTGATCTTGAACACGGGGCTTTTATTTGTAGAGTTCTAACTCTCACAAATCCTTCTTGAATGCAAACTTGAACTTCTTTCAAAGATTCTATGATCTGCTCAGTATTCATGATCTCAGAAAGGACTGTAGCATTTTTGTTGATCTTCCACCTTCATCTGGCACATGAATAGGGGAATTAGCAACAACTTTGATAACTTCGAGTGAAGACTCCTCGGCAATCAAATTCTCTTGTGATACCTATATATCACAAAGATTAACTGATAACAATCGAATGTTTAATAAATGAGTGTATCGGGTGTTCGAGTGAGTGAATCGGAGTGTTTGAGTTTGTGAATGAGTGAATGAATGAATAAATGACAAGTGTTGTATATATATACAAGTTAAAATTTTAGGCGCATGAGAACTATTTATGCACATGAGGTTAGACGCATGAACACTAACAGTCGCATGAGACAATTTTAGTTTTTCAGGCGCATGAGCACTGTTTGTGCGCATGAGGTTTAGACGCATGAGCACTGTTCAGGTGCATAAGCACTGTTTAGGCGCTTGGGCACTGTTCAGGTGCATTAGACTAAATGAAACGCCTAACACTTGGTGTTTTCATCACTTCAAACGTCTACACTTGGAAAGTCTTGAAACTGTTTAGGCGCATGAGCATAAGATGATACACCCAACACTTAAACCAATTTTTTCAGACACGTGACAACTGTTTAGGCACTTGTGCAAATTTTTAAAAATTCACCATACTCCTGATCTGAACTTATGAGAACTGTTCAGGCGCATGGGATCCTTTCCATGAGTCTTGACACTTGAACTTTTCTCATCATCCATCTGAACACTAGTTAAACACATTAGTACTGTTCACACTCAATTTTTCAACACTTAGTCAAAATTGTTTGACTATCACTGAAAATTTTTATTAATTTCCCTCAATTTTTATATTTTTGAAATTCAAACTTTTAATTTTTTTTTTATTTTTGACCATTTTATTTTTATTTTAAATTTTCAAAAATAATTTCCCATCATTTTAGTCTCTATTTAATTTTTACAAAACAAGAATCTTATTTTGTTTGCAACAAGCTTTTCCACTGAATTTGAATTCTTTTTCAGGTTCATTTTTACATCATATCAAACACACACATGCTTGAAATTTCAACTTCATCCATTTTATCCAAAACAGTTTATTGTTTATTTTTCACTTTTTGAAATTCAATTATTTTCTCTTTTTCATTTTATACTCCCCCTAAACTTTTAAGTTTTACAAACTTAGAAGTTTCTTTGACCTTGCAAGAAGAGGAAACTAATCATTATTAACATGCCTGCACACAGAAAATCATGCAAAATTCAAAAAATAAAACAGAATAAAAATCTACTATATATAATTGAATCATAATTCTGCAGTGAGATCATATCAGTTAAGATCAACACATTAAAGAAAACAAATGATGGATAGTCGTAGACAGTGATTAAATCCTGATGAAGTGTGTTTTAGGTCAGCATTTCTGTAGCAAAGGAGAAACTAGATGTAAGGACAGAAAATGAGTGTTCTTGGCAAAGTAGTCAGCACACTTACTTTTTCAATTCTTGGATTGATTAAGGTATGATTAGATATGACATTATGTAAGTCACACTTAGACTTAGAGAGTTCAAATCTCATAAAGATCTGCAAGAAATCATCTTTCTCAACTTGTTAACCTGACATATACTTATAACTGATCTCATGTTTAGATTGTGGATATTGGCATCTTTTGTATCAGGAGAGAATATCTAGTTCTGTAATGACTTAAAACAAAGGATATCTCGTCACCTCAGGTCTATGATAACTCATAACAGAGAAGTGAATAGATGCTTTAAATAATTAGAGCTTAATGGTTATTCATATCACCACCAGGTGTGAGATTATGACTTCACTAGCAATCAATTTGAGAAGTCAACACTACTCATTGGTACTAAAATGGACAAACATGAATGCATGATTGATTTAGTTTGATCACAAAAATTTACTTTTTCAGTATAATTGCATGAGCTTACCTGCACATCATATCTAATCATGTCAGACTTTAGTAGTGAGTGAAGTATGCAACTGATCATAACTAATGTATCTATCATTTCTTATAAATTGGAAAGACAGATTCAGTCCTAAATAATTAACTAACAAGAAAAACTCAATTTTTATGTTTTTGTTTTATATTTTTTCTATTTTGATTTTGCAATTTTCTATTTTTGTATTTGCTTTTTCATTTTCTATAAAACATGCACACACAATATATACAATCAGGCAGTTAACTTTGACAGTTTCTCTATATTCATGTTAAGCTAAGGGAGGGTTCTTATCATTTTGTTTTATAAAACACACATATCTAATCATGTCAGACTTTAGTAGTGAGTGAAGTATGCAACTGATCAGAACTAATGTATCTATCATTTCTTATAAATTAGAAAGACAGATTCAGTCCTAAATAATTAACTAACAAGAAAAACTCATTTTTTATGTTTTTGTTTTATATTTTTTCTATTTTGATTTTGCAGTTTTCTATTTTTGTATTTGCTTTTTCATTTTCTATAAAACATGCACACACAATATATACAATCAGGCAGTTAACTTTGATAGTTTCTCTATATTCATGTTAAGCTAAGGGAGGGTTCTTATCATTTTGTTTTATAAAACACAGACAACTAAATTACTTAAACCAGTGGTTACACATGGTTAATGAGACCAATTGACTCGACTAGATACTTAAACCGTCCTGGTAAGAAGGCTTTTGTAAATATGTCAGCCAACTGTTTTTCAATTATAATTTGAATCAAAATGATTAAACCTTTTTCAAAGTTATCTCTGAGAAAATGATATCAAATTTTGATATGTTTTGTTTTGGAATATTGGACAGGATTAGCTGTAATAAACATAGCAGCAGTATTATCAATGTAAATAGGAGTTTTAAGAAATTTGAAGCTGTAATCCAGCAGTTGGTTTTGTAACCAAAGGATTTGAGAACATCCTGCTAAAGCAGCTATGTACTCAGCTTCTGTTGTTGAAACAGAGACATTTGTTTGTTTCTTACATTGCCATGAGACTAATTTGGGACCTAAAAACTGACAACCACCCGTTGTAGATTTACGATCTTGACAACATCCGCCATAATCACTATCTGTATATCCATGTAACTCGAAGTTTCCTTCATAAGGATACCACAACCCTAAAGCCAGTTTGCCTTTGAGATACCTGAATATTCGTTTAACAGCAATTAAGTAGGATTCCTTCAGGTAAGATTGATACCTGGCACAGACACAAACAGCATACATTATGTCAGGTCTAGATGTAGTAAAATACATCAAAGATCCAATCATAGATCTGTATAAAGTTTGGTCAACAGATTTTTCTTTCGGATCAGGTTCAATCTTGGTATTTATATCAGCTAGAGTTCTTATGGATTGACAATCTTGCAGTTTAAATTTCTTCAAGAGTTTATCAACGAATTTCTCTTGATTGATAAAAATTCCATCTGCAGACTGCTTCACTTGAAGACCAAGAAAAAAATTTATTTATCCTATAGAACTCATTTGAAAACCAGACTTCATGATTTCTTCAAATTCATTGCACAACTTTGGACTTGTAGAACCAAATATGATATCATCAACATACACTTGAACACATAAGAGATCATCAGCATCCTTCTTAATAAACAAAGTAGGATCAATTTTCCCTTGCGTGTATCCATATTGGATCAAATGTTATGATAACGTTTCATACCAGATTCTAGGAGCTTGATGCAGACCATACAATGCTTTGCTAAGCTTGTACACACAATAAGGATATTCTGAATCTTCGAAACCTGGAGGTTGCTTGACATATACATCATCGGTGATTGGTCCATATAAGAAAGCACCTTTATCATCCATTTGATACAACTTGAATTTCATGAATGATGCATAAGCCAGGAAGACATGAATTGATTCAAGTCTTGCAACTGGAGCAAATACTTCATCATAATCTATTCCTTCTTCTTGGGTGTAACCTTGTGCAACGAATCTCGCTTTGTTGCGAACAACAATTCCCCGATCGTTTGTTTTGTTTCTAAACACCCATTTTGTGCCTATGGCATTTTCTCCTTTAGGTAGATCCACAAGCTTCCACACTTCTTGTTTACGGAATTGCAATAATTCTTCTTGCATTGCTTCAATCCAACTATTGTCCTTTAACGCTTTGGTGATGTTTTTTGGAACAATTTGAGATAGAAAACACGAGTATAAGCAAAAATTTTCTTGTTCTAATTGACTTCTCGTAGTTCTCTCATTCAATGGACCGATAATCTGAGATGTTGGATGGTTCTTATGAACACGAGATGTTGGAATCTCATTCACTTGAACATGAACATCTAGATTAGATTGGTGCAAGTCAGAAAGCTGATGCAATAAGTTTGAAGAATGTGGATTGAAATTAGGAACTTGAGTTGGTGAGTTGATAAAATAATCAAGATTATTAGAGCCAACAACATCACCAGAAACCGATGATGTTCTAGACTCAGGTTGTATAATTTTAGGACCATCATTAGGAATAGGTTGAGAAACATTTGGACTTTCTAAAACGGGATGCTCTTGAGCTTGTTGAGGTTGATCATAAGTTTCAAACTGAAATATAGGATCTTTCACAAAAGAGAAAAATGGATAATCTAGGCTTGAGTCATCCATGTCATCAAAATCAGAATCATCGCTGAACGAACCTAGATCTCCTTCTTGATTCTTCTTCTCACCTGTAGATTCAAACAAGTTAGAATGAAAGGAGTTTTACAAAGAATCTAAATGAAATAACGAAGCTGGACCATTTGCAATTGATGGAAAAGAATTTTCAAGAAATTTAACATTGAATGTTTCAAGGATAACATTCGTCCTAGAGTTATAAACTCTAAAAGCTTTTGAAACCGATGAATATCCAACAAAAAATCCATCATCAGATTTTGCATCAAATTTTCCTAGCTGATCACTTGAGTTCAGAATCAAAACTGGACAACCAAAAGATTTAAGAAAATCTATATTAGGTTTCCTGCCAAACATCAACTCATAAGGAGTTTTCTGTTTATCTTTCATGAGCAATGTACGATTCTGCACGAAACATGCAGTGGATATGGCTTCATCCTAGAAAGTGATTAGAATTTTGGCATCTGCTAACATAGACCGTGCTGCTTCAATCAAAGTTCTGTTTTTCCTTTCAGCAACTCCATTTTGTTGTGGAGTTCTAGGAGCACTGAACTGATGAGTAATACCTTTTTCTGCACAAAACATATCAATATTAGCATTTTTAAATTCCGTTCCATTATCACTTCTAATTATTTTCACCTTTTGTTCTAATTGATTTTCTACTTTAATGATGAATTCTTTTAATAATTCAGCCGTTTCAGATTTAGCATGCAAAAAAACAAAAACCCATGAAAATCTTGTAAAGTCATCAATGATAACTAAACAATATGATTTCTTTCCAATACTCTGAACATTTGTTGGTCCGAATAGGTCCATATGCAACATCTAGAGAGGTTTGGAATTTGAGTTTATCTACTTGGTCTTTTAAGACGCTCTGTGTTGTTTTCCTTTTAAACATGCTGAGTAGAGATCTGTTGTAGCAAACTTCTTTGTTGGAAGACCTACTACATGATTTCCTGCTACAAGCTTGATCATATTTTTGAAGTTGGAATGCCCGAGATGTCTATGCCAAAGCTGTCTTTTGTCATTTGATGCAGCAATTAGGCATGTTGTTTCTGTTGAAGGTTCAACTTTAGACGTATCTAACTTGTATACATCTCATTCTCGAACAGCTTTAACAACTACCCATTCTTTGCTAATCTGAAAACCTGGCTTCAAAATATAACAAAAAGAATCATCAAAAAGAACTGAGTAAGATTTGTCACATATTTGGGAAACACTCAAAAGATTAAAGTTCAACTGTGAGCAATAGTTGACTTTATCAAAGTTGATAATCCCATTAGACACCGTTCCTTCGCCTGTAATCTTACCACCTGCATCACCTCTAAATGCAACATGAGTACCATCTTTTAACTTAAATTCTTGAAGCAAGGCATGGTTACCTGTCATATGCCGGCTACACCCACTATCAACATACCATGTGTTAATAGGTCTTCTCGGGCGTACCTACATTTCAAAAAGAATTAAGTTGAGTTATCAACCCAAGCCGAGATGGTCTTGGGCTTGCCAAATTTATCAACAATGGTAAACTGTTTAAAGTGAAGCTTTTTCAAATCAGGCTTATTATTGACAAATTTTCCAATTCCGTTTCTTACAAATTTTTGATTATCTTTGATTTGTTTTGTTCTTAAAACATTATACAGTTTTTCAAGATCATAATCAAGATATTTCAAACCATTAGACAAAAAATTTTGTTTACCAAACTTCCCACCATTCATTCTCACAGATCATGGAATGAATTTTCCTTAATTATACTACCTTGGTTTTGCAGCATAAGAATCATCATAAACAGAATCATTTCTTCGAAAAGATCTCAAGCCTAAGGAAGGTTGTTTTGTCAATCTTTGAAAACCAACACTTTGATTTCTTTGAAATTGTGGATTGACATATCCATTCCTTAACTGTGGATTAACATATCCATTCCTCTGCGAGTTCTTTCTGAAGTAGCAATTCTTAGTTTTGTGAGTTATTTTATCATAATAGGTATAATATTTGTTGAAATAACAATCGGCTGTTGAATGATTCTCATATCACATATGTGATAATACTTGTTAAAGAAACATTCTTCAGTCTTATGGTTGTACATATCATATATTTCACAGTACCTTTGTTGTGATTTAAACAACTGTTGATTAACTTTTGATGTGGAGGCCACATTTGATCCTTGTTTTGATTTAGGAGTTGACAAGTTAATCACTTGTTTTTTATTTGAAAGTTTGTTCTTTTGAAATTTGGATTTTGACTTTTGCTCATAATCACTATTTCTTGACTCTTTAGATACAAATCTTTTGTTGATAGTGGAACACTTAGGACCTGAACCAGTTTTCAGATCAGAGTTAGATTTGTTCTTTGAGTTAGATTTGATTTCTGGAATTTTGTTCATGTCAAAAGTACCCGCAGATACAAACTTAACTGGTTTAAACTGATTAGTTTGATTTGTTCTTTGAGTTTGATTGTTTTGAATTTTATCTTGAGATGATTTACATTTAGCATTTTCCCTTCTCCTTCTTTGGTTTCTCGATCTCGATGATCTTTGTTTGTTTTGGGATTGAACATCTTCAGTAGAAAACTCTTTTGCATTTTCTTTATCTTTTTGTTCTTTCTACCATTTAATAAAGTCCGGATTGTTTAATCCATAAGAAAATGAATCTTCAAATGTTACTTCATCAAGTTTTGCTTTCTTTTTTTTATTTGAGTTCTGTTTGTCATTCTTTACCATCACTTCTTCAACAACAGTCTCTTTGGAAACAAACATTTTCTTATTCTTTGGTCACGGTTCATAAGATTTAACTTTCATTGGATGACTATTTTTATTTCAGAATCATGTTCCTCAAATATCTCAACGTTCGTTTTCTTTTCATCACTCTCAGAATTCTTTTTCTTATTTTGAAATGCTCTTAGCTTAGCTTTGTTTTCAGGTGAGTGATCATGTGTTTTAAAGTTTTCTGGTAAAGTGTTTGTAATAGATTCAGGCATTGGTTCATGTGTGAAACCTAGACTTGCTTTTTGTTTGTCTTTCCTTTCACTTACCAATTATTCAACAATTGTTTTTGAACTTTTAACTTTGGCCAGATCAACCTGAGTTGCAGCATGAGCTAATTTTTTTTCTTCTAAATGTGTGACATCCGGTAATTTTCCGTTACCAAACTCCGTTTGTTCCGTTAAGTCTTGCATACACGTGTCGGGAGCACACACTAGTTGTCGTTGAACGTTGGTGACTTAACAATAATCAGTAATGTTAAATTGATGATAATTAAGTTAACAATGTGATTATTAAGTTATGCTTATGTGATTTGAATGTTAACTGTAATTTTATCGCGTAACGTGAAAACGTGCATATTTATTTCGTGTGTTTTGTGATAAATGGGAATTATGCATGATTGTTATTTGTGATTAATAATAATTGTGTTTAGTAGTTAAAAACTATTTAAAAACTATTCAAAAAGCTTAATTTTTATAAAATACAAATTATAAGGGTTAAAAGGGTAATTATGGATTATTTAATAAAATAAAAATCAAAAACTCCAACCCTAATCCCACCCATCGGCCACGACCTGCACTCCCTCTCCCTCTCCTCTTCGAATTCAGCCCAAGAACAAGTAATCACCTTCGAATTTGATCGATTACAAGGCATACAACAAGTTAGAATCATCAATTGCAAGCCATTACACGTTTAAAGGTTAGATTTTTACATGTTTTTGATGGTTTTTCATGGTGGCCGAACCCTAGTTCGAAAATCTGCAATTGGATGTTAATTCTTGGTTGTTTGGTGATGTTATGATGTTAGTTAGGTTGTAGTGATGCTAGTTAACGTTGATTATGCAAGAAAGTTTGGATTTTGGTTGTTTGTTCATATGATCATCTTGGCCGTGAGTTTGAGGCGATTTTGGATCAAGTTGGATGTTTAATGATGGTTGTTTGATGTTGTTATTATGTTAGTTGGATTGTATATATATTAGTTAACGTCGATTTTGCAAGAAAGCTATGATTTTGATACATTGTTCATAGGTTACTAATAATAGTAACTTTATTTTGCATGAATTGATGATTGGATGATGTATGAATGTTATGGATGTGTTTGTGATGATGATTAGATGCTAGGTTGATGATATGAACAATTGAAAATCAAGAAGATGTGTTATAGTTCATACATTGCTAAAAATAGTAACTTTTGGTGTTGAATGTTGATGAATCATGATGATTAAGTGTTGTTGATCATGTTTAGATGTTGTCATGGACTTGAATTGGTATATAATTGATGAATTCATGAATGTAGTGTGAGTTTGATGAATTTGGGATGAACTTTCCCAAAAGGGAAACTTTAATTGTGCAAATCCTTGAATTGGATGATTTGAGCATGTTTGGGATATTAGGATCATGCTAGTGTGTTCATGGATGATTTCTAAGTTGATTAAATGTGTTGTCTAGGTTATATGAATGTTGATTTGGTTTGTTACCTGTTTTGGCCTGTTGTAATTCGCATGACTTGTATGATAATTGGTTGTATGATGATCTAGGTAGTACATGTGGTTAATGATGTGCTATATGTAATCAAGTTGTATGTTGATCATGTATGTCATACTGTTGTGTTAGTATTAACGAATTATCACCTATAATGTCACCAACGGGTCAAACGGGTCAACTGGGTCAAATGTGTCTTGTCTTTCTTAAACCTTGAGTTCCTTGGTTTGTAGAGCACTTAGGGTTTCGTGTTGATTTTGTATACACGTACTTATGTACTCTTGTGTTCTAGGTGACCTTTGAAGGTTGTCTTTTTCTTTCAAGTTAAGCTCTAGGTTAATTCTTGCGCGCATCAGGTGAGTTCTTGCCCCACTCATTTTACATAATCTCTTTTGGGGGAGATAGCATACTGTTGATCACAAACGCTTTTATTTATGAGTGTGTATAATATTGATATAGTGTTGTTTACCATGGAAAGTCCTCACACTTTCGGATTGTTAATATTGAATAGCGGGGAAATTTTGGGTAGTACTACTGGGTCTGACGAGCCCCACCTGTGCGACTCGAGGTCAAACGGGTGCAATTTTGTCCTAACACATATTCCTCACGACCTGGTAAGTCGTGACGGGAGGCAACAAACGTAACACAGTCAGCTTCGATCGCGAAATCACTATGATTAATATTTTTATGTTAATAGACTAGCTATCTATTGCAATACACTACTTATGCTCTGGAAACTGTTGATTGGTTTATATTTTAACGCAAACTCTTGAACTCACCAACCATGTGTTGACTTGTTTAGTATGCTATTCTCAGGTTAAGGTTGCAAGTTGCCTAGGAGCACGCACACCAGCATCATTGAGTTGTCTACATTGTTTGTTTACACATTTGGGTTTATTTTCCTATTAAACATTTGTGTTTGGGGCGCGTATGTTTTGCGCATTCTCTTTACAAACTACTTGTTTTGGGTTTTCTAGTTTTAAAAACGCTTCCGCAGTATTTTAAACGTTAACTCTGGTTTTGTTTATTTATCATATAGAGTCGTTCTTAGTAACTAATGACTGAGATCCTGGTATGTCACGCGCCTCGCGGTAATACCCCGCTCGCGGATTTTGAGGGTGTGACAGATTGGTATCAGAGCCATTGGTTATAGGGAACTAGGTTGCATACACACACTAGACTATAACCGCACAGTTGTTAGTTACTTATCGTTTACTCTCCTTACTGTATACTCATTGGCATACGCAACACGTACTTCGCAGCATGGCATCATCGTCCAGGAATTTAGGCAAGAGACCTGCACGATCTGAGTCACCTCCTACTTCTCCCGTACCGGATAGGGGATTTAACTGGCCTCGACATCCTTATCCTCCTAGCGAGATAAACTGGGATCAGCCTTTCATACCTCCCGAGCTCGATCCTCCGCGTAACTGGAATTTTTACCCCACTTACATAAACCGTATGGCTTATAGAGAGCGCGTACCACCAGTAGCACCTACACGACCTAGGACTAGGTCATCAACCGCCTCTACTTTGCCTACACTTCCTACCTTGAGCATCCCTCTGGAGCAAGCATTTGCAGCTTTGGTAGCCACACTGGACACAGAGCGACAGCGGATTAGAGGACTCACTGATGAGAACTCTGCATTACGATTTGAGATGCGTCAGCTGCGTTTCCAGGTAGAGACGCTTCAGGAGCGACTTTCGATGGCCATTGGTGGACATCATACGCTGGCAGGCAACGTGGTAGCACTTAGTGAAATATGGACGCACGTGGACGAGGACGTGGGCGTGGTCGTGGACGTGGCGCCGGAGGCCGTGGAGCCGGAGCCATAAACATGACGCCTGCGGAATTGGCGGCATTAATTAATGAACATGTTCAGGCGGCAGTGGCTGCTGCCCAACCGGGACAACCAGCAGGTAAATGATAACAAGAGGTTAAACTGATTATCCTAGTTATTTGTCTAGGATATCTGACTAATGTTTGGGTTGTCAAAACAGGACCACCACCATGTACCTACAAGTCCTTCATGGACTGTAAACCCTATACCTACAGCGGGATGGAAGGAGCTGTAGGGCTTGTAAGGTGGTTTGAGAAGACAGAGTCTGTCTTCGCAAAATGCAACTGCCCGCCTGCTGATCAGGTGAAGTATGCCACCGGGACATTGGAAGGCGCAGCACTTTCCTGGTGGAATGCCCAGGTACAAATGCTGGGTCAAGCCATGGCCAATGAACTACCTTGGGATGAGTTTAAAGAAATCATGACTGAAGAATATTGCCCCCGGAATGAAGTGCAGAAACTGGAGATTGAGTTCTGGCAACTCAAAATGCAAGGCTCAGAAATTGAAGCCTACACGACTCGTACTCATGAGTTAGCCACTTTATGCCCAGGGATGGTGAATGAAATGCACAAGAGGGTGGAGCATTATATACGGGGATTGGTGCCCGAAATTCAAAGTATGGTAACTGCTTCTAACCCCACTACCATACAACAAGCTATCCGAACCGCCCACAGGCTGACTGACCAGGCAGTTGAGCAAGGTCGGTTACCTAAACGGGGTGCGGTGGCAAGCGTGCCCGACCAGAAACGCAAGTGGGATGGTTCAAGCAACAAGGGATCGTCATCCAGTAGCCAATCTCAACCTCAACAACAGCAGTAAAGTCAGCAACAGCAACGGAAGTTCGATAACAACCGAAGCTTCAACCAGGCGCACTCAAATCAAGGACCCGGCGGGTATGGTGGAAGACTGCCGAAGTGCAACCGGTGTAACTACCACCATGTGGGTCGGTGTGATAACTTCAAGTGTCAACGTTGTGGGAAGATTGGTCATGCAGCCAAAGACTGTCGGGGTGAACTGATGAGAAATTCACAACAATCACAAGAAACTCCGAAAGGTTGTTTTGAGTGTGGAAAAGAAGGCCATTACAAACGTAACTGTCCCCAGCTTAAGAGGAATGGTAATGGTAACAACAACAATGGGAACAACAACAATAATAACAATGGCAACAACAATAACAACAACAATGGTAATGGCAACAACAATGGTGGAAACAATAATGGAGCCAAAGGAAGAGCCTTCGTCATTGGCTCAGGTGAGGCTCTAAACGACCCTACAACAGTAACTGGTAAATTTTCGGTTAATGGTTGTTTTGCTACTGTATTATTCGATACCGGAGCCGATAGAAGTTTCGTGTCCACTAGGTTCTGTAGTCTTTTAAGTGATATGCCCTCAGCCTTAGAATCTAAATACACCGTAGAGTTAGCTGACGGTACACAGATTCACGTAACGCATATTCTTAGAGACTGCAAGATAGAGCTTGCTGGTCATACATTCACCATAGATCTCATGCCTGTTACGTTAGGAAGTTTTGATGTGGTAGTTGGCATGGATTGGCTTTCCGATAAACAAGCAGAAGTCATATGCCACGAGAAGATCATACGGATTCCCCTTGGTGAAGAAGTCCTTACGGTCAGAGGTGATAGGAGTGGTGCGGTGATAGGCATCATCTCATTTATGAAAGCACAAAAGTTGTTACGAAAGGGTCGACTAGCCATATTGGCACTCGTCACAGATAAACAGACTGAGGAAAAGAAGATAGAGGATATCCCCGTAGTTCGTGAGTTTCTCGAGGTGTTTCCGGAAGACCTTCCTGGATTACCGCCTCATCGTCAGGTTGAATTCCAGATTGAGTTGACTCCAGGAGCCGCTCCAATTGCGAGAGCACCGTACCGGTTAGCTCCGAACGAACTGCAGGAATTATCTGCTCAACTACAAGAGTTGTTGGATAAAGGGTTCATCCGACCGAGTTCGTCGCCCTGGGGAGCGCCAGTTCTATTTGTGAAGAAGAAGGATGGTACATTTCGAATGTGCATTGACTATAGGGAACTGAACAAGGTTACTATCAAGAATAGATATCCGTTACCTCGTATCGATGATTTGTTTGATCAACTACAAGGATCAAGCTATTACTCTAAGATTGATCTGAGGTCTGGGTATCATCAGCTGAGAGTTCGAGAAGAGGACATCTCGAAGATTGCTTTCCGTACATGATATGGTCACTATGAATTTTTGGTCATGCCATTTGGGTTGACGAATGCACCAGCAGTATTCATGGACCTCATGAATCGCGTGTGCAAACCCTATCTTGATCAGTTTGTTATCGTCTTTATTGATGACATACTGATATACTCAAGGACTGAGGAAGAACATGGAGAGCACTTACGTCTGATCTTGGAATTACTTAGAGAGGAACAACTGTATGCAAAGTTTTCTAAGTGTGATTTCTGGATACGTGAGGTACAATTCTTGGGTCATATTGTCAACGAGAAGGGAATACATGTTGATCCTGCTAAGATAGAAGCAATAAAGAATTGGTCTGTTCCTAAGACACCAAGTGAGATACGACAATTCCTTGGATTAGCGGGATATTATCGGCGATTCATTGAAGGATTCTCTAAGATTGCACAACCTCTCACAGCTTTAACTCACAAGGGAACGACGTACAAATGGGGTGAGAGTCAGGAATCTGCTTTTCAGTTGCTGAAACATAAATTGTGTAGCGCACCAATATTAGCGTTACCGGATGGTAGTGATGATTTCGTAGTCTACTGCGATGCGTCTATTCAAGGACTTGGATGTGTCTTGATGCAGCGGGATAAAGTGATAGCTTACGCCTCTAGACAATTGAAGATTCATGAGAAGAACTATACCACCCATGACTTGGAACTGGATGCGGTAGTTTTTGCCTTAAAGATCTGGAGACATTACTTGTACGGTACCAAATGCACCATCTACACCGATCACAAGAGTCTTCAGCGCATCTTTGAGCAAAAAGAGTTGAACATGAGACAGAGACGCTGGGTGGAATTGTTAAACGACTATGATTGTGCTATTAAGTACCACCCGGGGAAAGCAAATGTAGTTGCTGATGCGTTGAGTAGAAAAGAGACTGCTAAACCTCGACGTGTGCGAGCTCTGCAACTAACGATTAGTACGCAATTACCTGAACAAATCCGAGAGGCTCAAACAGAAGCTTTGAAAGCAGAAAACGTTGGGTCTGAATCGTTAAGGGGTATGGAAAAACAATTGGAAGTAAAAGCGGATGGAATTCGTTACTTCATGGATAGACTATGGGTACCTCTACACGGAGACCTGAGAGACTTGGTGATGAGTGAGGCTCATAAGTCCAAGTATTCTATACATCCTGGATCTGACAAGATGTACCACGATTTGAAGGCGCACTATTGGTGGCCTAACATGAAAGCAGATGTAGCTACTTATGTGAGTAAGTGTCTGACCTGCTCGAAGGTTAAAGTGGAGTATCAGAAACCATCTGGACTGCTACAACAACCTGAGATCCCTATGTGGAAGTGGGATCAAATATCAATGGATTTTATTACTAAGTTACCTCGCACTTCTACGGGTTGTGATACAATATGGGTTATCGTGGATCGATTAACAAAATCTGCTCATTTCCTAGCGATAAAGGAAACAGATAAGATGGAGAAGTTAACCTGACTTTATCTGAAGGAATCGTTTCGAGGCATGGAGTACCGATCTCAATTATTTCTGATCGCGATTCTCGTTTCACATCACACTTCTGGCAGTCGTTGCAGAAAGCTTTAGGTACGCGATTGGATATGAGTACTGCTTATCATCCACAGACTGATGGTCAAAGCGAGCGTACTATACAGACTTTGGAGGACATGTTACGTGCTTGTGTGATTGACTTCGGGAATAACTGGGAAGTTCACCTACCATTGGTGGAATTTTCTTACAATAACAGTTATCACACTAGTATAAAGGCAGCACCTTTTGAAGCTTTATATGGGAGAAAGTGTAGATCGCCAGTTTGCTGGGCTGAAATTGGTGATAGTCAATTAACGGGTCCCGAACTAGTACACGAGACAACTGAGAAGATTGTTCAGATAAGAAACTGCATGGCCGCAACACGAGACAGACAGAAAAGCTATGCTGACAAACGACGAAAACCTTTGGAATTTCAGATAGGTGACAAAGTTTTATTAAAAGTCTCACCATGGAAAGGCGTAGTTCGGTTTGGTAAGCGAGGAAAGCTAAATCCGAGATATGTTGGACCATTTGAGATAGTGGAAAGAATTGGTCCAGTGGCTTATCGACTAGCCTTACCTGATTCATTGAGTGGAATCCATGATGTATTCCATGTTTCAAATCTAAAGAAATGTTTAACGGATGAAACGATGGTCGTACCACTGGAAGAAGTTCAAGTAGATGAACAATTACGTTTCATTGAGGAACCTGTCGAAGTGATGGATCGTGAGGTGAAAACGCTTAAGCAAAGCAAGATACCCATCGTCAAAGTTCGTTGGAACTCGAGACGTGGACCAGAATTCACGTGGGAACATGAAGACCAAATGAAGCTTAAGTATCCTCAGCTATTCGAAAGGACGATGCCAGCCGGCGAAGGTATTGATTAAATTTCGGGACGAAATTTCTTTCAACATGGGGATGATGTGACAACTCATCCAAAACTCACACGATTTCGATTTCCTTGTGCCAATGCAGTAGACCAGTGATGGAACACTCACCATGTAACGCAATTTTCGGGACGAAAATTCTTTCAACATGGGGATAATGTGACATCCGGTAATTTTCCGTTACCAAACTCCGTTTGTTCCGTTAAGTCTTGCATACACGTGTCGGGAGCACACACTAGTTGTCGTTGAACGTTGGTGACTTAACAATAATCAGTAATGTTAAATTGATGATAATTAAGTTAACAATGTGATTATTAAGTTATGCTTATGTGATTTGAATGTTAACTGTAATTTTATCGCGTAACGTGAAAACGTGCATATTTATTTCGTGTGTTTTGTGATAAATGGGAATTATGCATGATTGTTATTTGTGATTAATAATAATTGTGTTTAGTAGTTAAAAACTATTTAAAAACTATTCAAAAAGCTTAATTTTTATAAAATACAAATTATAAGGGTTAAAAGGGTAATTATGGATTATTTAATAAAATAAAAATCAAAAACTCCAACCCTAATCCCACCCATCGGCCGCGACCTGCACTCCCTCTCCCTCTCCTCTTCGAATTCAGCCCAAGAACAAGTAATCACCTTCGAATTTGATCGATTACAAGGCATACAACAAGTTAGAATCATCAATTGCAAGCCATTACACGTTTAAAGGTTAGATTTTTACATGTTTTTGATGGTTTTTCATGGTGGCCAAACCCTAGTTCGAAAATCTGCAATTGGATGTTAATTCTTGGTTGTTTGGTGATGTTATGATGTTAGTTAGGTTGTAGTGATGCTAGTTAACGTTGATTATGCAAGAAAGTTTGGATTTTGGTTGTTTGTTCATATGATCATCTTGGCCGTGAGTTTGAGGCGATTTTGGATCAAGTTGGATGTTTAATGATGGTTGTTTGATGTTGTTATTATGTTAGTTGGATTGTATATATATTAGTTAACGTCGATTTTGCAAGAAAGCTATGATTTTGATACATTGTTCATAGGTTACTAATAATAGTAACTTTATTTTGCATGAATTGATGATTGGATGATGTATGAATGTTATGGATGTGTTTGTGATGATGATTAGATGCTAGGTTGATGATATGAACAATTGAAAATCAAGAAGATGTGTTATAGTTCATACATTGCTAAAAATAGTAACTTTTGGTGTTGAATGTTGATGAATCATGATGATTAAGTGTTGTTGATCATGTTTAGATGTTGTCATGGACTTGAATTGGTATATAATTGATGAATTCATGAATGTAGTGTGAGTTTGATGAATTTGGGATGAACTTTCCCAAAAGGGAAACTTTAATTGTGCAAATCCTTGAATTGGATGATTTGAGCATGTTTGGGATATTAGGATCATGCTAGTGTGTTCATGGATGATTTCTAAGTTGATTAAATGTGTTGTCTAGGTTATATGAATGTTGATTTGGTTTGTTACCTGTTTTGGCCTGTTGTAATTCGCATGACTTGTATGATAATTGGTTGTATGATGATCTAGGTAGTACATGTGGTTAATGATGTGCTATATGTAATCAAGTTGTATGTTGATCATGTATGTCATACTGTTGTGTTAGTATTAACGAATTATCACCTATAATGTCACCAACGGGTCAAACGGGTCAACTGGGTCAAATGTGTCTTGTCTTTCTTAAACCTTGAGTTCCTTGGTTTGTAGAGCACTTAGGGTTTCGTGTTGATTTTGTATACACGTACTTATGTACTCTTGTGTTCTAGGTGACCTTTGAAGGTTGTCTTTTTCTTTCAAGTTAAGCTCTAGGTTAATTCTTGTGTGCATCAGGTGAGTTCTTGCCCCACTCATTTTACATAATCTCTTTTGGGGGAGATAGCATACTGTTGATCACAAACGCCTTTATTTATGAGTGTGTATAATATTGATATAGTGTTGTTTACCATGGAAAGTCCTCACACTTTTGGATTGTTAATATTGAATAGCGGGGAAATTTTGGGTAGTACTACTGGGTCTGACGAGCCCCACCTGTGCGACTCGAGGTCAAACGGGTGTAATTTTGTCCTAACACATATTCGTCACGACCTGGTAAGTCGTGACGGGAGGCAACAAACGTAACACAGTCAGCTTCGATCGCGAAATCACTATGATTAATATTTTTATGTTAATAGACTAGCTATCTATTGCAATACACTACTTATGCTCTGGAAACTGTTGATTGGTTTATATTTTAACGCAAACTCTTGAACTCACCAACCATGTGTTGACTTGTTTAGTATGCTATTCTCAGGTTAAGGTTGCCAGTTGCCTAGGAGCACGCACACCAGCATCGTTGAGTTGTCTACATTGTTTGTTTACACATTTGGGTTTATTTTCCTATTAAACATTTGTGTTTGGGGCGCGTATGTTTTGCGCATTCTCTTTACAAACTACTTGTTTTGGGTTTTCTAGTTTTAAAAACGCTTCCGCAGTATTTCAAACGTTAACTCTGGTTTTGTTTATTTATCATATAGAGTCGTTCTTAGTAACTAATGACTGAGATCCTGGTATGTCACGCGCCTCGCGGTAAAACCCCGCTCGCGGATTTTGAGGGTGTGACAAAATGTTTAGCCATCTCCTCAAGTTATTTTTTAACAATTTCAAGTTCTTTTAGAGTTTTGTTCCATGTGGTTTGTAGAGATAGGATCTTTTCATCAGAGATTTTGTGATTGTTTTTCAGTTTGTTGTGCATTACTTCTTCTTGTTTAAGTTTATCACAGATCTTATATGAATATGTTCTGTAATGCTCAACTTGATCAAAACACGCTTTTGTGCACATTTTCTCTCTGACTTCAACAGGAATTTCAGGATAACTTGAAGTAGAAGTCTCAGAGTCAGATGATGTATTCTCAACCTTTGGTTGGTCAGACTGAGCCATAAGTGTAATCTCTTCTGAATCCTCTTTTGGGTCAGATTTGTCACTCCAGTCATAGTCTTCATCATCATTTTCTGAATCACTATCAGCCTTAGGATCATTATCTTCAGACCAGTCTTTATCTTGAATATCTGCAACAAGAGATAAACTAGAGGTTAGATCAGTTGTAAATTGTTCAGCATAAGCACTCTAGTCATATCCATCTTCAGACCAGTCTTCATCTTGAATATCTGCAACAAGAGATAAACTAAAGGTTAGATCAGCTGTAAATTGTTCAGTATAAGCACTCCAGGCATATCCATCTTTGATGCTAACAACAAGAGCTTTCTTTGGCTCTTTAGATGATTTTGATTCATCTTTAAGTTCTGGCATAGGAAGACTCTGATAAGGCTTTTGGAAGTTTTTTTAAGATTGCTGATGATATCTTTGACTGCTAGAACCTGCTTGACCATTTCCTCCTTGGTTTCTGGGAGCTTTACATTCTCTCGAGAAATAATCATAGTTGTTGTAGTTGAAACACCTTGACTTTGATTTGTCAAAGCCAACAGTCTTATTTGCACTTGGCTGGTAATTCCTGTTAACATAAGAGTGTTTTTGTGTTATGTAAGCAATCATCACCATCTGCCAATTAAAGTCCATCTCTTCCACATTGTCTGGATCCATCTCAAACAAATCCTACAAAACAAGATCTAATTGTGTTAAATGACTACATTGATAAGCTTGAAAACTTGCCATAAAAGCAGTAAAAGCATATTTAGACTCATCATCCTATAAAAGGATATTAATAACATCTTTAACTTTGCTAGTTTTAGCAGAGTTAGAAGATGGAGTCTCAGTTTGAGGTTTAGGAGTTTGAGTTTTAGGAGGAGACTGAGATTGAGGTTGAGTTGTGTAAACAGGAGCACTTGTGTAAGAAGAATCTGTAAAAAAAAACCAGCTCCTACAAACAAATCACCCTTTTCTTCTGGAGTATTATCATCTTTGGCTAAAAAAGAATTTGTCCACTATGTTAGCTGGAGATGCAACATACTTATACTGAGACATTGAAGTAGCTCTATCATTGTTTCTAGAGCTCTCATCAATCTCAACTGATTCAATCTTAGCAATCAAAAGATCTAGATCCATAGGAAACTTTTCAATATGCTTTAACAGTGTGACTATCTGTTTCCATGAAGATGGAAGAGCATTGAGAAGTCTATAGTTTAGATCTTTGAGATCATTTTTGATACCAACAGTTGACATCTCAGTAATTAGTTGCACAAATCTGTTCATCATTTGATTAATTGTTTTCCCAGAAAGATGCTCAAATAACTCCAATTGCCTCTTGAGTTTCTGCCTTTTGAGATCTTGTATCTCTTTACCACCTTCACAAATGATTTTCAAAGCCTTGTACATAGTGTACCCAGTTTGATAACCATCAAGTCTAGTCAAGACTTCCAATGGTAATCCCTTGCACATCAATGAATAAGCTTTGATTTCATTCTTCACCTTTCTTAAGTCATCACCTTGCAGACCATCTTCAGGATAAGGTTCTTGAGAGTCTTTTGTGTAAACAAATTCTCTATCATGACCATCAGATGTAATCGGGATATGAGGTCCTTTCTCTATTGACTTCCACAAGTCAGTGTCAATAGAATTTAGATGATGCTTCAATCTTAAAGACTAGTTCTTGAAATCAGCTCTATTCTTTAGCTTTGGAACCCTGTTCTCAGAATCTTCAGACTTAACCATTTTGTATTTTTGAATTTAAGAAAAAGACTTGTTTTTGTTGTTTTTAATTTTTGAATTAAAAACTATGAAATGAAAATATTTTTGGATTTTAGTTTCTGAAAAAATTTCTAAATGTAAACTGATAAGTCTAAAAGCTGATGTGCCTGAATAGTTGACAAGCGCCTACACAGTAGTGAAACGCCTACACAGTTCTCAAACACCTGACTTTGAAGTAGAAACACCCAAGGGAATGCCTTAGTAGAATTTTGAAAACGCCCAACTGAAATGTGCCTGAACAGTTGAAATGCACCCAAACAGTTGTTAAACGCCTGGGTGTAAAACGTCCAAACAGTTCAAATGCGCCTAAATAGTTTAAATGGGCCTAGAATTACTTTGTTTCTGCAAAGTCACCAAGTGTCCAAACAGTCTTAAAACGTCTCAACAGTGGTCAAAGGCCTGAACTGAAAACGTCTGACCAGTACCAAAATGCCCAAATAGTGGAGATGCGCCTAGATACTTGGACAATTTTCATCAATTTTCAACCATGATGCGCCTAATTTATCAGCTTCAACGAACTCAGATCTTATGAAAATCTTCAAAACTTGTTCAATTGATCTAAAAACTTCCAATTAGGTAGTAATTAGGTCGATTAACAATCCTCAATCTTCAATTTGATCAAACAACAACAACAAATCAGTATTCTGATTGAATTTCAGTCCGAATATGAAGAACAAAGTTCGAACACTAATTCGATCAATTTCTCAGATTTGAATGAATTGAACACCTAATTGTGATTCAAATTATGTTTCTATGGATGAAACACAACTGAAAACAACAAATTAATTGATCAAATTACAATCAATCACAGATTTCAAGTGATTCAAAGAGCTCAACAATGTCGATAAGCTCTAATCACTGAATCGAAGGCTCTGATACCAATTGATCGGTTCAAAAGGATAGAATCTGTGATGATATTGTGATGCAATGATCAATTCAAACACAAAGTAATCAACAAATGCAAACACATCAAAAAATTCATAGATTTCATTGATAGCAAATGCACAGGATACAATGTGTAAGGATTCAGTTCATTCAACTGATTCTTTCTATCTTTTTATTACAGTTGTTTTTTTACTATTTAACTCTCTGAACTCTCCTCTACACTACATAAAGTATCCTATTTATACTATCAACAAAACAAAGGAACATATATTTACAAATAAGTCCCTATACTATGACAAAAAACACATAAAGACAAAATGTTAATCTTTCAAGAAGTCAATAAATCAGTACATACCTATTCAAGAATACAAACTTATCCCAATATTCATCAAGAAAAAAAAAATTATTGGGTCATATTAACAAAGACCAATTAAAAGATAGTCGTCGAATTTACCAGGGTAAAGAAATTATGAATGATGTTGAAGAGAGATTCAATGTTAGCATATCGTATGCTCAAGCTTGACATGGTAAGGCTTACGTGCTCAAACGTTTAAAAGGATCTCTAGAAGAATCGTTCTCATATCTTTCTATTTATTGCTATAACTTGAGTAAAGCAAACTCGGGTAGGGTCACTCGTATTATTGTAGATGAAATGGGACATTTTGAAATGTTATTTTCGCAATCGGTGTCGCGGTAAGTAAATTTTTTTAATTGTATTTTAATAATAATATTATTATTTTTTACTTAGATTCAAAGTTTTGTGCAATTTTTGTGACCTTTAATTGTTATTGATGGCCCACATCTAAAGGAAAAGTTTTTAGGCACCATGTTTTTGACAGTAGGTCTGGATGGAAACAATCAAATTTTACCAATTGCATACGGTGTTGATAAAATCGAGAGCGGGGAGTCATGGAAATTGTTTTTTTAATCAAAACTTAAAGATTGTATTAGTGATAATCCAAATTTGGCAATTATATCCATAAAGTTGTCTCAATTGATATGGCAATCAGAACTGTGTTTCTATGTGAATATCACGGGTTATGTTGTCATCATTTGATGGTAAATTTGCACTTAAATTCCATGAAAGGAAAAATTATGAGTCATTGTGGTGGTACACCTACAATGCTTATAGAGTTTCTGATTTTGAATAACGATTTTATAGACTCGCCGTTGTACTTTCACGTGTTCAGAATAGTCGGATTTGAAAAATGGGCAATAGCACACTGTTCTGGAAGTTGTTATAATATCATGACGTCTAATAGCGTTGAGTCTGTCAATGATTTGTCACGACATGCCAGAAAACTACCAATTATCGAGCTCGTTGAACGTTTTCAGGAACATCAACAAAAATATTATTTTAATCGTCGTATGATGCAGGTAATATTTTTTTATAAATCATATAATATGTTATATATTTTTTTTTTGAAAAATATTAACCTATTAATTTTTTTATTTTATTTGTAGGTGATTTGAAGCATAGTCTTACTAATTGGGCTGAAAATAAAATAAGAAGAAGAATTGCAAAAAGTGTGACATGGACAATAACCAGAATCAGTTATCACACATTTTAGGTAGCATATTGAGGCAAAAAGGGTTTGGTTGATTTGTGAAGTAGAACATGTAGCTATAAACAGTAGGAACTCTCTGGCTTACCTTGTGGTCATGCGATTGTTATTTCAAGATTTTTAAACATAACAAATTGTAGTCACTGGGCTTTGAACTGGTTTAGTAAAGATATTTACAAGGCTACATATGAGGAGACAATAAGTCCTTTACCATCTCAATCTGAATAGGTGATACCTTCTAATTTTGTCCATGTGCAGCCACCACTAATGAATAAAAGACAAACTAGCAGACCGCGTGAAATAGGTACATACCGTCACGCGAGGAGGAAGTAAACCAAGTTGTATGCAGTAGATGTTGTACATAGGGCCTTAATTGCAACCAATGTAGAGGCCCACTGCTGTCACGAGTTTTGTCAAAATCAAGAGCAGATGAAAGTAGTAATCCATATCAACCAACATCATATGTCAACCTAGAAGATTTTCGTGAATATGTCTTTGATGCAACAAGTCAACCATCGCAAAAATGGGCTTTTGATTTAAATGAACCTAAATGATGAAATGATTTTTATTTTCATTAAAACCTGTTTGTATTAAAGTTTTATTTTGGTAATATAATTTAAATGAAAAAATATTTTCTGAAGTATTAATTACATCCTACCCCTATAAATAGGGCAATGTAACAATCATGAAACAACCAACTTCTTTTTCATTCTATCATTATCCATCCTCTAAACTTATCAATCTAAATTCATCTAAAATGCTATTCATCTTTCACATACGTCCTCCTTCAAAACCTTCCTACAAATCGCAATTACAATATGACTTTATCTACCTAATACTAATAAAAAAGGATTCTATTATCTCGTTCATATTTTTTTATCTGCATAATAATGATCACGAGATGAGAAAAATTAGAACGGATAGTCTGAACTTCCACACTGAAGTGGCTAAGCTGTGTACTACAACTTGTATCTTGCTTGGCCCAGTGAAGTCGACAATCTCTGATTACAGGTTGCCTGCTCAATTATAACACCCGGATATTTTTAAAGACAAGAAAGAAAGAATAAATATGCAGAAAAAGGAAGAAACACAATTTAACCCAAGTTGAGGGGCTAAATGTGTCAAAAGGATAAAAAGTATAAAACGTTGGTACAAAAGTGGGCATGGCCGCCCACACTATCTGCACAACACTTTTCATTTGGATTTTTTTAGAGAGAGAAAGCAGAGAGCTCTCGGATTGTGAAGAAGGAAGAAGAAGAATTCGAATTCAAGGTAAGAATTCTTGGTTTTTAAGTTGTTCTTGGCCGGCCTATGCCTCGGTTGTATGCTTATGTGTGTATGTTGTGTTTGGGTATGTGTTTTTGGTGGGTTTCTAGGTGGTTGAACTCATAGTGCAAACGGGTTGACGAATTCATACTCGAAGGTTGTCAAAGGTGAGTTCTAGAACCCCCTTTTTACATGTTTTAATTGATTTTGGGGCTGGAAATGCATGTGTGTATGTTTTTATGAAATGGGTTTTGTACCCGTAAGTATGTGTATGTATGAATGTGGGTGGGTTATGATTTGGGTGATTTATGATGTTATGATTGAGTTATGTTCATGTTATGATGCTTAGAATGCTAGAACTAAGTTAGAATATGATGAATTGATGAATTGGGACCGATTATGATGTTATTAGCATGTGTTGGTTGCCCATGCGCCTGGAATCAGCCCATGCGCCCAACGGTTGAATTTCCCTAAGTGTCCCCCATGCGCCCAAAACCCATGCGCCCGAATAGTATCCATGCGCCTAGAATAGGTTGAATTTGACTAATTGTTCCATGCGCCCAAAACTGCCCATGCGCCTAGGCACTCATGCGCATGCATAGTGCCCATGCGCCTAGAAATTTGCACAGGAGACTAAGTGTTGGGTCATGCTCCCAAATAATGCCCATGCGCCTGAAAGTTCCCCATGCGCCTGAAAGGCCATGCGCCTGCATAGTGCTCATGCGCCTGCATAGTGCTCATGCGCCTATGCCTTAGAATATTTTCTGAAATTTTGGGGAAAATGTAAAGTGTAGGCTTTGACTTGGGATGTTCCCGGGGGTAATGTAAGTTGACTTTATGATGTCATATGTGATATGATGATGATGTTATGTATGGTATGGTTATGTTTATGTTATGTTCCTTATTACGTATATTATTTCCGTGGCTTTACGTGGTATGATTATGAAAGTAAATAGAAAGTATTATGTAACGTAAAGCGGAAGATAATGAAAAAGGGACGTAATGAATGAAAGAATGCATGCATTAATGAATGAATGATGTAATGAAAAGCCTTGCAAGCAATGTATGGAGGTTCACACCCAATGAAGGGTGTTAGCTCAACTGTGTGCGGGTTAGCTACCCCGGAAGGATGCACACTGGGGTCTAATCTTTGTGATTGACCATATGTATGGGAACCTTGCCGCTTGCCCTAGGTACTGGAGTCAGCTTCGTGCACAATGTTCGAGGTCTATGATAGACCTCAGGCCCAGTAACAAGCTTCGTGCACAATGTTCGGGGTATAGCACATGGCATTGGTCCGGAATGAAAGATGAATGATAATGATGAGTGTACTTGCCCCAGGCCCAAGGGTCAGCTTCGTGCATAATGTTTGGGGTACAGTACATGTCATCAGAAGTTAATGAATGTACGTAAGGTACGGTAAGGAAGATAACGAATGATAAGATGACGTACGATAATGAATGAACGAAAGTTAACGAATGACAATGAAAGTTAATAATAAATTATTATCTATGTGTACGTATGATGCATGATCACATGTGAAAGTAAAGAAAGAATGGTTTTAAACGAAAGAAGAGTATTTTATTTTACAAAACTAGAACTCACTCAGCAACGCTGACTTTTATGTGTTTCCAGTTGGCAGGTAATGTTGCTGGGGATGGCACGGGGCAGCTACTTGGCATTTTTGGATGGCATCCGTTGTTTAAATTATAATGTTTTTGTGATGTAATGCAACGAGTAATATTTTGTAACCCGTCAACGATGTATTATTTTGCAAAAGCAATTATATATATATGAAATGATTTGTTTAAAAGAATTTCGCTGCAATATTTTAGTAAAGTTAATATATGTTTTATGCTTTGCGTGCAATGATTGACCAGCTGTAAGCGTTCCGGAAACGGGGCCTTACAATATTGACAGAAGACATACTATGCGTTGGCAGGAAATAAAAAAGACATATTATGTGTTGACCAAAAATAATAAAGACATACTATATGTTGAAAGGAAATAATGAATACATACTATGTGTTGACAGGAAATAATGAAGTCATACTATGTGTTGATAGGAAAAAATATAAAAAAATAATGTGTTGATTCCTTCTATTTATTTTTCTGTTCTTAAAAAATATTTTTATACTATATCATATATTTTAATTAGTTGTACATGTCCCTAACCTTATTATTAAAATGAAAAATAAATACAACATTCCTATAAATATCACCAACTTCAATTCTCCAAATTCATTCAACGTATTAAATTATCTTTATATTACAATAACAAACACATGAAATAAGAAAACCATAAAAACTAATAAAATAAAATTCTAACGGGGACGGGGTAAGCTACGCCAGATATATAATTAATCAGCCATGAATCGCCTATACAACTTACAGGTCTCCTTAAAATTTCCACTACAATCTACCGGTTTACCCATCTTTATTACCTCTCAAGTCTTGGGGTGATGTAACACAATCTTCATTTATTTCAACCCCAAATGGTTTTTTTGGTTGTCGGTCTTTTTTGAAAAACAAGGTTTATAGTAAAGCGCCGAAATACCCAGAGACTTTCATCAACGCCGGGTGAACCAACCGACCAAATTTATCGCCACATATTTCTTCACCACAAAAAATCTTCAATTTTATTGTCCGTAAATTAACACGAACAAGTACCCATTCTTCACTCTGAATACAGAAAGGGAAATATACATAATCAACGTCTAAAAAGAAAGGATACGGGTTTAACTTTCCATTAGCAAATGAAACATCATGCTTGCTACACGGATTGGTTAATAAGTCAAAAAATTATGGAGGTAGTATAATCCAAAGCATATTTGACGGTCTATATTTTTATAGCTCTTTATGTCTTCAATTTATCATTCTTAAAACCCAACCATCAACATGCTGTATAAAAATATATTTATTAATACAATTATAAAAATACGTCTATTAATAATATATAGAAAAGTTTACCGTTACGGTTAAATAACTATTATGTCGGTAACCTAGTAAAATACCCCAGAAAATTCTTGTCAAGTTATATGGGTGTCAAAAAGTTAGCAGAATAACAAAAAGTGGCATCCCCCTTATTATAAAACTCTATAACATATATTGACCATTTTCTGTTTCATCGTCTGGAATGGCCCATTTACGTATAGTAGGTCGATTGGTTTGGATATTTTCGTGGCCATGCAATGATAAGTTTATAGGAGGGTTTTCTTCTGGGTATTGAACATCTGAAGTTGAAGATTTGATTGATTCCTTGGACGCCTCCATTTACTCATGATCGAAGATGACGGTTTAGGAGCAGGTTGAGAAAAGTATTGATGCTTATCCATGGATGTATGAAATGAGAAATGAAGAGTGTGTTTGATATTGAATGAAGTATAAATAAAGTGTCTATTTATACATATCATATTATTAATTTAAAAATAAAAATAAATTTAAATTTGTTTTTTGATTTTTATTATAATGAAAATATAATGACATAAGCTTCTTTAAACATACATTATAAGTTGTTGTTGGAGGTTCTATATTTTCATCAATTAAAAGAAAATGTCATATAACAGAAGAATTTAAGGAAATTGAATAAATGAAAGACAAAGGAACGGGTTATGTTCTAATCCACCGGTTATTGTTGATTTCATTTCAACTCCTGTAGAGAATCATGATTTTGATTTTCATAACGGGTCTCCGAATGTTATCAAGTTTTCCTCAAACGGAGATGTACCTTTCTGTAGGGTTTTTTGTATGGGTCTTAAGGTACTTAATAGAGAATTTTAGGGTATCCTCATAGGTTATTGTGGAAACGGTTTTATTTAGTGTATTGTAAGTTTTAAAAACACATACACGTTATGTTTTTTAAGTTTATATGATAATTTTTTTTATAGTATGTTCATGCTTGGAGAAACAGACTTTTGGCTTGGCGAATAAATGAGATTCGAAAAACCGGTGAGATCTCGGGCCTGAATCGTTGGACGATTCTTCCGCATGAGTTTGTGAACCTAATATTTGAAGGATCGGTTGATACAAACGAATATGGAAATGGGATGAATGAATTATATCCTCCATTATGGGAGGTTGATATGGTAAAAATTAAATTTATTTTTACTTCTTCTTAAAAAAATTAAGTAATTGCACATGATTTTTGCAGGTGATAACAACGAAAACTGGTATCTATTTCAGATTTCTATGGACACGCTACATCTTAAAATACTTTTTCCATATGAATGTCGTCCAAATACTTGCTTTGATTCATCATGCATTCATCATGACATATATCAAATTGTTGTTGAATTTGAGTCTTATTTTATATGGTTTCTACAACGTATATCGTATTCCAAATTCTCGAGCCAAGAAGAAATTCTTGAATTAGAAGTGTCATGAGAAACTGTGTGGCCTTATAATCGTGGTCATATTGGTCGATATTCAGGGGTAGTAATTTGTATGTTATTACGTAGGTTGGTTCAAAACAGGTCATTAACGTGGGTTGAAGTAAATCTATAAGATGTTTGTCTTAGATATAGACGTTTTATGGCTGATGAGTTATATACAATATGTATAATGTAATGTCGTATTTTATAAAATAGTATTTTGTTTTATTCAATTTTTATTGTGTTACCAAAATGTCATGCAAGAAATATTATTTAATAGTATTTTTAATATTTCATGATAATTAATTATGCATACAATGTAGTGTCTAGTTTTATTAAAATTTCGTAACTTTTATATTATTTTTTAAATTTCATAGTTATTATATATAGGAATTCATAAATACAAAATAATTATAAATCAGATAGTTTTATATAGGAATTGATAAATACAACATAATTACAATACGAACATATTAATTAATTTTTCCGACACATAAATACAAAATAATTATACAACATATTTACAATCTCTTCTAAATATGCTTGTGTTTATAACGAATGCGTGATACTTCTTTAGTTGTAATGACCTTGATTCCAGTAACACCTATAAAAAAAAACTTATAAATAGTTGTATATTCAGGAAATGAAAAATATAATTAATTTTAAAAAGTATAACTTCAGGATATGGAAAATACTACTTAATTATAATTAGTATAACTATGGGAGAAGAAAAATTAATTAATTATAAGAGGTATAACTATGGGAGATGGAAAATGTAAATTAATTTTAAGAAGTATAATTTGGGAAGATGGAAAATATAAATTAACTTTTAAACATTACAAAACTTTAAAATTATTAGTGTTGAAATGACGTTTGTTTAAAGAAGGTAGAATAAAAAGAAAAACTACAACAGATTGAAATCCTTTTATACTTCAATAAATAATTACCGACATTTATTTTTTTTTTTTGCTATATGAATTTTGTAATGTAGGTAAAGAAAACAAAAACAATATCATGTAATCTTTTTGATTTTTACAATGTTGGAAAAAAAATTAAAGTTGAACAACGTAAGGAGGTTTGGGAGAAGGAATGATAAAAAGAAGAGATGTTTTTGTTGAAAGAGGAAGGTAGTATATGTTTGTGAAAATGTGATGATAAGAAGGTGCTGGTGTGATGGTGTTAAGTGATATTTATAGTGAAAAAATAAATAAGTAACACATTATTTTTTTCACTAATGCTAATTCTTACTACAAAATACATACAATTTATTAAACTTTATATCAAATAGTTAAAATTTCATACAATAATATTGCTAATTTTTCTCGAAACTTTTGAGCAGTCACGCATATATTTTCAACGGGACATAACTCAACTCATCTCAAGTAATTAAACGTTGTAGTATAACACACACCCAAGCACCTATATAAAGGAATGGGGGAACCATGTAAGACATAGATAGTTTGTGAAAAAAATTGTTTTTGAAGATAAGTTTGTCAAAATAATTTATTTGTGAAAGAAAACTATTTTTAAAGAGTTAAGTCGATAGAAGAGGAGGTTAGTTTTAGTTTACCATTTATTAATTAGTTTTACTATTGTTATATTAAACTGTTTGTTATTATTATATAGAAAGTGTTTATTATTTTTATGCAGAGTTTTTATGGTGCTAATAGTGTTACTATTAAATGTAGTGTAAAAGTTACGAAATTGATTTATAATAAATTAAAAGACAATCCTGATCAAATCATTTTGTTTAACAGCACATGTTTTGTAAAATGGTTACTATGTGAATGAATTAGTAATGATGCATTACTTAATTCAGTTACCAAATTGACCATTGACTTTTTAAAATACGAAACTAACCAATTGATTTTGACTCTCGCCAAAGGCAAGCAAAACTCATGAAACCTCGCCCATGTGGCAAAATTCTCCTCGCCCACGTGGCATTTTCACGCCTACATGTGATTTACATTTTATTAATATACAAACATACTTAGCGAGGGATTTGACTAAAACCTCACCAACTCAGCAAGGGAACCGGTCATCGAGGCAAGGGGATTTAACTCCTCCTCACCAACTCAACGAGAAAACCTTTTATCGAGACGAGGAACCTGTTTTCGAGGCGCGGGATTTGACATCTTCCTCGCCAACTCAGCAAGGAACACAGTAATAGAGGCGAGGAGCATTTATGAGGTGAGGAACTATATAAAGAAATGGGGGAACCATGTAAGACATAGATAGTTTGTGGAAAAAAAAAATTTGAAGATAAGTTTGTGAAAATAATTTATTTGTGAAAGAAAACTATTCTTAAAAAGTTAAGTCGATAGAAGAGGAGGTTAGTTTTAATTTACCATTTATTAATTAGTTTTACTATTGTTATATTAAATTGTTTGTTATTATTATATAGAAAGTGTTTATTATTTTAAAGCAGAGTTTTTATGGTGCTAATAGTGTTACTATTAAATGTAGTGTAAAAGTTACGAAATTGATTTATAATAAATTAAAAGACAATCCTGATCAAATCGTTTTGTTTAACGACACATGTTTTGTAAAATGGTTACTATGTGAATGAATTAGTAATGATGCATTACTTAATTCAGTTACCAAATTGACCATTGACTTTTTAAAATACGAAACTAACCAATTGATTTTGACTCTCGCCAGAGGCAAGCAAAACTCATGAAACCTCGCCCATGTGGCAAAATTCTCCTCGCCCACGTGGCATTTTCACGCCCACATGTGATTTACATTTTATTAATATACAAACATACTTAGCGAGGGATTTGACTAAAACCTCACCAACTCAGCAAGGGAACCGGTCATCGAGGCAAGGGGATTTAACTCCTCCCACCAACTCAACGAGAAAACCTTTTATCGAGACGAGGAACCTGTTTTCGAGGCGAGGGATTTGACATCCCCCTCGCCAACTCAGCAAGGAACACAGTAATCGAGGCGAGGAGCATTAATGAGGTGAGGAACTATATAAAGGAATGGGGGAACCATGTAAGACATAGATAGTTTGTGGGAAATATTGTTTTTGAAGATAAGTTTGTGAAAATAATTTATTTGTGAAAGAAAACTATTTTTAAAGAGTTAAGTCGATAGAAGAGGAGGTTAGTTTTAGTTTACCATTTATTAATTAGTTTTACTATTGTTATATTAAACTGTTTGTTATTATTATATAGAAAGTGTTTATTATTTTTATGCAGAGTTTTTATGGTGCTAATAGTGTTACTATTAAATGTAGTGTAAAAGTTACGAAATTGATTTATAATAAATTAAAAGACAATCCTGATCAAATCATTTTGTTTAACAGCACATGTTTTGTAAAATGGTTACTATGTGAATGAATTAGTAATGATGCATTACTTAATTCAGTTACCAAATTGACCATTGACTTTTTAAAATACGAAACTAACTAATTGATTTTGACTCTCGCCAAAGGCAAGCAAAACTCATGAAACCTCGCCCATGTGGCAAAATTCACCTCGCCCACGTGGCATTTTCACGCCTACATGTGATTTACATTTTATTAATATACAAACATACTTAGCGAGGGATTTGACTAAAACCTCACCAACTCAGCAAGGGAACCGGTCATCGAGGCAAGGGGATTTAACTCCTCCTCACCAACTCAACGAGAAAACCTTTTATCGAGACGAGGAACCTGTTTTCGAGGCGCGGGATTTGACATCCCCCTCGCCAACTCAGCAAGGAACACAGTAATCGAGGCGAGGAGCATTTATGAGGTGAGGAACTATATAAAGAAATGGGGGAACCATGTAAGACATAGATAGTTTGTGGAAAAAAAAATTTGAAGATAAGTTTGTGAAAATAATTTATTTGTGAAAGAAAACTATTCTTAAAAGTTAAGTCGATAGAAGAGGAGGTTAGTTTTAATTTACCATTTATTAATTAGTTTTACTATTGTTATATTAAATTGTTTGTTATTATTATATAGAAAGTGTTTATTATTTTAAAGCAGAGTTTTTATGGTGCTAATAGTGTTACTATTAAATGTAGTGTAAAAGTTACGAAATTGATTTATAATAAATTAAAAGACAATCCTGATCAAATCGTTTTGTTTAACGACACATGTTTTGTAAAATGGTTACTATGTGAATGAATTAGTAATGATGCATTACTTAATTCAGTTACCAAATTGACCATTGACTTTTTAAAATACGAAACTAACCAATTGATTTTGACTCTCGCCAGAGGCAAGCAAAACTCATGAAACCTCGCCCATGTGGCAAAATTCTCCTCGCCCACGTGGCATTTTCACGCCCACATGTGATTTACATTTTATTAATATACAAACATACTTAGCGAGGGATTTGACTAAAACCTCACCAACTCAGCAAGGGAACCGGTCATCGAGGCAAGGGGATTTAACTCCTCCCCACCAACTCAACGAGAAAACCTTTTATCGAGACGAGGAACCTGTTTTCGAGGCGAGGGATTTGACATCCCCCTCGCCAACTCAGCAAGGAACACAGTAATCGAGGCGAGGAGCATTATTGAGGTGAGGAACTATATAAAGAAATGGGGGAACCATGTAAGACATAGATAGTTTGTGGGAAATATTGTTTTTGAAGATAAGTTTGTGAAAATAATTTATTTGTGAAAGAAAACTATTTTTAAAGAGTTAAGTCGATAGAAGAGGAGGTTAGTTTTAGTTTACCATTTATTAATTAGTTTTACTATTGTTATATTAAACTGTTTGTTATTATTATATAGAAAGTGTTTATTATTTTTATGCAGAGTTTTTATGGTGCTAATAGTGTTACTATTAAATGTAGTGTAAAAGTTACGAAATTGATTTATAATAAATTAAAAGACAATCCTGATCAAATCATTTTGTTTAACAGCACATGTTTTGTAAAATGGTTACTATGTGAATGAATTAGTAATGATGCATTACTTAATTCAGTTACCAAATTGACCATTGACTTTTTAAAATACGAAACTAACTAATTGATTTTGACTCTCGCCAAAGGCAAGCAAAACTCATGAAACCTCGCCCATGTGGCAAAATTCACCTCGCCACGTGGCATTTTCACGCCTACATTGATTTACATTTTATTAATATACAAACATACTTAGCGAGGGATTTGACTAAAACCTCACCAACTCAGCAAGGGAACCGGTCATCGAGGCAAGGGGATTTAACTCCTCCTCACCAACTCAACGAGAAAACCTTTTATCGAGACGAGGAACCTGTTTTCGAGGCGCGGGATTTGACATCCCCCTCGCCAACTCAGCAAGGAACACAGTAATCGAGGCGAGGAGCATTTATGAGGTGAGGAACTATATAAAGAAATGGGGGAACCATGTAAGACATAGATAGTTTGTGGAAAAAAAAATTTGAAGATAAGTTTGTGAAAATAATTTATTTGTGAAAGAAAACTATTCTTAAAAAGTTAAGTCGATAGAAGAGGAGGTTAGTTTTAATTTACCATTTATTAATTAGTTTTACTATTGTTATATTAAATTGTTTGTTATTATTATATAGAAAGTGTTTATTATTTTTAAGCAGAGTTTTTATGGTGCTAATAGTGTTACTATTAAATGTAGTGTAAAAGTTACGAAATTGATTTATAATAAATTAAAAGACAATCCTGATCAAATCATTTTGTTTAACAGCACATGTTTTGTAAAATGGTTACTATGTGAATGAATTAGTAATGATGCATTACTTAATTCAGTTACCAAATTGACCATTGATTTTTAAAATACGAAACTAACCAATTGATTTTGACTCTCGCCAAAGGCAAGCAAAACTCATGAAACCTCGCCCATGTGGCAAAATTCTCCTCGCCCACGTGGCATTTTCACGCCTACATGTGATTTACATTTTATTAATATACAAACATACTTAGCGAGGGATTTGACTAAAACCTCACCAACTCAGCAAGGGAACCGGTCATCGAGGCAAGGGGATTTAACTCCTCCTCACCAACTCAACGAGAAAACCTTTTATCGAGACGAGGAACCTGTTTTCGAGGCGCGGGATTTGACATCCCTCGCCAACTCAGCAAGGAACACAGTAATAGAGGCGACGAGCATTTATGAGGTGAGGAACTATATAAAGAAATGGGGGAACCATGTAAGACATAGATAGTTTGTGGAAAAAAAAATTTGAAGATAAGTTTGTGAAAATAATTTATTTGTGAAAGAAAACTATTCTTAAAAAGTTAAGTCGATAGAAGAGGAGGTTAGTTTTAATTTACCATTTATTAATTAGTTTTACTATTGTTATATTAAATTGTTTGTTATTATTATATAGAAAGTGTTTATTATTTTAAAGCAGAGTTTTTATGGTGCTAATAGTGTTACTATTAAATGTAGTGTAAAAGTTACGAAATTGATTTATAATAAATTAAAAGACAATCCTGATCAAATCGTTTTGTTTAACGACACATGTTTTGTAAAATGGTTACTATGTGAATGAATTAGTAATGATGCATTACTTAATTCAGTTACCAAATTGACCATTGACTTTTTAAAATACGAAACTAACCAATTGATTTTGACTCTCGCCAGAGGCAAGCAAAACTCATGAAACCTCGCCCATGTGGCAAAATTCTCCTCGCCCACGTGGCATTTTCACGCCCACATGTGATTTACATTTTATTAATATACAAACATACTTAGCGAGGGATTTGACTAAAACCTCACCAACTCAGCAAGGGAACCGGTCATCGAGGCAAGGGGATTTAACTCCTCCTCACCAACTCAACGAGAAAACCTTTTATCGAGACGAGGAACCTGTTTTCGAGGCGAGGGATTTGACATCCCCCTCGCCAACTCAGCAAGGAACACAGTAATCGAGGCGAGGAGCATTAATGAGGTGAGGAACTATATAAAGGAATGGGGGAACCATGTAAGACATAGATAGTTTGTGGGAAAATTGTTTTTGAAGATAAGTTTGTGAAAATAATTTATTTGTGAAAGAAAACTATTTTTAAAGAGTTAAGTCGATAGAAGAGGAGGTTAGTTTTAGTTTACCATTTATTAATTAGTTTTACTATTGTTATATTAAACTGTTTGTTATTATTATATAGAAAGTGTTTATTATTTTTATGCAGAGTTTTTATGGTGCTAATAGTGTTACTATTAAATGTAGTGTAAAAGTTACGAAATTGATTTATAATAAATTAAAAGACAATCCTGATCAAATCATTTTGTTTAACAGCACATGTTTTGTAAAATGGTTACTATGTGAATGAATTAGTAATGATGCATTACTTAATTCAGTTACCAAATTGACCATTGACTTTTTAAAATACAAAACTAACTAATTGATTTTGACTCTCGCCAAAGGCAAGCAAAACTCATGAAACCTCGCCCATGTGGCAAAATTCTCCTCGCCCACGTGGCATTTTCACGCCTACATGTGATTTACATTTTATTAATATACAAACATACTTAGCGAGGGATTTGACTAAAACCTCACCAACTCAGCAAGGGAACCGGTCATCGAGGCAAGGGGATTTAACTCCTCCTCACCAACTCAACGAGAAAACCTTTTATCGAGACGAGGAACCTGTTTTCGAGGCGCGGGATTTGACATCCCCCTCGCCAACTCAGCAAGGAACACAGTAATCGAGGCGAGGAGCATTTATGAGGTGAGGAACTATATAAAGAAATGGGGGAACCATGTAAACATAGATAGTTTGTGGAAAAAAAATTTGAAGATAAGTTTGTGAAAATAATTTATTTGTGAAAGAAAACTATTCTTAAAAAGTTAAGTCGATAGAAGAGGAGGTTAGTTTTAATTTACCATTTATTAATTAGTTTTACTATTGTTATATTAAATTGTTTGTTATTATTATATAGAAAGTGTTTATTATTTTTAAGCAGAGTTTTTATGGTGCTAATAGTGTTACTATTAAATGTAGTGTAAAAGTTACGAAATTGATTTATAATAAATTAAAAGACAATCCTGATCAAATCGTTTTGTTTAACGACACATGTTTTGTAAAATGGTTACTATGTGAATGAATTAGTAATGATGCATTACTTAATTCAGTTACCAAATTGACCATTGACTTTTTAAAATACGAAACTAACCAATTGATTTTGACTCTCGCCAGAGGCAAGCAAAACTCATGAAACCTCGCCCATGTGGCAAAATTCTCCTCGCCCACGTGGCATTTTCACGCCCACATGTGATTTACATTTTATTAATATACAAACATACTTAGCGAGGGATTTGACTAAAACCTCCCAACTCAGCAAGGGAACCGGTCATCGAGGCAAGGGGATTTAACTCCTCCTCACCAACTCAACGAGAAAACCTTTTATCGAGACGAGGAACCTGTTTTCGAGGCGAGGGATTTGACATCCCCCTCGCCAACTCAGCAAGGAACATAGTAATCGAGGCGAGGAGCATTAATGAGGTGAGGAACTATATAAAGGAATGGGGGAACCATGTAAGACATAGATAGTTTGTGGAAAAAATTGTTTTTGAAGATAAGTTTGTGAAAATAATTTATTTGTGAAAGAAAACTATTTTTAAAGAGTTAAGTCGATAGAAGAGGAGGTTAGTTTTAGTTTACCATTTATTAATTAGTTTTACTATTGTTATATTAAACTGTTTGTTATTATTATATAGAAAGTGTTTATTATTTTTATGCAGAGTTTTTATGGTGCTAATAGTGTTACTATTAAATGTAGTGTAAAAGTTACGAAATTGATTTATAATAAATTAAAAGACAATCCTGATCAAATCATTTTGTTTAACAGCACATGATTTGTAAAATGGTTACTATGTGAATGAATTAGTAATGATGCATTACTTAATTCAGTTACCAAATTGACCATTGACTTTTTAAAATACGAAACTAACCAATTGATTTTGACTCTCGCCAAAGGCAAGCAAAACTCATGAAACCTCGCCCATGTGGGAAAATTCTCCTCGCCCACGTGGCATTTTCACGCCCACATGTGATTTACATTTTATTAATATACAAACATACTTAGCGAGCGATTTGACTAAAACCTCACCAACTCAGCAAGGGAACCGGTCATCGAGGCAAGGGGATTTAACTCCTCCTCACCAACTCAACGAGAAAACCTTTTATCGAGACGAGGAACCTGTTTTCGAGGCGAGGATTTGACATCCCCCTCGCCAACTCTGCAAGGAACACAGTAATCGAGGCGAGGAGCATTAATGAGGTGAGGAATTATATAAAGGAATGGGGGAACCATGTAAGACATAGATAGTTTGTGGAAAAAAATTGTTTTTGAAGATAAGTTTGTGAAAATAATTTATTTGTGAAAAAAAACTATTTTTAAAGAGTTAAGTCGATAGAAGAGGAGGTTAGTTTTAGTTTACCATTTATTAATTAGTTTTACTATTGTTATATTAAACTGTTTGTTATTATTATATAGAAAGTGTTTATTATTTTTATGCAGAGTTTTTATGGTGCTAATAGTGTTACTATTAAATGTAGTGTAAAAGTTACGAAATTGATTTATAATAAATTAAAAGACAATCCTGATCAAATCATTTTGTTTAACAGCACATGTTTTGTAAATGGTTACTATATGAATGAATTAGTAATGATGCATTACTTAATTCAGTTACCAAATTGACCATTGACTTTTTAAAATACGAAACTAACCAATTGATTTTGACTCTCGCCAAAGGCAAGCAAAACTCATGAAACCTCGCCCATGTGGCAAAACTCTCCTCGCCCACGTGGCATTTTCACGCCCACATGTGATTTACATTTTATTAATATACAAACATACTTAGCGAGGGATTTGACTAAAACCTCACCAACTCAGCAAGGGAACCGGTCATCGAGGCAAGGGGATTTAACTCCTCCTCACCAACTCAACGAGAAAACCTTTTATCGAGACGAGGAACCTGTTTTCGAGGCGAGGGATTTGACATCCCCCTCGCCAACTCAGCAAGGAACACAGTAATCGAGGCGAGGAGCATTAATGAGGTGAGGAACTATATAAAGAAATGGGGGAACCATGTAAGACATAGATAGTTTGTGGAAAAAAAAATTTGAAGATAAGTTTGTGAAAATAATTTATTTGTGAAAGAAAACTATTTTTAAAAGTTAAGTCGATAGAAGAGGAGGTTAGTTTTAGTTTACCATTTATTAATTAGTTTTACTATTGTTATATTAAATTGTTTGTTATTATTATATAGAAAGTGTTTATTATTTTTAAGCAGAGTTTTTATGGTGCTAATACTGTTACTATTTAATGTAGGGTAAAAGTTACGAAATTGATTTATAATAAATTAAAAGACAATCCTGATCAAATCGTTTTGTTTAACGACACATGTTTTGTAAAATGGTTACTATGTGAATGAATTAGTAATGATGCATTACTTAATTCAGTTACCAAATTGACCATTGACTTTTTAAAATACTAAACTAACCAATTGATTTTGACTCTCGCCAGAGGCAAGCAAAACTCATAAAACCTCGCCCATGTGGCAAAATTTTCCTCGCCCACGTGGCATTTTCACGTCCACATGTGATTTACATTTTATTAATATACAAACATACTTAGCGCGGGATTTGACTAAAACCTCACCAACTCAGCAAGGGAACCGGTCATCGAGGCAAGGGGATTTAACTCCTCCTCACCAACTCAACGAGAAAACCTTTTATCGAGACGAGGAACCTGTTTTCGAGGCGAGGGATTTGACATCCCCCTCGCCAACTCAGCAAGGAACACAGTAATCGAGGCCAGGAGCATTAATGAGGTGAGGAACTATATAAAGAAATGGGGGAACATGTAAGACATAGATAGTTTGTGGAAAAAAAAATTTGAAGATAAGTTTGTGAAAATAATTTATTTGTGAAAGAAAACTATTTTTAAAAGTTAAGTCGATAGAAGAGGAGGTTAGTTTTAGTTTACCATTTATTAATTAGTTTTACTATTGTTATATTAAACTGTTTGTTATTATTATATAGAAAGTGTTTATTATTTTTAAGCAGAGTTTTTATGGTGCTAATAGTGTTACTATTAAATGTAGTGTAAAAGTTACGAAATTGATTTATAATAAATTAAAAGACAATCCTGATCAAATCGTTTTGTTTAACGACACATGTTTTGTAAAATGGTTACTATGTGAATGAATTAGTAATGATGCATTACTTAATTCAGTTACCAAATTGACCATTGACTTTTTAAAATACGAAACTAACCAATTGATTTTGACTCTCGCCAGAGGCAAGCAAAACTCATGAAACCTCGCCCATGTGGCAAAATTCTCCTCGCCCACGTGGCATTTTCACGCCCGCATGTGATTTACATTTTATTATTATACAAACATACTTAGCGAGGGATTTGACTAAAACCTCACCAACTCAGCAAGGGAACCGGTCATCGAGGCAAGGGGATTTAACTCCTCCTCACCAACTCAACGAGAAAACCTTTTATCGAGACGAGGAACCTGTTTTCGAGGCGAGGGATTTGACATCCCCCTCGCCAACTCAGCAAGGAACACAGTAATCGAGGCGAGGAGCATTAATGAGGTGAGGAACTATATAAAGGAATGGGGGAACCATGTATGACATAGATAGTTTGTGGAAAAAATTGTTTTTGAAGATAAGTTTGTGAAAATAATTTATTTGTGAAAGAAAACTATTTTTAAAGAGTTAAGTCGATAGAAGAGGAGGTTAGTTTTAGTTTACCATTTATTAATTAGTTTTACTATTGTTATATTAAACTGTTTGTTATTATTATATAGAAAGTGTTTATTATTTTTATGCAGAGTTTTTATGGTGCTAATAGTGTTACTATTAAATGTAGTGTAAAAGTTACGAAATTGATTTATAATAAATTAAAAGACAATCCTGATCAAATCATTTTGTTTAACAACACATGTTTTGTAAAATGGTTACTATGTGAATGAATTAGTAATGATGCATTACTTAATTCAGTTACCAAATTGACCATTGACTTTTTAAAATACGAAACTAACCAATTGATTTTGACTCTCGCCAAAGGCAAGCAAAACTCATGAAACCTTGCCCATGTGGGAAAATTCTCCTCGCCCACGTGGCATTTTCACGCCCACATGTGATTTACATTTTATTAATATACAAACATACTTAGCGAGGGATTTGACTAAAACCTCACCAACTCAGCAAGGGAACCGGTCATCGAGGCAAGGGGATTTAACTCCTCCTCACCAACTCAACGAGAAAACCTTTTATCGAGACGAGGAACCTGTTTTCGAGGCGAGAGATTTGACATCCCCCTCGCCAACTCTGCAAGGAACACAGTAATCGAGGCGAGGAGCATTAATAAGGTGATGAACTATATAAAGGAACGGGGGAACCATGTAAGACATAGATAGTTTGTGGAAAAAATTGTTTTTGAAGATAAGTTTGTGAAAATAATTTATTTGTGAAAGAAAACTATTTTTAAAGAGTTAAGTCGATAGAAGAGGAGGTTAGCTTTAGTTTACCATTTATTAATTAGTTTTACTATTGTTATATTAAACTGTTTGTTATTATTATATAGAAAGTGTTTATTATTTTTATGCAGAGTTTTTATGGTGCTAATAGTGTTACTATTAAATGTAGTGTAAAAGTTACGAAATTGATTTATAATAAATTAAAAGACAATCCTGATCAAATCATTTTGTTTAACAGCACATGTTTTGTAAAATGGTTACTATGTGAATGAATTAGTAATGATGCATTACTTAATTCAGTTACCAAATTGACCATTGACTTTTTAAAATACGAAACTAACCAATTGATTTTGACTCTCGCCAAAGGCAAGCAAAACTCATGAAACCTCGCCCATGTGGCAAAATTCTCCTCGCCCACGTGGCATTTTCACGCCCACATGTGATTTACATTTTATTAATATACAAACATACTTAGCGAGGGATTTGACTAAAACCTCACAAACTCAGCAAGGGAACCGGTCATCGAGGCAAGGGGATTTAACTCCTCCTCACCAACTCAACGACAAAACCTTTTATATAGACGAGGAACCTGTTTTCGAGGCGAGGGATTTGACATCCCCCTCGCCAACTCAGCAAGGAACACAGTAATCGAGGCGAGAAGCATTAATGAGGTGAGGAACTATATAAAGAAATGGGGGAACCATGTAAGACATAGATAGTTTGTGGAAAAAAAAATTTGAAGATAAGTTTGTGAAAATAATTTATTTGTGAAAGAAAACTATTTTTAAAAAGTTAAGTCGATAGAAGAGGAGGTTAGTTTTAGTTTACCATTTATTAATTAGTTTTACTATTGTTATATTAAATTGTTTGTTATTATTATATAGAAAGTGTTTATTATTTTTAAGCAGAGTTTTTATGGTGCTAATAGTGTTACTATTAAATGTAGTGTAAAAGTTACGAAATTGATTTATAATAAATTAAAAGACAATCCTGATCAAATCATTTTGTTTAACAGCACATGTTTTGTAAAATGGTTACTATGTGAATGAATTAGTAATGATGCATTACTTAATTCAGTTACCAAATTGACCATTGACTTTTTAAAATACGAAACTTTCCAATTGATTTTGACTCTCGCCAGAGGCAAGCAAAACTCATGAAACCTCGCCCATGTGGCAAAATTCTCCTCGCCCACGTGGCATTTTCACGCCCACATGTGATTTACATTTTATTAATATACAAACATACTTAGCGAGGGATTTGACTAAAACCTCACCAACTCAGCAAGGGAACCGGTCATCGAGGCAAGGGGATTTAACTCCTCCTCACCAACTCAACTAGAAAACCTTTTATCGAGACGAGGAACCTGTTTTCGAGGCGAGGGATTTGACATCCCCCTCGCCAACTCAGCAAGGAACACAGTAATCGAGGCGAGGAGCATTAATGAGGTGAGGAACTATATAAAGGAATGGGGGAACCATGTAAGACATAGATAGTTTGTGGAAAAAATTGTTTTTGAAGATAAGTTTGTGAAAATAATTTATTTGTGAAAGAAAACTATTTTTAAAGAGTTAAGTTGATAGAAGAGGAGTTTAGTTTTAGTTTACCTTTTATTAATTAGTTTTACTATTGTTATATTAAACTGTTTGTTATTATTATATAGAAAGTGTTTATTATTTTTATGCAAAGTTTTTATGGTGCTAATAGTGTTACTATTAAATGTAGTATAAAAGTTACAAAATTGATTTATAATAAATTAAAAGACAATCCTGATCAAATCATTTTGTTTAACAACACATGTTTTGTAAAATGGTTACTATGTGAATGAATTAGTAATGATGCATTACTTAATTCAGTTACCAAATTGGCCATTGACTTTTTAAAATACAAAACTAACCAATTGATTTTAACTCTCGCCAAAGGCAAGCAAAACTCATGAAACCTCGCCCATGTGGCAAAATTCTCCTCGCCCACGTGGCATTTTCACGCCCACATGTGATTTACATTTTATTAATATACAAACATACTTAGCGAGGGATTTGACTAAAACCTCACCAACTCAGCAAGGGAACCGGTCATCGAGGCAAGGGGATTTAACTCCTCCTCACCAACTCAACTAGAAAACCTTTTATCGAGACGAGGAACCTGTTTTCGAGGCGAGGGATTTGACATCCCCCTCGCCAACTCAGCAAGGAACACAGTAATCGAGGCGAGGAGCATTAATGAGGTGAGAAACTATATAAAGGAATGGGGGAACCATGTAAGACATAGATAGTTTGGGAAAAAATTGTTTTTGAAGATAAGTTTGTGAAAATAATTTATTTGTGAAAGAAAACTATTTTAAAGAGTTAAGTCGATAGAAGAGGAGGTTAGTTTTAGTTTACCATTTATTAATTAGTTTTACTATTGTTATATTAAACTGTTTGTTATTATTATATAGAAAGTGTTTATTATTTTTATGCAGAGTTTTTATGGTGCTAATAGTGTTACTATTAAATGTAGTGTAAAAGTTACAAAATTGATTTATAATAAATTAAAAGACAATCCTGATCAAATCATTTTGTTTAACAACACATGTTTTATAAAATGGTTACTATGTGAATGAATTAGTAATGATGCATTACTTAATTCAGTTACCAAATTGACCATTGACTTTTTAAAATACAAAACTAACCAATTGATTTTGACTCTCGCCAAAGGCAAGCAAAACTCATGAAACCTCGCCCATGTGGCAAAATTCTCCTCGCCCACGTGGCATTTTCACGCCCACATGTGATTTACATTTTATTAATATACAAACATACTTAGCGAGGGATTTGACTAAAACCTCACCAACTCAGCAAGGGAACCGGTCATCGAGGCAAGGGGATTTAACTCCTCCTCACCAACTCAACTAGAAAACCTTTTATCGAGACGAGGAACCTGTTTTCGAGGCGAGGGATTTGACATCCCCCTCGCCAACTCAGCAAGGAACACAGTAATCGAGGCGAAGAGCATTAATGAGGTGAGAAACTATATAAAGGAATGGGGGAACCATGTAAGACATAGATAGTTTGTGAAAAAAATTGTTTTTGAAGATAAGTTTGTGAAAATAATTTATTTGTGAAAGAAAACTATTTTTAAAGAGTTAAGTCTATAGAAGAGGAGGTTAGTTTTAGTTTACCATTTATTAATTAGTTTTACTATTGTTATATTAAACTGTTTGTTATTATTATATAGAAAGCGTTTATTATTTTTATGCAGAGTTTTTATGGTGCTAATAGTGTTACTATTAAATGTAGTGTAAAAGTTACGAAATTGATTTATAATAAATTAAAAGACAATCCTGATCATATCATTTTGTTTAACAACACATGTTTTGTAAAATGGTTACTATGTGAATGAATTAGTAATGATGCATTACTTAATTCAGTTACCAAATTGACCATTGACTTTTTAAAATACGAAACTAACCAATTGATTTTGACTCTCGCCAAAGGCAAGCAAAACTCATGAAACCTCGCCCATGTGGCAAAATTCTCCTCGCCCACGTGGCATTTTCACGCCCACATTTGATTTACATTTTATTAATATACAAACATACTTAGCGAGGGATTTGACTAAAACCTCACCAACTCAGCAAGGGAACCGGTCATCGAGGCAAGGGGATTTAACTCCTCCTCACCAACTCAACGAGAAAACCTTTTATCGAGACGAGGAACCTGTTTTCGAGGCGAGGGATTTGACATCCCCCTCGCCAACTCAGCAAGGAACACAGTAATCGAGGCGAGGAGCATTAATGAGGTGAGAAACTATATAAAGGAATGGGGGAACCATGTAAGACATAGATAGTTTGTGGAAAAAATTGTTTTTGAAGATAAGTTTGTGAAAATAATTTATTTGTGAAAGAAAATTATTTTTAAAGAGTTAAGTCGATAGAAGTGGAGGTTAGTTTTAGTTTACCATTTATTAATTAGTTTTACTATTGTTATATTAAACTGTTTGTTATTATTATATAGAAAGTGTTTATTATTTTTATGCAGAGTTTTTATGATGCTAATAGTGTTACTATTAAATGTAGTGTAAAAGTTATGAAATTGATTTATAATAAATTAAAATACAATCATGATCAAATCGTTTTGTTTAACAGCACATGTTTTGCAAAATGGTTACTATATGAATGCATTAGTAATGATGCATTACTTGTCCATTTAATTTTACAAACTCAAGTTAATATCGAAAAGCCAAAATACATTATAAACTTTTTCATTAACAGACAAATCTCACCTTTGGGCCTAAAGAATTTTGTATTATTACCGGATTTAAATTTAGAGATATAACATGTCAAATTATTTATCCGAATATAAATTTTCTTGATTTTGTTTTTAACAAAAATGGAATAATTAGGCCCACGTTTGATGGTTTAAGAGACGTTTTTTTAGAACAGGTTACAAGTGTTAGATGATGTAAACGTAATATGAGTTTGCTTATTATTACTTGTATAACAAGATTTTATAGGAATAGAAAAAAAATTTCTTAAACAGTCAGCTTTTAGATCTACTTAATGATTTGAGGGCATGGAATGAATTTTCTTGGGGTATGTAACATACTTACCTTTATATCCATAATGCTCTTTTTTAAAAATAAAAGAGATAAACGAAAAAAAAATTCTAAGATACAACATCAAAGGATTTATCTGGGCATTTGAGGTAATTTTTAATTAAATTGATCGTGTTTTTATTATGTATAAAATTAAAGTATTTATTTGTTATAGTTTTGGTTATTTGAAATATTTCCAATAATGAATAATTTTGGCACACGCTTAGGTACGTGCCAAGAGGTATGGACTTGCCTCGTATGAGTTTAATTACGTGTGAACAAGCGTTATCTATTTTAAACAATTCAAAAGAGGTAAGTTATTGTTTTTAATTAAATTACAGGAATAATAATTAGTTATTTTAATATTAACTTTTTAAATAATTTTAGGGTCAGTGTCTACCGTCAAATATTGTTTCAATCTCGTTTGAGTAGTCTCAGCAATCCTACAGAAGAAGTTGTCTTTATTGGGGTGAGATTCCACTTGAGCAGGAAGAAATAATATTTGAACATTGTGACCCTTACGGCAATGACGTATCGCAATATGATAATTGTTTTGGTACGCAAAATGTTAAGTCTCACGTAAATAATAATTCAAAGGCACAAGAAAAGCATAATAATTCTCACTATTGTGCCCCGAAAAGCATAAAAGAAATTGTTCACATTTTACTTGTAATTATTCTTCACATCAATTATTATTACTTTTCATACATATATTATACAAAATGTGCTGATTAAATGTTTTGTTTTAAATGACAATTATATTAATAAAAGACAAACCAAGAACGTCTACCCCGAAGGATGCGTTTGAAGGCAATGTAGAAAAAGGAAGCACACAGTAAAATTCTAATTTATTAATAATTATTTTATAGTTCTTAATATTTACACTCGAACTTTCAATAAATTTTTCTATTTTAGTTCAATACTAGTCAACTATTTTATAGTCTTAATAATTATTTTCTTCTTTTTGGTTTAAAACTGGAAAATATATAAAAAGTTATAGTTTAAATATTAGGACAATAAAAAATTTTGAAAATAAGTTAGACTTTTATTGTATGTTTACTTCTTCTACATTGCCTTCAAACGCATCCTTCGAATAGACGTTCTTGGTTTGTCTTTTTTAAAATACTTTTCATTTAAAACAAAACATTTAGTCAGCACAATTTGTATAACATATATATGAAAAGTAATAATAATTGATGTGACAAATAATTACAAATAATTTATGAATAATTTCTTCTATGCTTTTCGGATCACAACAGTTAGAATTATTTATATTTTTGCGCATCTGAATTAATATTTACACGAGACTAAACATTTTGCGTACCAAAACAGTTATCATTTTGCGGTACGTCATTGGCATCAGGGTTACCATGTTCAAATATTATTTTTTCCCGTTCAAGTGGAATTTCATCCCAATAAAGACAACTTCTTATATAGTATTGCTAACACTGTTCAAACGGGGTTGAAACAATATTTGACGGTAGATATTGACCCTAAATTTAGTAAAAAATTAATATTAAAATAATACATTATTATTCCTTTAATTTTATTAAAAACAATAACTTACCCTTTTTGAATTGTTTAAAATAGATAACGCTTTTTCCCAAATAATTAAACTCATACGATGCCAGTCCATACCTCTTGGCACGTACCCATGCCGTTTGCCAAAATTATTCATTATTGGAAATATTTCAAATATCCAAAACTATAACAAATAAAATACTTTGATTGAATATATAATAAAAACATGATTAATTTAATTAAAAATTACCTTAAACGCCCAAATAAATCTTTTGATGTTGTATCTTAGCTTTTTCTTCCGTTTGTCTCTTTTATTTTTAAAAATAGCATTATGGATATAAAGGTAAGTATGTTTCTAAAGATATGTACCCAAAAAATTCATTCCATGCCCCAAATCATTAACAAAATCTAAAATATGATTGTTTAAAAAACTTTTTCCTTCTATTCCCATAAAAACTTGTTGAACAAGTAATAATAAGCAAACTCGTATTACGTTTACATCATCTAACATGTGTAACCTGTTTTAAGAAAACGTCTCTTAAATCATTCAATGTATGCCTAATTATTCCATTTTTGTGATATACATAATCAATAAAATTTGTTTTCGAAATAAATGATTTGACACGTCATATCTCCAAATTTAAGTCCGGTAATAATGCAAAATTCTTTATGCCCAAAGGTGAGATTTGGTCCGTTAATGAAAAAGTTTATACCGTTTTCTGAATTTTCGGTATGAACTTGAGTTTGTAAAATTAAATGAACAAGTGATGCATCATTATTGATGCATTCACATAGTAACCATTTTGCAAAACCTGTGTTCTTAAACAAAACGATTTGATCATGATTATCTTTTCATTTACTATAAATCAATTTCGCAACTTTTACACTAAATCTAATAGGAACACAATTAGTATCATAAAAACTCTGCATAAAAATAATAAACACTTAAAATATAATAATAACAAACAATTTAATATAATAATAGTAAAACTAAGTAAAAAATGATAAACTAAAACCAACGTCCTCCTCTATCGACTTAACTCTTCAAAAATGATTTTTTTGACATATAAATTATCTTCACAAACAGTTTTTTTTCCGCAAACTATAGGTGTCCCACATGCCCCCCCCCCCCTCCATCCCTTTATATAGCTCCTCGCCTTATTAATGGTCCTCGCCTCGATTACTGTGTTCCTCGCTAAGTTGGCGAGGGGGATGTCAAATCCCTCGCCTCGAAAAACAAGTTCCTCGCCTCGATAAAAGGTTTCTCGCTGAGTTGGCGAGGAAGGGACAAATCCCTCTCCTCGAATTGCATGCCCACGAGCTGACATGGCGAGGTGGAGTCAAACCCCCTCGCCTCGATGACCGGTTTCCTCGCTGAGTTGGCGAGGTTTAATTCAACTCCCTCACTTTGATTGTAGTGTTCCTACCCTCGTGTATGGTGCCCCTCACGGAGTTGGGGAGGAGAGGGTCAAGTCCCTCGCTTACTTGGTGAGGAGAGAGTCAAATCTCTCACCTCATTTGTCGTGTCATTCGCTAAGTATGCTTGTCTATTAATAAAATGTAAATTACATATGGGCAAGAAAAATGTCACGTGGGCGAGGAAAATTTTGCCACGTGAGAGTGGTTTCATGAGTTTTCCTTGCCTTCGGCGAGGGTCAAAATCAATTGGTTAATTTCGTATTTTAAAAGTCAATAGTTAATTTAGTAACTGAATTCAGTAAAATGTTTATTTTCGTATATTACCCTTACCAAAAACCCTTATCTGATGCGTAAATTCAGACCCTTATCTGCTATTTCTCAGAGTCTCCTTTCGATATTTCAGGTTAGTTGGTTGAATCCATGTACTAATTCGATTAGAATTGTGGTTTTGAGCCTGTTATACGTCAAACTTATGGCTTTGGGTTTAAAACTGAGATGTATTTTGCTGAAATGATTACGAGCTTTGTTTGGTGTCACTGATGTATTGATCAGTTTTACACATATGGAATGCCACCAAGATGATAATAGTAGCTCATGGGGACAAAACATCTATGGTGAAATTCCATATGGTCTGCTCTTAAATCTAACACTCCTGTAAGATTCACTCTAGTGACATTACCCTAAGAGTATTTTTGTTGCTAGATGTACTCATTTCATCAACTTAAAATCCCATGTGATAATGTGAAATGCAGAAATTTGGGTGCAACAGTTTAAAGTGATAACTAATCAATCTAATTAGCAAATTGGATTTACCTATTGGACTACTACATGTAGTAAAACTGTTGTGCACTCTTTTGTTTTATTAACAACTAGTATTGGTACCCCGCGCTACGCGGCGGGGCTTGTAATCTTTTAGTCTAACTGTAGCCGTAAAATTATGATTCGATATAACAATAGGAACTGGATGCATAATAATATATAAATATAGTGCTAACTGGTAACATAAAACAACATAAATTTGGTCATGTTTACATTGTGTTGAATCTAAAAGCAACCTTTGTGTAATAAGGTAACATAACCAAAAGACTTGCTAATGTGACCTTATATAAATATCCTTACACTCTATATATGCTGCCCAGAAAATTATTGCTACACAAGATATCATTCTTCAACACTAGTTCTACAGGGACTAATGAGGACTTGGATTCTTGCTTTTCTTGACCGAGTTTTCTTTTATGTCAATTGAAATAAAATATCATGATTCTTATAAAAGTAGAATAGATAACCTAATTGGACAATAGCACTACATCAATTTTTATATCCAAAGTTAAAACCATTAAACAATGCTTCAAATTACTGAACCAAAAAGAAGCTGCACTAAGGTATGCAAGACAACAAAAGTAGACATTAATGAAATAGACAAAGCTATAGTGAGATCGACAAATGTAAAAGTAAACAATTTTGGTAAATTATGATTGTTGTTAATTTTGCTACAAAATTCTAGAAAAACCCAGTAAACATAAGCTATCACCACATGATCAATGCTTTAAGCTGATACGATGTTAAAGCTAAGCTATTATGAAATATGATCACATTGTATTTCTGTCAAATGTTTGTTTTGAAAACACTTTTGAAGTATTTGACAACTCAATCCCGTTGACCTTTTTTGATTTAGTAACTAATCAAATTTACTATTTTGGTCAGTTCAACAAAAATCTTCACTATTCCAAAAATTCAAATCCACTCTAATAATACTTCTGCTAGACATCCTTAAATTGAAAGAGATAAAATCAAGGTTAAGCAATTTTGATAGAACAAACTTATGCTGCATATTTAAGCTTATAAAACAATTAGTTATAACAATCAAGTCTTATTTATTAAGAAAAAAAAGAAGAAAAAAAAAGCACACATACCGTTTGGCAGCAGATTTAACTAATGCACAAGCAAAAGGTTCAAAAACCGGACAGAAGTTGCTATAAAAGACCAGGGAATAAGTCAAACAAAAATATTCTTTACAATGGCCACTTGGCAACACTATACAAACCTCAAACAAACAATAAGTATGAGCTGAACATAAAAGCAAAAAACCTATGAAATTCAAACAATTATGACAGGAAACTAAAATATACAGCCCAAGCAAAATAACACTAACAGCAAGGACATAAATGCTTATGAGTTTAGGTATATGCAAAGCAAATCATGGTTCTTTAGTAAGGGCGATGCTTATTCAAAATTCAATCAACAGTTTTATATGTAGTTCAAAAGCAAGCGTAATGTTTATATTAATATTAACCCAGCTGATCTGATTGCTCCTTCTAAGTGCGGTCACACATCAAAAGCATGAAGAATTGCTTAAATTTGAACGAAAGTCTCTATTGGTAATGGAGGCAAAGTTTCATTGGTTTCATTGTTTAGTGATTATGGTGGTTTGACCATTGGAAGACAGTTGGTTCAAAAAACAAAACTACAATTACCATAACATAGAGTTAATTGTAATTATCAAAACATAGAGTTTTATTTCATCTAAATTAAGTTAGATTTTTGGAGGCAAGGTAAGAAGTGTAGTGAAAGCAAGACGTGAGTCATTTGGATGGACACAATCTTTTCTTTTTGAAATGCACATTAGGCACACACATTAGCTTTAATGCTCATATCTAACTCAAAAATAAGTTTCATTACTCAAATAAGCTTACTACTTCCATTTGTATCAAGGGCACCATCCTTCATCTAGGTTTATATAAACCTTTCTTCTGTTACTTTGTTTTAAACTAGCAAATACAAACTGTGGACATCCAAATACCCAATTTTCCCAACTGATAACCAGTACAAAGATGCATTCATAATATTTTGGAGACGAAAATACTCACATGTAGCAGCATATGATGGGTAAATGCAATAAAATTACATATAGATTGAGCAAGTTCACAAAGAACCTAAGCAAACACAAAATACAGACATCAAAATAACTGATTTACACGAACTCGTAACAAAAAACAAAGACACATACCCTTCTCTTATACATAACCACATACGCGGATGCCGAAATCAAGGTGAAGAAACATACCCATATGATCCTTGGAGCACTGCAAAATGGAAACTCTTAAAACCCATCACAATTCACATATCCTTATTCAAACAATACCTGGAAATTGATTTAAGCAGAGAATAAAGACAACTAAACTCGGTAATTCAAGAAACCCACACACAAACGACGAAACACAAAACACCAAATTGATTTCACATACATGTAATCATCACCAACACCCTGATATTATATTTGAGACTACGTTTTATGTTCCAAAAATGCACATAGTTGTGATTTAGGCAAGAAAAAAGTACCTCAAAGAATTATTTTGCAAAGCCTCCTTGCATCTCTCTCTCAGATGAAAGAGGAAATAGAGACGATGCAACTTCACCAAGCATATGGAGGAGCTATACAAGTTGTACTATGCTCATGTAGGATTGTACATCACTATTCGCGTTGGTCTCAAATGTAACCACGTGTATATAATACAACTAGGTTATAACCAAGTGTATTACACGTGTCATATAAAAAATATTAAAAATTAATAAAAATCTAGAAAATATAAAATACTATTTTGATATAAGATATAACAAAAATTATATGTGAGTAAAAATTTTATTTAATACAATATTTTTATTATTTTTTAAAACCTTCATTTTAAAAAAGTGTTTTTTTAACTATCGTTTTAAAAATATGTTAAGAGATATTTCGTTCTAAGAATAGTTTATTAAAAATGTCATTTTTAATAAAAATCTCATTATTTCAAAACGATGGGTTTTAGTTATTTTTGTTTTATTAAAATTTTTTCGTATTTAATAAAAATTTTCTTTGACAAAATATCATTTTTATTAATATTTTATTGTTTAAAAACTCCAGGTTTTAATTATCTTTTTAATTTTTTTAGAAAAAATATTTTCATATAAAACCTTTATTAAAAAAACCAGCTTTAGAATATTTCATATGTGTAGAAAGGTACGTTGTTTAAAAAATTTATAGTTTCTAAAAATCTTTTTTTTCTTCAAAAAAGTGTATTTTTAATCAAAATGTTTAGTTTTTAATTATAAAAAAAATATTTTTATAAAAAATATAAAATAAAAAAATATATTTTATAAAAAATTGATTTTAGAAAAAATTAAAATGTTTAAAATTAAAGAGAGAGAGAGAGAGAGAGAGAGAGAGAGAGAGAGAGAGTGAGAGAGAGAGAATGAGAGAATTTATCAATTAGTTATTTGAACTTTCGAAAATTGATAAATGATTTAGGCGGGAAAAAACATAGTAGAGTTAATGTGATGCTGACATTTGTCCATCCAATGTAATCATTTATTAGTGTGGTGTGTGTATATATATAATATATATATATATATATACACACCAAGATGCAGAGTAATGTAACAACCTTACACAATATGAAAAATTACAATATTGGTCCCAACTTTTAAGAAATTACATATTTGGCCTCAACTGTTTACCAAACAATCACACTATTGGTCTCTAAAATAGATGTCTGTTAGTTTTATAGTTAAATTATTTGAAATGACCATTCTACCCCTGTAAATATTACTTATTATATTATTATATTTATTATTATTATTATTATTATTATTATTATTATTATTATATTATTATTATTATTATTATTATTATTATTATTATTATTATTATTATTATTATATATAATGAATATAATTAACAATATATTGTCATATAGGACCCATACTCCCTCATCTTCTTCCCCTCCTTCCACAACTTGCAACTCATGTAACCCCACCACCACCACCACACCGTCACCATCCTTAACCACCATCACCACCATCGTCACCATCCTTAACCACCACCACCGTCACCATCTCCAGCAAACCAACACATCGCACCATCCGCTACCACCATCAGCTTCACCATAACCATCGCCGACTACCACCGTCACCATCACTTACCCAATTTGATGCGTGAAGATCACCATCATTACCACTGTTTTTCTTCTAGATCTTTGCGTGAAGATCACATGTAACACCCGAAATTTTTCTCAAGTTAAAGAGAAGAAAGCAATAAGAAGGAAAATAAAAAGTATATTGAAAGAAAGGAAAAGGAGCCAAAGTGGAGGGGGCCAAAGTGTAAAAGAGTACAAATCCAATATTTTATTAAATAAAAGGGTATGGCCGCCCATTTGAAGTTCTCAATCCTACTTTTCGACCAAAAGAAGAAGAAGGAAGAAGCAGAAACTTTTCTCTCGGTTTCAAGAAGAAGAAGAAGTTATGTTTGCCTTCGGTATGTGTTTCTTTGTATAATTAGCTCAGTTTTGTTGGGTACTTGACCATGAAACCGATTTTTATGTGTTCTATGTGTTTGGTTATTTATTTTGGTGTGTTTTTAGGTGTTTGAACTCTTGTGCACTCAAGTTTGGAGGAGTTTTACTTGTTGGCTGCATAGGTGAGTTCTAGACCCTGGTTTTTATGTGTTCTAAACTTCTTGGGGCTGAAAATACATGTTTAAAAAGGTTTTACAACTGTTTTATGTTTACCCGTATATATGTGTGTTTATGTTCGTGTTTTATGGTTGATTATGTGTTGTTGATGCTTAGAATGATAGGAATAAGCTTCGAACAGGTTAATATGCAGATTGGGTTTGAAAATAAGTCTGAAATATGCATAACTGTTGGTCATGCGCCCAAATAGGGCTCATGCACCTGAAATTTTGACTTAGAAAACTTAAGTGAAGCTCACACGCCCCAATAGTTCCCATGCGCCTGGAAATTTTGCCAAAATAGCCTAGGTACCAGCCCATGCGCCCATATAGTAGTCATGCGCCTAGAAATTTCCTCAGGCGCCTAAGTGTTAGTCATGCGCCTGAACAGTACCCTATGCGCCTAGGATTGGTTCTCAGGCGCCTAAGTGTTGGTTCATGCGCCTACAATGGCTTCCGAAGATATTCGTAAGATTTGTGAAAATTTTGCTTCAGAAGGAAAATACTTAGAGAATTTTGCTTCTGAGACATGTGGGTTTTGGAAGAAATCAGGACTTGAAAGTTTTATTCTTAAGAGAATAAATCTTCCGAAACTTAATTGTTTTCGGAAGAAAATTGTCGTTCAAATATATTTAAGTACTTAAAAGCATATTTATGCTTCGGAAGATATATCAGAATTTCTTCCGAAGGTAAATGTCTTATAAGTAGTTATTTGATTTGAAGACATAATGTTCTTTCGAAGAAAACTTGATATCTTCCGAAAGAAAATATGTTTAAAATTTTTCAAAAATCTAAGGAATGTCTTTTGAAAAATTTTCTTCCAAAGGAAACTGGGCTTATGAAGACGATAAAATAGACGACTTAGGACACACAGGTTTTAGAAATAGAATTGATTTAAGTTTAACAAAAATCTACTCAAAGTTAATCATCCCAATAGCTGATACAAGATATTTGAATCTTTGTTCATCAAAAGCTTTAGTGAACAGATCAGCATATTGTTCATTTGTATTAACTTTCACTAGTTTGATTAATCCTTTTTCAAAATATCTCTAATAAAATGATACCTGATGTTGATGTGTTTTGTCCTTGAGTGCTGCACAGGATTCTCTGTAATAGAGATAGCACTGTTGCTGTCTATATGGATGGGAGTCTCTTTGAAGTTGAATCCATAGTCCAACATCTGATTCTGAATCCAAAGCACTTGAGCACAGTAGCTTGCAGCAGCAATGTATTCAACTTCAACAGTTGATGCAGACACATAGGATTGTTTCTTACATTGCCATGAGACAATCCTTCCACCAAGGAATTGACACCCCCTAGATGTAGACTTTGCAGTCATGTTGCAGCCACCATAGTCACTGTTTGTATAGGCATACAAACTGAAGTCAGAATTCTTTAGATACCAAAGCCCAAGCTTAGGAGCACCTTTGATATATCTAAGAATTCTCTTGACAGAAACCAGGTGTGACATCTTGGGGTTGGCTTGATCTTGCACAGATGCATGTGGCAAACATGATATCAGGCCTGCTGGCTGTGAGGTACATAAGAGACCCAATCATAGCGCTGTAGAGATGTTCATCCACATACTCCCTCTCAAGATTAGGTCCAAGGGAGTGGTTTCTAGCTATGGGAGTCTTTGCAACCTTGCAATAAGTCATGTTGAATTTTGTAAGGATGTCTTGTACATACTTTGACTGACTTATGAAGATGCCATTTTAAACTTGCTTCACTTGAAATCCTAGAAAGAAATTAAGTTCCCCCATGGCACTTATTTTAAATCTATTCTTCATCAGCCTCTCAAAGTCTTTGTAGAGCTTTGGATTAGTTAACTCGAAGATAATATCATCTACATATACTTGAACCAGCATTAAGTCATTCCTTGTTCCTTTGATGAAGAGAGTTCCATCTATATTATCCCTCTTGTTGCCATACTGATAGAGATACTGAGATAGTGTCTCATACCACTTTCTTGGAGCTTGGTGCAGCCCATAAAGAGCTTTATCAAGTATGCAGACATAATCAGGATGATCTGGGTCTGCAAAGCCAGGTGGTTGTTTGACATACACCTCTTCATCAATCACCCTATAGAAAAGCACACTTGACATCAAGTTGGTAGACCTTGAAATCCTTGGATGCAGCAAAAGCTAGGAATATTCTAACAGCTTCAAGTCTTGCTACAGGAGCAAAAACATCTGTGTAGTCAATTCCCTCTTTTTGTGTGTATCCTTGAACAACTAGTATGGCCTTGTTCTTGATGACAAGTCCTCTATCATCCTTTTTGTTTCTAAACACCCACTTGGTTCCTATGGTAGTCTTCTTTTGAGGAAGAGGACATAGGTTCCAAACCTTTTGTCTTTTGAATTGAAGCAACTCTTCTTGCATTACTTTAACGCAACTTCCATCCTTCAAAGCTGCATCAACTTTCTTTGGCTATATCTGGGACAAGAAACAAGAGTATAGACAAACATTTTTGTCATGGGTTTGTCCTCTTTTTCTAACCCCTGTATCAACATTTTCAATGATGTTTATGGTGGGGTGTGACTTGTGGATCCTGAGTTGAGGGATCACAGCAAGTTGATTGGAAAGATCTAAATTTGAGAAATTTAGATCTGGAAATGAAGTATCACCCATCACATCAGCACACTTATCAAGAGAGGCTTGATCCAATGAGTGTGTGACATCATTTATGTTGTCTTCTATAGAGTGGTTACCAGCATCAAGAAATTCTTGATCACTGTCACCACCTCCATCTCTTCTTACATTTAAAGTTCCTTCATTTGAGTTTTGAGCCTCTAACGTGGAATTTGTAGGTGCCTCAGATGTATCAGTTGAATTTGTCATGTTTGTGTTGATAGGATCTTCACTTGCAGGATTAGTTACTAGAGCTGAAGTAGTATTCTTGCTTGGTCTTCTCAGCTCAAATCTTGGGTTAGGATCTCCCGTTGATAAGTTACCTATAGATCCTAAAACATTCTCACAAGATTTGATAAAACAGTTTGTAACTAAATCAAGATCAAAAAGCCAATCAAGACCAGAACCTTTCACACTAGGAGTGTGCTCATTGAAGGTCACATTGGCTGACTCCTCACTACTCTAGTTCTGAGATTGTATACTCTATAAGCCTTAGCTTGGGAAGAGTGTCCAATAAAGTTTCCATCATCTGATTTCTCAGCAAATTTGGCTATTTGATCTTTGGTATTCAAAATAGTACAAGGACATCCAAATGACCTGAGGAAACCAACAAATGGTCTACTTTTGTGCCATAGCTCATAAAGAGTCTTACCATGATTCTTAACCACTTAAACTCTATTCTGCACATAGCAGGCTGTATTGACTACCTCTACCCAGAAGGTGATGGGCAGTTTAGAGTCAAACAACATGGTTCTTACAGCTTCAATAAGTGTCCTGTTTCTCCTCTCAGCAACACCATTTTGTTAAGGAGTCTTAGGAGTGCTATATTGCCTTGTAATACCTTTTTCATCACAAAATATGTCAAGGATTTGGTTCTAAAAATCTGTTCCTTGATCACATCTTAAGGTTTTGACATTGTGATCACATTGATTCTCAATTTTCAGGATGAAGTTCTTTAAGATCTCAGGAGTCTCATCCTTAGTACTAAGAAAAAAGACCCAAGTGAATCTTGTGAAGTCATCTATGATCACCAAACAATATGAGGTCCTTCCTAGACTCATTACACTGGTGGAGCCAAAGATATCCATATGTAATAAGTGTAGGGGAGTAGTGATAGAGTTTTATTCCTTTGGCTTGTGAGACATTTTATGTTGCTTCCCTTTCAAGCATGCTACACAGTGATCATTGTAAGGTTATATTAAAAGGCTGATGCAACCAAAGAAGCCAAAACAACAAAGGAGCTTCCTGCATGCATGCACTGATGTACAAGGTAGAAGTTACTTCGGAAGTTTTACACTCTCCACAAAAATTATTCTAAGTGTAAAATCTTCCGAAGCCAAAGACCAAATCTTCCGAAGCCAAAGATGAAGTCTTTCGAAGCTTCAAAGACAAAGTCTTCCGAAGCCAATGAAGTGAAGACTGATTTCTTCCGAAAGACAAAGAGGACATGCTTTCTTTGATCTACTTTTACATAAAGCTGACTTACTTTTTGCTACAACTTTGAAGACTCACCAACTTATACAAGTTGGTGAAAAGGTCCATGCTTTAGTAAACTGTAGACTATGGTCTTGAGTCTGTAACTTCCTACTTTATACCTTTTATCCTTTTTATAATATAATTAGGATATGAGCTATGGCATGTCATAGCCACTAGTCAAAAGGCAATCTGCCTTTTGACTTTACATTGATCTTGTTGTCTAGATCATTGTTTCCAGCTGGCTTTCAATGTATGGCCGGCTGTAGGATGTACTATAAAGTATCTCAGGTCCTTGTATTTCTTTTTATGCTTTGTAACACTTGTAAAAGAACTTGAGAGTAATATACAGCATTTTTGAAAACCATACTTATCTTGTTCTTAATTCTATCTTATTTACTTGTGTTCTTAGTATCATTTACATAAACCCGGTTCCCCATTTGATCTGTTAAGTGTTCTAACACTCTCCTTATTATGAGACTGATTGTATTGACCATCCCTTAACCGGTCCTGCTATTGGTATCAGAGCTTTTCTAGGCTCTTGATTATAAGATCTCACTATCTTAAATCCCTTCAGTTTCACAAAACACTTAACAACTCAAATGGCAGCTATCACAAAGGCTGATATGGAAACCGATACTATGACAAAGTCTCTATTGATCACTCCTGATGACTTTGATACTTGGTGCCAAAGAATGGAAGGCTTCATCAAGTCTCAAGACTCCAGGATGTGGGGATCTGTTGTCTATGGACCTCATGTACCATCCACTTCTTCAGCTGCTGGTGGTGGTGGTATGATACCAAAGGAAGTGGCTGACTATTCTGAAGCAGACTGGAAGAAGATAGACATAGATCAGAAGGCCATGACCGCCCTCCAAATTGCTCTTCCAAACTCTATCTACAGAGGTTTCAAGAAGTGCAAGACTACCAAGCAACTATGGGATGCACTGAAGCTAATGTATGAGGGGTCAAATGAAGCAAAAGAGAATAAGGACCTCTTAAAGTAGCAGTTTGAGAACTTCACCTTGAAGACAGGTGAAACCATGACTCAACAATACTTCAGGTATGTTAAGATTGTGGATACTCTAATGAATGTTGGAGTAACTCTTGAGAACAGGGACATTGTGAGGAAGTTCATGTCCTCTCTTCCCAGACAATGGACACACTATTGTGTGGCCATTGAAAGGACTGAGAACCTCAAGACCCTTAGTCTCACTAAGTTGTATGGTATCCTCAGTGGATACCAGATGGAGATAAACATGCAAAATCCATCTGGTCCTTTCATCACCTTCCTGGAGACAACAAGAGAAAGCTACATCCAAGGAAGCCCATTCTAAGAGACAGGCTCTTTATAAGCCTTTGTGTCTACTAATGAAAGCACAGGCAACTTTCTCTTTACCCTTGAAGACCTAGACTGTATCCATCTAGATGATCTGGAGTACATGGAAATAGTCCAACAGATGGCTCTTCTCACTCATAGAGCCAAGAAGTTTTACAAGAAGACAAGGAGGAAGTTTCCTAGCATTACAACCAGTGGAAAGTTTGGGCTGGACAAAAGCAAAGTAAAGTATTATAATTGTAACCAAATAGGACACTTTGCTAGAAAGTGCAAGGCACCAAGAACAAGTGGTGGCCAAGCACAAACCAGACCAAACTACACTGATTGAGCTCCCCAGAATGAGAAGCACACGCAGCAAGTTGTAGTTGTTGTTGAAGAAGGAGGCTTTGACTAGAGCTTTCAGGTTGAAGATGCATCTCCAAACCAAGCACTGATGGCAGATCATGAAGAAGCCAAGGTATTGGAACATCTCTGTACACCTGAATCTATTGCTAAAGTTAACAGATATAGGTCCTATAACTTAGAGATGAGGTCTGATCTTGAGTCCTTAAACATTTTAAAAGCTGATTTCAAAAGAGCTAAAAATGATTACAAACTTAAAATAGAAGATCTAGAGAAAACAATTTCAACTCTTAAGCATGAACATACCAACTACAGGACTCAGATAAAAGATCTCATCACTAAGTTGACTGAATGATAGGTTGAGCTTCTGATCAACAAAGCCAGGGTAGAAAAGTGTGTTCTTGAAGAAAAGACCTTCAAGAACATGATATCCTCATGCAAAAGTTTGTTATTATAATAAGCAGGGACTGGGATCTACTTAGATAGCTCATTCACACACTCTATTGTCTATAAGATCTCCAAGGTGTGAAACTTGTGAAGATGAGCTTCCCTTCATAGACCCCATATGTGACATCCGGTAATTTTCCGTTACCAAACTCCTTTAGTTCTGTTAGGTCTTGCATACACGTGTCGTGAGCACACACTAGTTTTCGTTGAACGTTGGTGACTTAATAACAATTATCTATGATAAACAAATAATAATCTAACTAATAATGTGATTATTAAGTTGTGCTTATGTGCTTATGTGATTTTAAATATTATTTGTGAATTTTATCTTGTAACGTGCCAACGTGTTATATTTATTTCATGTGTTTTGTTATTAGTGGAAAATATACATGATTATTATTATTGGTTAATAATACTTGTATTTTATAGTTAAAGATTGTTAAAAAGTATTAAAAGATCAATTTTTACAAAAGGTGATTATGGAGGGTTTATTTTACAATTACCATAAAACAAAATATTACCAAAAACTAAACCCTAATTCCCCCCACAACCCCTCCATTCGGCCGCGACCCCCTCACCACACATACATCATCGATTTCGACCAAAAACAACAAGAAAGCATCGATTTTGATCTAGTTTCAAGCATTCCAACGTGTAACAAGCATCAATTCTTGGCCATTACGTGATTAAAGGTTAGATTTTTCATGGTTTTTCATGGCTTTTGGGTGTTGGCTGAAACCCTAGTTTGAATTTGATGATGAATGTCGAATTTTGTGTTGTTTGATGATTGTATGATGTTAGTTAGATTGTATTGATGTTAGTTTACATGGATTATACAAGAAATTCGTGGTTTTGATGCGTTGATCATACCTTGCTAATAATAGTAACTTTTTGCATGAACTAGAGGAATTGATGATGGATTGATGATGTTATGATGTTGATAATATTGTATGAATGTTGGATTATGTTAATTATGCAAGAAATCCATGAGTTGATCATGTAGTTCATACCTTGCTATAAGTAGAAACTTTTAGATATGAGATTTGTGAATTATGATGATTTGATGATGTTGGTCGTGTCTAGATGATAGTTATGGACTTGATTAGGCATGATGTTGATGAATTCATGAATGATTTGGGTGTTAGGTTGATTTTGGGATGTTACTCTCCCAAAAGGGAAACTTTAATTTTGAAGATCATTGGATATAGTGAGTTATACATGTTTATGGTATTAGGATCATGTTAGAATGTTTCTGGATGATGTCTAATGTGTTAGATTGTGATGATTGGGTCATATGGTTAGTTGGTGCAACTATGGGATCATATGGGCTTTCTTGGAAAATGTGTAAGTATACATGTTATGCGCTATGATGAATTGTCATTATCGATTATTATAAGACTAATGTTTTGCTTGTATGAATTACATGTGGAATGTTGAATTATTAGTCGTTATATTTGATCAAACAAGAACCTAATTTGACATGTCACCAACGGGTCAAACGGGTCAACTAGGTCTAATGTGTCTTGTTTTCCAAAACCATGAGTCAATGTGTTTATTGAGCACTTAGGGTTGTTAAGATTCTGTGTACACGTACTTACGTACTTGCGTGTTCTAGGTGCCTCTGAAGGTTGTCTTTCCGCTCACTGTTAGCTTTTACTATTGTTCGTTTGCGCACCAGGTGAGTTCATGCCCCATTTTCTTATACAATCTCTTTTGGGAGAGATAGCATACTGGTTTATAAACGCTTTATTATAGTAAGTTGTGTATAGTATAACATAGTGGGTTATACCATGGGAGTCCTCACACTTTCGGATCATTAATATTGGTTTATAGCTGGAAATCTTGGGTAGTACTACTGGGTCTGACAAGCCCCACCTGTGCGACTCGAGGTCAAACGGGTGCAATATTGTCCTAAACTACTAACAGCATCACGACCTGGTATGTCGTGACGGGAGGCAAACAACGAACACAGTCAGCTTTGATCGCGAAATCACTATGGTTACTACTTGTGAATATACACTAGCTATCTATTTCAATGCACTTCTTATGTTTTACAACTGTACTGATTTATGATTAACGCAAACTCTTGAACTCACCAACCATCGTGTTGACACTTTTAGTATGCTTTTCTCAGGTCGTTTCTAGCAGCCGCCGATAGGAGCACGCAAGTGTCAAGCATGTTTTATTCAAACATTGTTTACTTTTAATTTAACATTTACTTACGTATTTTGGTTTGGGCTCGTGTTTTGCGCAGTTTACCTTTAGTACCTTGTGTTTGGGTTATTTACAAAACGCTTCCGCAAATATTTTAAAGTTTTAAACTCTACTTTGTTTAAATGTTGCATGTAGAGTCGTTCTGAGTAACTAATGACTGAGATCCTGGTTTGTTCACTCGCCTCGTGGTAAAACCCCGCACGTGGATTTTGAGGGTGTGACTGATTGGTATCAGAGCCACTTCTGTGCCGTTCGGGATGTGGGACATACCTCACCGAGGATGGTGACTTCTCGGGCTCATTGAGGACGATGAGCCCAAAGGGGGGCTGATTGTGACACCCTACATAAATCCCACATCGGCTGTGGACAGGAAAGATTCCTGGTTCATATAGAATGTCTGGCCTCTAATATCACCAACGCGTTTTGGGCGTATTGGCTGTAGATGAGAGGAGAACTCCATAGTTAAGCGTGCTCAGGTGGCATCAATCCATGGATGGGTGACCTCCTTGGGAAGTTTTCACCCGGGCAACCAAAAGCAAATCCGTGAGCTCCTAGTGGGCAAAGCGGACAATAGTGGTCGTACGAGAGGCCGGGTGTTACAGAATGGCATCATCATCCAGAGCTCTAGGCAAGAGACATGAACGATCTGAGTCACCTCCTCCCTCTCCTGTACCTGATAGGTGATCAGATTGGCCTCGATATCCTTACCCCTCTGAAAGATGGATTGGGATCAGCCATTCGCATTACCCGAGCGCGATCCTCCGCGGAACTGGAACTCCTATCCTACCTATATACACCGCATGGTTTACAGGGAACGTGTACCAGCTTGCTCCTACCCGACCTAGGACTAGGTCATCGATAGCCTCTACATCACCTACTCTTCCTTCCCTAGACATCCCTCTCGAGCAGGCGATTGCAACTTTAGTGGCTACGTTAGACACTGAGCGACAACGCATTAGAGGACTCACTTATGAGAACTCCACTCTACGATATGAGATGCGTCAGTTGCGTTTCCAGGTAGAGACGCTTCAGGAGCGACTCTCGATGGCCATTGGTGGGCATCATACCCTGGCAGGCAATGTTGTAGCACTTACTGAGCGCATGAACGTGCAAGAGCACCACAACATAGCGATCGACGATATATTTGCTGACCTAGAGGCACTGCTAGCGGCGCTTCAGATTGCCAAAGCCCCTTCACCTGAGGAAGATCCTATTGAAGAAGACCCAGAGGAGGAACCTGAAGAAGAACCGGAAGAAGCCCCGGAGGAAGAAGAACCAGCAGAGATGGAAGGGGACAGTGATGGATCTGACATACCGAAGCCCCAACTGAAAAACTAAAATTTTGACATTGATAGAATATTTTATGACTCATTTACAATTTATTTGTCTTTGGTTATTAATTAGTTATAAATGTTGTGGTTGTGAAAAATTCATTATTTCTTATTATATACTGAACTTCAATGAGATAAATATGTTGGATGTTACTCATTATTGTATTTGTGAATGTAAAGTGAAATATGGACGGACACGGTAGAGGACGTGGTCGTGGCCGTGGATGTGGTGACGGTGGACGTGGTAACGGTGCTATAAACATGACCCCCGCTGAGTTGGCCGCTCTGATTAATGAACATGTACAGGCGGCAGTGGCTGCTGCACAAACTGGACAGCCAACAGGAAAATTATACAAGTGGCCTAACCAATATCTTTATTGCTCGTCTAGGCTACCCAACTAATGTTTTGGTTTGTTGAAACAGGACCTCCACCCTGTACTTACAAATCCTTCATGGATTGCAAGCCTCATACCTACAGCGAAACTGAAGGAGCTGTGGGACTGGTACGGTGGTTTGAGAAGACCGAATCCATCTTCGCAAAATGTAACTGTCCGCTAGCCGATCAAGTGAAGTACGCAACTGGAACTCTTGAAGGCGCAGCCCTCTCCTGGTGGAATGCCCAGGTGTAAATGCTGGGTCAGGCGATGGCTAACGACCTACCTTGGGTCGAGTTCAAGGAGATGATGACAGAGGAGTATTGCCCCCGAAATGAAGTGCAGAAGCTCGAAGTTGAGTTCTGGCAACTCAAGATGCAAGGTTCCAAGATTGAGGCCTATACTACACGGTCTCATGAGTTGGCAACACTGTGCCCGGGAATGGTTAATGAAATGCATAAAAGGATCGAGCATTACATACGTGGATTGGTTCCAAAGATACAACGTATGGTGACTGCTACAAACCTCGCTACTATTCAGCAGGTTATTCGATTGGCTCACAGCTTACTGACCAAGCGGTGGAGCAGGGAAAACTACCCAAACGGGGTGTTATGGCAAGCGTTCCTAACAATAAACACAAGTGGGATAACTCTAGCAACAAGGGATCTTCGTCAAACAGCCAATCTCAGCAACATCAGCAACAACAACAGCACACTCAGCAACATCAGCATCAACAGCAGCAAAAGAAGTTTGACAACAATCGTAACTTTAATCAGTCATCCTCCTCATCCCAGGGACAAGGTGGATATGTGGGGAAATATCCCAAATGTAATCGATGCAACTATCACCACACTGGCAGGTGTGACAATATTCGATGCCAGCGTTGTGGTAAGGCTGGGCACGCAGCAAAGGATTGCCGTGGTGAGTTGATGAAGAAGCCTCAGCACTCCTAAGAAACACCAAAAGGTTGCTTTGAATGTGGAAAGGAATGATACTACAAGAGGAATTGTCCTTAGTTGAAGAAGAACGGGAATGGTGCTGCAAATGGTGGAAACAACAACAACAACAATATTGGCAATGGTGACAATAACGGTGGCAACAACGGTGGAGCTAAAAGGAGAGCCTTTGTCATGGGTTCAGGTGAGGCTCTAAACGACCCTACTACTGTTACTGGTAAATTTCCTATTAATGGTCGTTTTGCTACTGTATTGTTTGACACCGGAGCCGATAGAAGTTTTATCTCTACTAAGTTTAGTAGCCTCTTAAGTGATATGCCTTCTCCATTGGAATCTAAATATACGGTAGAATTAGCTGATGGTAAGCAAATTCACGTGACACACATCCTTAAGGGTTGCGAGATAGAACTTGCTGGTCATACTTTTGACATCGACCTCATGCCTGTTACGCTTAGGAGTTTCGATGTGGTCGTGGCATGGATTGGCTTTCCGAGAAGCAGGCGGAAGTCATTTGCCATGAGACGGTTATCCGTATTCCTCTCCTGGACGGGGAAATTCTCTTGGGTAATGGCGAGAAAGGTGGTGCTGTGATAGGCATCATATCATACATGAAACCACAGAAGTTGTTATGCAAAGGTCGCTTAGCCATATTAGCCCTTGTGACTGACAAGCAACCGGAGGAAAAGAAGATAAAGAATATTCCGGTAGTTCGTGACTTTCCAGAGGTGTTTCCAGAGGATCTGCCTGGACTACCCCCTCATCGTCAAGTTGAGTTCCAGATTGGATTTGACTCTCGAAGCCGCTCCGATAGTGAGAGCACCTTACCGGTTAGCTTCGAGTGAACTACAGGAACTATCTGCTCAACTACAAGAATTGTTGGATAAAGGGTTTATCCGACCGAGCTCATACCCTTGGGGAGCACCTGTTCTCTTTGTCAAGAAAAAGGATGGCACATTTTGAATGTGTATCGACTACAGAGAACTGAACAAGGTTACAGTCAAGAACAAATATCCTTTACCTCGTATAGATGATTTGTTTGATCAACCTCAAGGATCAAGCTATTATTCTAAGATTGATTTGAGTTCTGGTTATCATCAACTGAGAGTTTGAGAGGAAGACATGTAGAAAACAGCATTCTGCACACGTTATGGTCATTATAAGTTCTTGGTCATGCCATTTGGGTTGACAAATGCACAGGCAGTATTCATGGACCTCATGAATCATGTGTGCAAACCCTATCTTGATCGATTTGTTATTGTGTTCATCGATGACATATTGATCTATTCAAGGACCAAGGAAGAACATGAAGAGCACTTACGTCTAATCTTGGAATTACTTAGAAAGGAGCAACTGTATGCCAAGTTTTCCAAGTGTGATTTCTGGATACGTGAAGTACAATTTCTGGGTCATATTGTTAACGAGAAAGGAATACATGTCGATCCAACAAAGATTGAGACAATAAAAAAATTGGTCGGTTCCCAAGACGCTTAGTGAGATACGATAGTTTCTTGGACTGGCAGGATATTACCGACGTTTCATTGAAGGATTTTCTAAGATCGCTCAACCCCTTACAGCCTTGACTCATAAAGGGACAACGTATAAATGGGGTGATAGTCAGGAGTCTGCTTTTCAGTTGTTGAAACAGAAACTGTGTAGCACACCGATATTGGCATTACCAGAGGGAAGTGATGATTTTGTGGTCTATTGTGATGCTTCTATCCAAGGACTTGGTTGTGTCTTGATGCAACGTGGAAAGGTTATAGCCTATGCTTTGAGACAACTAAAAGTACACGAGAAGAATTACACCACTCATGACTTGGAACTGGGTGCGGTAGTTTTTGCCTTGAAGATTTGGAGACAATACTTGTATGATACCAAGTGCACTATCTACACTGATCACAAGAGTCTTCAGCATATCTTTAAGCAAAAGAAGTTGAACATGAGGCAAAGACACTGGGTGGAATTGTTGAATGATTATGATTAGGCTATCAAATATCACCCATGAAAGGCAAATGTAGTTGCAGATGCGTTGAGTAGAAAGAAGACTGCTAAACCTCGATGAGTGCGAGCTTCGCAGCTTACGATCAGCACTCACTTGCCTGAAAAAATCCGAGAAGCTCAGACAGAAGCCTTGAAAATGGAAAACATTGGGTCTGAATCTTTACGGGGAATGGACAAACATTTTGAAGTGAAAGCGGATGGAATTTGTTATTTCATGGACAGACTTTGGGTACCTTTGTATGGAAACCTAAGGGACTTGGTTATAAGTGAGGCTCACAAGTCTAAGTACTCTATACATCCTGGTTTAGACAAGATGTATCATGACTTGAAGACGCACTATTGGTGGCCTAATATGAAAGCAGACGTAGCTACGTATGTCAGCAAGTGCCTGACCTGTTCAAAAGTTAAAGTGGAATATCAGAAGTCATCTGGATTACTACAACAACCTGAGATTCCTATGTGGAAGTGGGAACATATTTCTATGGACTTCATTACCAAATTACCTCGGACACCTACTGGTTGTGACACGATATGGGTGATCGTAGATCAATTGACTAAGTCTGCACACTTCTTGGCGATCAAGGAAACGGATAAAATGGACAAGTTAACTCGAATTTATCTGAAGGAGATAGTTTCGAGACGTGGTGTACCGGTCTCAATTATTTCTGATCGCGATGCTCGTTTAATATCACATTTCTGGCAGTTGTTACAAAAATCTTTGGGTATACGTCTAGACATGAGTACTACTTATCATCCACAAACAGATGGGCAGAGCAAACGTACTATTCAGACATTGGAGGACATGCTACGTGCTTGGGTGATTGACTTCGGGAATAACTGGGAAGTTCACCTACCTTTGGTGGAATTTTCTTACAATAATAGTTATCACACCAGCATTAAGGCAGCACCATTTGAGGTGTTGTATGGGAGAAAGTGTAGATCATCGGTTTGCTGGGCGGAAATTGGTGATAGTCAGCTAACAGGCCCCGAGTTGGTGCACGAGACTGCTGAGAAGATTGTACAAATAAGGAACCGTATGGCCGTAGCACGTGACAGATAGAAAAGTTATGCAGACAAGCGACGGAAACCTCTGGAGTTTCAGGTCGGCGATAAAGTTTTACTGAAAGTCTCACCGTGGAAGAGCGTGGTTCGATTTGGTAAAAGAGGAAAGCTAAACCCGAGATACGTTGGACCATTTGAGATTCTGAAAAGAATAGTTCCAGTGGCATATCGATTAGATCTACCTGACTCGTTGAGTGGAATTCAAAAAGTATTTCACGTCTCAAATTTGAAAAAGTGTTTATCGGACGAGACAATGGTTGTACCTCTTGAGGAAGTACAAGTAAATGAACAACTACGGTTCATTGAAGAACCAGTTGAGGTGATGGACCGAGAGCTCAAAACACTTAAGCAAAGTAAAATACCCATAGTCAAAGTTCGTTGGAACTCAAAACGTGGACGGGAGTTCACGTGGGAACGTGAGGATCAGATGAAGCTCAAGTATCCTCATTTGTTCGAAACGACGATGCCAGCCGACGAAGGTATTGATTAAATTTCGGGACGAAATTTCTTTCAAAATGGGGATGATGTGACAACCCACCCAAAACTCACTCGATTTCTTTGTGCCAATGCAGTAGACCAGTGATGTAACTCAACCATGTAACGAAATGTTTGGGACGAAAATTCTTTCAACATAGGGATAATGTGACATCCGGTAATTTTCTGTTACGAAACCCCGTTAGTTCCGTTAAGTCTTGCATACACGTGTCGTGAGCACACACTAGTTGTCGTTGAACGTTGGTGACTTAATAACAATTATCTATGATAAACAGATAATAATTTAACTAATAATGTGATCATTAAGTTGTGCTTATGTGCTTATGTGATTTTAAATATTATTTGTGAATTTTATCTTGTAACGTGCCAACGTGTTATATTTATTTCATGTGTTTTGTTATTAGTGGAAAATATAAATGATTATTATTGTTGGTTAATAATACTTGTATTTTATAGTTAAAGATTGTTAAAAAGTATTAAAAAGATCAATTTACAAAAGGTAATTATGGAGTGTTTATTTTACAATTACCATAAAACAAAATATTACCAAAAACTAAACCCTAATCCCCCCCCACAACCCCTCCATTCGGCCGCTGCCCCCTCACCACACATAAACATCGATTTCGACCAAAAACAACAAGAAAGCATCGATTTTGATCTAGTTTCAAGCATTCGAACGTGTAACAAGCATCAATTCTTGGCCATTACGCGATTAAAACTAGATTTTTTATGGTTTTTGGGTGTTGGCCGAAACCCTAGTTCGAATTTGATGATGAATGTCGAATTTTGTGTTGTTTGATGATTGTATGATGTTAGTTAGATTGTATTGATGTTAGTTTACGTGGATTATACAAGAAATTCGTGGTTTTGATGCGTTGATCATACCTTACTAATAATAGTAACTTTTGTGCATGAACTAGAGGAATTGATGATGGATTGATGATGTTATGATGTTGATAGTGTTGTATGAGTGTTGGATTATGATAATTATGCAAGAAATCCATGAGTTGATCATGTAGTTCATACCTTGCTATAAGTAGAAACTTTTAGATATGAGATTTGTGAATTATGATGATTTGATGATGTTGGTCGTGTCTAGATGATAGTTATGGACTTGATTAGGCATGATGTTGATGAATTCATGAATGATTTGGGTGTTAGGTTGATTTTGGGATGTTACTCTCCCAAAAGGGAAACTTTAATTTTGAAGATCATTGGATATAGTGAGTTATACATGTTTATGGTATTAGGATCATGTTAGAATGTTTCTGGATGATGTCTAATGTGTTAGATTGTGATGATTGGGTCATATGGTTAGTTGGTGCAACTATGGGATCATATGGGTTTTCTTGGAAAATGTGTAAGTATACATGTTATGCGCTATGATGAATTGTCATTATCGATTATTATAAGACTAATGTTTTGCTTGTATGAATTACATGTGGAATGTTGAATTATTAGTCGTTATATTTGATCAAACAAGAACCTAATTTGACATGTCACCAACGGGTCAAACGGGTCAACTAGGTCTAATGTGTCTTGTTTTCCAAAACCATGAGTCAATGTGTTTTTTGAGCACTTGGGGTTGTTAAAGATTCTGTGTACATGTACTTACGTACTTGCGTGTTCTAGGTGCCTCTGAAGGTTGTCTTTCCGCTCACTGTTAGCTTTTACTATTGTTTGTTTGCGCACCAGGTGAGTTCATGCCCCATTTTCTTATACAATCTCTTTTGGGAGAGATAGCATACTGGTTTATAAATGCTTTATTATAGTAAGTTGTGTATAGTATAACATAGTGGGTTATACCATGGGAGTCCTCACACTTTCGGATCATTAATATTGGTTTATAGCTGGAAATCTTGGGTAGTACTACTGGGTCTGACAAGCCCCACCTGTGCGACTCGAGGTCAAACGGGTGCAATATTGTCCTAAACTACTAACAGCATCACGACCTGGTATGTCGTGACGGGAGGCAAACAACGAACACAGTCAGCTTTGATCGCGAAATCACTATGGTTACTACTTGTGAATATACACTAGCTATCTATTTCAATGCACTTCTTATGTTTTACAACTGTACTGATTTATGATTAACGCAAACTCTTGAACTCACCAACCATCGTGTTGAGACTTTTAGTATGTTTTCCTCAGGTCGTTTCTAGCAGCAGCCCATAGGAGCACGCAAGTGTCAAGCATGTTTTATTCAAACATTGTTTACTTTTAATTTAGTATTTGCTTACGTATTTTGGTTTGGGCACGTGTTTTGCGCAGTTTACCTTTAGTACCTTGTGTTTGGGTTATTTACAAAACGCTTCCACAAATATTTTAAAGTTTTAAACTCTGCTTTGTTTAAATGTTGCATGTAGAGTCGTTCTGAGTAACTAATGACTGAGAACCTGGTTTGTTCACTAGCCTCGCGGTAAAACCCCGCACGTGGATTTTGAGAGTGTGACACCATAGATGAAGAGGATGAAGAGGAGATAGTGAAGGATTATTCTTAGAAGAGTGAAGAAGATCATCCTAAGAAGGGTCACTATTCTCTTGAGAAGAGAAAAGAATCTGGGATGACCAATTCTAAGAGGAAAAACTTAATCAGGAAAGCCAAGAGGAAATCAAAGAAGGCTCAAGAGATCAAGGCCACTTTCAACCCTAAGCAGAAACAAGTGCTTATCTATGAAAGATTTGAAGTGGTAAAGACTGAAGACTCAACTATGAACTCAAATACCAGGAGTTCTAGTGCATTTCCAACTCATTCCAGCAAAGAGAAGAAGGCTGATCAGCTACATACCACTGCTACACAGCATGAACCATCCAGTTCCAAGAGCAAGCCTCACCCTAAGAAGCTTGTTGCATCATCTATGAAGATGAAGATGGAGGTGGAAAGTGATCAAGTTCAGTCTTTCTCTCAAAAGAAGAATCTCAGAAGAAAGCAAATAGATTGCATCATGTGTGGTAGTACTTCTCATGATGCTAAGGATTGCATCTAAAATTCTAAAAGTACTATTCACATGATCAAAGAGGAAACCTATGAGAAGAAGAAAGAAAAACTAGCTTCGGAAGTAAAATATTTTCCCTTCGGAAGCTACAAGGTGAAAAAGAAGACAAGTTAAAACTTGCCTTCGGAAGAAAAATTGGTCTCGAAAGAAAGGAATGCTTCCGAAGTGCGGAAGCCTGCTGCAGTGAAAGCAAGATCTTCCGAAGGTCTAGTCTCCAAAACTTCCAAAGTTGTCAAAACTTCCAAAGTATTGAAGGTCAAGTCTAATCTTCCAAGGATGGTGGGTAAGATGAAGGAAGACCAAGTGACTGAAAGTTCTTCATCTACAACAGTTGATGATCCTTAAAACTTGAACATAGGATCAATTACTATTACATTGCCTTCAAATCACTTTGATAAGCCCAAGACCAATGAGGCTTGGGTTTCCAAATGTAACTAACCACTTCTTTCTTGTGCAGGAACAACTAAAGACTAGAGAAATGTATGGATCATTGATAGTGGTTGTTCCAGGCACATGACTGGCATTGGTTCTCTACTTCAAAATTTTGAGAAAATTGATGGAGGGCCAGTTGCTTTTGGAGGAGATGTTGGAGGTTACATTACAGGAAGGGGCATGGTCACAAATGGTAAGCTCAGCATTGAAAAGGTAAGCTTTGTCAAAGAGCTTGGGTACAATCTACTGAGTGTATCCTAATTTTGTGATCAGAAACACAACATGCTCTTCACTGAGCATTAGTGCATTGTTCTTAAGCCCAAGGTGGTCATTCCTCAAAAGCATATTCTGCTCAGAGCCCCCAGGAATGGGAACATGTACAAGACGGACTTACAAGAAACATCTCCCTCAGGAGAAGTTTCTTACTTTCTATCCAAAGCAAATAGTGATGAGTCTTTCCTGTGGCATAAAAGAATATGTCATGTAAACTTTAAAAACATAAATAAATTAATTAAGAATAATTTGGTAACTGGAATACCAAAGAAAGAGTTTACAAGTGATGGCCACTGTTTTGCAAGCCTGAAAAGGAAGCAACACAAAGTGTCTCACAAGCCAAAGGAAAGAAACTCTATCACTACTCCCCTACACTTAATACATATGGATCTCTTTGGCCCCACCAGTGTAATGAGTCTAGGAAGGACCTCATATTGTTTGGTGATCACAGATGACTTCATAAGATTCACTTGGGTCTTTTTACTTAGCACTAATGATGAGACTCCTGAGATCTTGAAGAACTTCATTCCGAAAATTAAGAATCAATGTGATCACAAGGTCAAAACCATAAGATGTGATCAAGGTATAGAATTTAAGAACCAAATCCTTGACACATTTTGTGATGAAAAATGTATTACAAGACAATATAGTGCTCCCAGGACTCCTCAGCAAAATGGTGTTGCTGAGAGGAGAAACAGGATACTTATTGAGGCTGCAAGAACCATGTTGTCTGACTCTAAACTACCCATCACCTTCTAGGCGGAGGCAGTCAATATAGCCTGCTATGTACAGAATAGAGTTTTAGTGGTTAAGACTCATGGTAAGACTCCTTATTAGTTGTGGCACAAAAAGAGACCATTTTTTGGTTTCCTCAGGTCATTTGGATGTCCTTTCACCATCTTGAATACCAAAGATCAAATAGCCAAATTTGCTGAGAAATCAGATGATGGACAGTTTATTGTCTTCCCAAGCTAAGGCTTATAGAGTATACAATCTCAGAACTAGAGTAGTTGAGGAGTCAGCCAATGTGACCTTCAATGAGCACACTCCTAGTGTGAAAGGTTCTGGTCCTGATTGGCTATTTGATCTTGATTTAGTTACCAACTGTTTTAACAAATCTTGTGAGAATGTTTCAGGATCTACAAGAAACTTATCAACTGGAGATCCTGACCTAATATTTGAGCTGAGAAGACCAAGCAAGCATACTACCTTAGCTCTAGTGGTAACTAACTATGCAAGTGAAGATCTTATCAGCACAAACATGACAAATTCAGCTGATACATCTGAGGCACCTACAAATTCCAAGTCAGAGACTCAAAACTCAAATGAAGGAACTTCAAATGTAGAAAGAGATGGAGGTGGTGACAGTGATCAAGAATTTCTTGATGCTGATAACCACTCCATAGAAAATAACATAAATGATGTCACACACTCATTGGATCAAGCCTCTCTTGATAAGTGTGCTGATGTGATAGGTGATACTCCATTGCCAGATCTGAATTTCTCGAATTTAGATCTTTCCAATCAACTTGTTGTGATCCCTCAACTCAGGATCCACAAGTCACCCCCCCCCCCACAAATATCATTGGAAATGTTTATACAGGGGTGAGAACATGAGGACAAACTCATGACAAAAATGTTTGTCTATACTCTTGCTTCTTGTCCTAGATAGAGCCAAAGAAAGCTGATGACGCTTTGAAGGATGGAAGTTGGGTTGAATAAATGCAAGAGGAGCTACTTTAATTCAAAAGACAAAAGGTTTGGAACCTATGTCCTCTTCCTCAAGGGAAGACTACCATAGGAACCAAGTGGGTTTTTGGAAACAAGAAGGATGATAGAGGACTTGTCATCAAGAACAAAGCTAGACAAGTTCTTCAAGGATACACACAAGAAGAGGGAATTGACTACACAGATGTTTTTGCCCCTGTGGCAAGACTTGAAGCTTTAAGAATATTCTTGGCTTTTGCTGCATCCAAGGATTTCAAGGTCTACCAACTTAATGTCAAGTGTGCTTTATAATATGCGGTGATTGATGAAGAAGTGTATATCAAACAACCACCTGGCTTTGCAGACCCAGATCATTCAGATTATCTTTGCAAGCTTGATAAAGCTCTCTATGGACTGCACCAAGCTTTAAGAAAGTGGTATGAGACACTATCTCAGTATCTCTGTCAACATGGCTACCAGAAGGGTACTATAGACGGAACTCTCTTCATCAAAGGAACAGGTAATGTCTTAATGTTGGTTCAAGTATATGTAGATGACATTATCTTCGGGTTAACTAATCTAAAGCTCTACAAAGACTTTGAGAGGCTGATGAAGAATAGATTTGAAATGAGTGCCATAGGGGAACTCAATTTCTTTCTAGCAATTCAAGTGAAGCAAGTTGACAATGGCATCTTTATAAGTCAATCAAAGTAGGTACAAAACATACTTACAAGATTCAACATGACTGATTGTAAGGTTGCCAAGACACCTATAGCCAAAAACCACTCCCTTGGACCTGATCTTCAGGGGAAGTGTGTGGATGAACATCTCCACAGGACTGTGATTGGGTCTCTTATGTATCTCACAGCCAGCAGGCCTGATATCATGTTTACCACATGCATCTATGCAAGATATCAAGCCAACCCTAAGATGTCACACATGGTTGCTGTCAAGAGGATTCTTAGATATCTCAAAGCTGCTCCCATGCTTGGCCTTTGGTATCTAAAGACCTCTGACTTCAATTTGTATGCCTATACAGATAGTGACTATGGTGGCTGCAACATGACTGCAAAGTCTACATCTGGGGGGTGTCAATTCCTTGGTGGAAGGATTGTCTCATGGCAATGCAAGAAACAATCCTATATGTCTGCACTAACTGCTGAAGCTGAATACATTGCTGCTGCAAGCTGTTGTGCTCAAGTGCTTTGGATTCAGAATCAGATGCTGGACTATGGATTCAACTTTAAAGAGACTCCCATCCATATATACAACAATAGTGCTATCTCTATTACAGAGAATCTGGTACAGCAATCAAGGACAAAACACATCAACATCAGGTATCATTTGATTAGAGATAATTTTGAAAAGGGATTAATCAAACTAGTCAAAGTTAACACAAATGAATAATATGTTGATCTGTTCACTGAAGCTTTTGATGAGCAGAGATTCAAATATCTTGTATCAGCTATTGGGATGCTTAACTTTGAGTAGATTATCTTAAACTTAAATCAACTTTATTTTTAAAAACCTGTGTGTCCTAAGTTTTTTATTTTATCACCTTCATAAGGCCAGTTTATTTTAGAAGAAAATCTTTAAAATGATATTCCTTAGATTTTTGAAAATTTTTCCAAACATATTTTCTTTCAGAAGATTTCGAGTTGTCTTCAGAAGAACATTATGTCATCAAGTCAAATAACTACTTATAAGAAATTTACCTTCGGAAGAAATTCTGAGATATCTTTCGAAGCTTAAATATGCTTCTAAGTACTTACATGTATTTGAAGGACAATTTTCTTCCGAAAGCAATTAAGTCTCTGAATATTTATTCTCTTTAGAATAAACATCCCAAGTCTTAATCTCTTCCGAAACCAAACGTGTCTAAGAAGTGAAAATTCTCTAAGTATTTTCCATCCGAAGAAAAATTTTCACAAACCTTAGGAATATCTTCCGAAGCCAAAATTGGCTTCGGAAGCTTTTTCTTAAAACTTTCGAAGACAAAATTACCATCAGAAGATTTTCAACTTCTAAGAAAACTACCTTTTCGAGCACTTTTTCAAAGGTGGGACTGACATTGGGATTTCAAAGTTTATTCTTTTGCATTAACTTTGTCTCAAATCGATTTTATATATATTCTCTCAACTGTTCCCCCTCTTTTCACTATCTTTTTCATCTGCATTTTCACAAACCTAAATTCAACCGCAAACCATCCTTGTTCTTATCTTCCTTCACAACAAAGCTACCTTAAAATGGCCAACCTTCATCGTAGAAACCAACCCGATTTCTCCATGCAACTTCACAGGCAACATAATCAAGTTGCTCTGTTGAACTCTGAGAAAGATCCTGGTTTCTTAAAGGTTTGCCATTTTATTTCTTTGTCAAACTACTTCACCTCCCTTACCATTGATCCTCCACTCTATGAGGATCAATTTTTGGAATTTTGGAGGACCTACCAAGAGGTCACCATGGATGGGGAGAAGGCACTGTCTGCCATAGTGCAGGGGAGGACAATCTTCATCACTCCAGAATTCATAAACTCATATCTAAGGCTAGATGATGTCGAAGGTGAATTGTGCTTTCCAAAATTGGGACAGATGAAGCCCGACATCTTCAAGACTATGAGGAAGCCAACTATTGGCTTCTCAAGGGTAGAAACAGCCCTTGTCCCAAAAATGTTAGAGCTCATTACTCAAGGTGACAACCTAGCAGCACCAGCTAGTGTTGAACCCACACCTTCTACTTCTCAACCACCAATACAGCCAAAAATAACCATCACCTACCAAAGAAAATCCAAACGAACCCCTGCACATGCTACTCAGTTTATGCAGGCCCCTATATCATCACCCATACAGGAGGAAGTGGACACTGGAGCTCCTACTTCTCCTGAGGAGCAAACCAATCCCATCTCACCAATGATCAGTACCGAGGTTCCTCATGCTTAGCCTGATGAGCTCACAACCCCCACAACCTTAAGCCTTCACTCAGAGTCTCAAAACTCTAGTGAACAACCTTTAGGGGACAGTTACCATCTCCAGCCTCTTGATCTAAACCAACCAATCCCAAACCTTGAATTCTATAATGATGAAGACATGCGCTTTAGTGAGTATCATGAGTCTCTCTTCTCCTCCCCTACTCAAGGAGAGATGAGTACTCATGTTTCTCCTATGTCTAGCCTATATCATCCACATACTACTGAGGTGGATCTCCCTGAACCTGTTTAGGAGGTCCATATGGAAGAGGCTCTCACTTTAGCAAGTGACTACATCATTAAGACCTCAACCATGGCAACCCAGTCCATTGACACTTAACTTGAAGCTATCATGGTGCAGGGGAAATCCAGCAGCCAAAAACAAAGTGCTAGTGATGAGGAAGAAGACATTGGTCCTATTCTCTCATCCCCCCATGATTCGTTTGATGAAGATGAGGGGAGTCTAAAACTAAAGGTGCAAAAACTAACAAAAACATGCACTTATTTAGTCTTAAAGATAAGTCACCTAGAATCTCAGGTGACTGTCTTACAAAGGAGGGTCAATGACCAGCAACTTGAGATCACCGATCTCAAGGGCAAGTTAGCTAAGAGACCACTCAGGAGAACTCAACCAGGTCCACAAGAACCTATGGATGTGACAGACCCAACCTCAAGCTCACCTATGCAAGAAGGTGATGCTACCAAAAAGGGGAAGAAAGTCCAAGCAATCACAGAACCTGGGAGTTCTTCATAGAGTATGGACTTTGAGGATTCACCACCCTCACTTGCAAATTATCCATACTCAGCAACCTCCTCAAGTCTACATGGATGTGGACTTACTCATACAAAGTTTGTTTGAGGAGGGTATTCCCAGAGCTATGAGTACCCCACCTCCTCACTCTGAGAATCCAATCATGGGATGGAGGTATGACACTAATAGAAGAGCTCTAGTCATCTCTAGATCTCAGTGTTAACAGGAAATTTTCAACTTTTCCAACCTGAGCTTCTATAAGAGCATCTATCTGATTAATATTCCACTTGTCAACCCAAGTCAAAGCAGACAAGCTGCAAGATTAGTAGATAGGATTCAAGAAAGGGTGCTAGAAGAATTCAAGCTGAGGTCAAGACTATATAGACAGAGGCTAGCAGGTAAGACTTTTGGTCAACTAGATGTTAAGGTGGACCCTAAGGTTAGCTTCAAAGGGGAAACCTTGACTGAAGGCCCAGAAGTTGAACCTGTGAACCTTGAGACAGAAACTTCTTCAGCACCCATTACCCTCAGTGAGGCGCCAGCTGGTGAAGGTGCTTCACAGCCTCTCTCTGTCCAGAGCTTGACTGGTAAATCAAGCAATAAAGGCCAAAGCTCTCTCCACCCTGAGTCACCAAGGCCTGTGAGTGACAAAAGGAAAAGGAAACTGACTTCTAAGGAGATTAAGAAGGAGGAAAAAGAGAGGAAGAGGAAGCTAAAGGGAGAAAGTTCAAAAGGGTCTCCAGGCTTCATGGAAGCTGCCATCAGGGCTCTATCAGGCATCTACACTTCTTCCCTTATCATATGAGAATGTTGAATTTAAGTATCTCAAGCAACTGGAGCAAGAAGACATCAAGAAACAAAAGGCTACTAAGAGAAAACTAAGGGAAGAAGCTGCAAAGTCAAGAGCCATCATCTAAAAAAGCCAAAAGAAGTCTACTGATAGACAAAAGATGATGAGCTTCTTGAAGCTATATGGATTCTCGAGAAGGAGGCTTGGTCCAATGTCTCTATCCACTATGGATGAGCACATCAGGGTGATCAAGCAAAAGATTAAGAAGGAAGAGCTTGTTGACTTGCATTCGTTACCAAGTCCAGCTCAACCTCAAGTTGAGGTAAAGGTTGAACCCCCTAAGATAACACAACTTGGACCTAGAGCTACATCTCAGACAACTTCATCTTTTGATCCATAGCAGGGTCCTCTTCACTCTCCTTCTGAACCTATGAAAGAAGAGAACCCAACTGAGAGAGATACAGTAGAACAACCTGGTGCTAAAGACCAGTCCTCTCAGTTAAAGACTTCAAAGAGGAGGAAAATGATGGCCATGAAAAGTGTTTCCAATAAGAAGACCAAGGCATCCACCTCTACACCTCAAGATGAGTCAAAGCATCCTGAGGTAGTGCAAGAAGAGGCTGCTTAACCAACTCCAACTCAAGTAGAGCCTCTTGCAACTGGAAGACCCATCTTGTCCTGGACTTTTGCTGCTAATCCAGACAGGTGGTATGTCATCAGAGATCAAGGAGGTCAAGATGTCTATTTCTGGCAAGACATGCTTGATCTTCCTCTATATGATCTCCATGACATGAGAAGATATTATAAGAGTCTCAGGGATCCTGACCAGATGATGAAGAGAGGTATGGTCTTGATCCTAATGAGGACTGTCAATATGTGAATAACTTCTCTGTTTTGGTAGCATTAGCCTAGAGGGAGTTTGTAAGGTTATATTAGAAGGCTGATGCAACCAAAGAAGCCAAAACAACCAAGGAGCTTCCTACATGCATGCACTGATGTACAAGGTAGAAGTTACTTCGGAAGTTTTACACTCTCCACAGAAATTCTTCTAAGTGTAAAATCTTCCAGAGCCAAAGACCAAATCTTCTGAAGCCAAAGATGAAGTCTTTCGAAGCTTCAAAGACAAAGTCTTCTGAAGCCAATGAAATGAAGACTGATTTCTTTCGAAAGATAGAGAGGACATGCTTTCTCTGATCTAATTTTACATAAAGTTAACTTACTTTCCACTACAACTCTGAAGACTCACCAACTTATACAAGTTGGTGAAAAGGTCCATGCTTTAGTAAACTATAGATTATGGTCATGCGTCTGTAACTTCCTACTTTGTACCTTTTATCCTTTTTTATAATATAATTAGGATGTAAACTATGGCATGTCATAGTCACTAGTCAAAAGGCAATCTTCCTTTTGACTTTACATTGATCTTGTTATCTAGATTAGTGTTTCCAGCTGGCTTTCAAAGTATGGCTAGCTGTAGGATGTAGTATAAAGTATCTCAAGTCCTTGTATGTCTTTTTATGCTTTATAACACTTGTAAAAGAACTTGAGAGCAACATACAGCATTCTTGAAAACCATACTTATCTTGTTCTTAGTTCTGTCTTATTTACTTGTGTTCTTAGTATCATTTACAGAAACCCAGTTCCCCATTTGATCTATTAAGTGTTCTAACACTCTCCTTATTATGAGACTGATTGTGTTGACCATCCATTAACCAGTCCTACAGTCATCACTTGTAAACTCTTTCTTTGGTATTCCAGTTACCAAATCATTCTTAATTAATATATTTATATTTTTAAAGTTTACATGGCACATTCTTTTATACTAGAGGAAAGACTCATCACTATTTGCTTTAGATAGAAAGCAAGAAACTTCTCCTGAGGGAGATGTTTCCTGCAAGTCCATCTTGTACATGTTCCTTTTCCTGGAGGCTCTGAGCAGGATATGCTCTTGAGGAATGACCACCCCGGGCTTGAGAATAATGCACTCATGCTTAGTGAAGAGTATGTTGTGTCTCTGATCACAAAATTAGGATACACTCAGTAGATTGTACCCAAGCTCTTTGACAAAGTTTACCTTTTCAATGCTGAGCTTACCATTTATGACCATGCCCCTTCCAGTAATGTAACCTCCAGCATCTCCTCCAAAAGCAACTGGACCTCCATTAGTTTTCTCAAAATTTTGACGTAGAGAACCATTGCCTGTCATGTGCCTAGAACAACCATATCAATGATTCATACATTTCTCTTCGTCTTTAGTTGTTCCTGCACAAGAGAGAAGTGTTTAGTTACATTTGGAAACACAAGCCTCATTAGTCTTGGGCTTATCAAAGTGATTTGAAGACAATGTAACAGTAATTGATCCTTTGTTCAAATTTTAAGGATCATCAGCTGTTGTTGATGAAGAACTTTTAGTCACTTGGTCTTCCTTCATCTTCCATACCATCTTTGGAAGATTAGACTTGACCTTCAATACTTTGGAAGTTTTGACAACTTCGGAAGTTTTGGAGACTAGACCTTCGGAAGATCTTGCTTTCACTGCAACAGGCTTCAGTACTTCGGAAGCATTCCTTTCTTCCGAGACCAACTTTTCTTCTGAAGGCAAGTTTTCACTTTTCTTCTTCTTCACCTTGGAGCTTCCGAAAGGAAAAGATTTTTCTTTCGAAGCTAGCTTTTCTTTCTTCTTCTCAGAAGTTGTCTTTTTGATCATGTGGACAGTACTTTTAGGATTATAGATGCAATCCACACATGATGCAATCCATTTGCTTCCTTCTGAGAGCCTTCTTACGAGAGAAAGACTGAACATGATCACTTTCCACCTCCATCTTCATCTTCACAGATGATGCAGCAATCTTTTTAGGGTGAGGCTTGCTTTTGGAACAGGATGGTTTAGGCTGTATAGCGGTGGTACACATCTGATCAGCCTTCTTTGTTTGCTGGAATGAGTTGGAGATGAACTAGAACTTCTGGTGCTAAAGTTCATAGTTGAGTCTTCAGCCTTCACCACTTCAAATCCTATAGAGATAAACACTTGTTTCTGCTTAGAGTTGAAAGTGGCCTTGATCTCTTGAGCCTTCTTTGATTTCCTCTTGGCTTTTCTGATCAAGTTCTTCCTTTTAGACTTGGTCATCCCAGATTCTTTTCTCTTCCCAGGAGAATAGTGTCCCTTCTTAGGATGATCTTCTTTACTCCTCTCAAAATCATCCTTCACTATCTCCTCTTCATCCTCTTCATTAATAGGATCTATGAGGGGAAGCTCATCTTCACAAGTTTCACACCTAGGAGATCTTACAGACAATAAAGTGTGTGGAGGAGCTATCTAAGTAGATCCCAGTCCCTGCTTATTCTGATAACAAACTTTTGCACGTAGAGATGAGGATATCATGTTCTTGAAGGTCTCTTCTTCAAGAACACATTTTTCTGCCCTGGCTTTGCTGATCACAAGCTCAGCCTGGCATTCAGTTAACTTAGTGATGAGATCTTTTATCTAAGTCTTGTAGTTGGTATGTTCATGCTTAAGAGTTGAAATGGTTTTCTCTAGATCTTCTATTTTAAGTTTGTAATCATTTTCAGCTCTTTTGAATCATCTTTTAAAATGTTTAAGAACTCAAGATCAGACCTTATCTCTAAGTTATAGGACCTATATCTGTTAACTTTAGCAATACATTCAGGTATACAAAGATGTTCTAATACCTTGGCTTCTTCATGATCTGCCATCAGTGCTTGGTTTGGATATGCATCCTCAACCTGAAATCTCCAGTCAAAGCCTCCTTCTTCAATAACAACTGCAGCTTGCTGCTTGGGCTTCTCATTCTAGGGAGCTCCATCAGTGTAGTTTGGTCTGGTTTGTGCTTGGCTACCATTTGTCTTTGGTGCCTTGCACTCTCTAGCAAAGTGTTCCATTTGGTTACAATTATAATACTTTACTTTGTTTTTGTCCAGCCCAAACTTTCCACTAGTTGCAGTGCTAGGAAACTTCCTCCCTCTCCTCTTGTAAAACTTCTTGGCTCTTTGAGTGAGAAGAGCCATTTGCTAGACTATTTCCATGTACTCCAGATCATCTAGATGGATACAGTCTAGGTCTTTAAGGGTAAAAAGAAGGTTGCATGTGCTTTCATCAGTGGACACAAAGGCTTGTGAAGAGCTTGTCTCTTGGAATGGGCTTCCTTGGATATAGCTCTCTCTTGGTGTCTCCGGGAAGGTGAGGAAAGGACTCTTTTGTGAGTTGTCAGGGTAGCAGATGAGATGATGTCGTGGTTCTCTGCAATCCCTTTAAACCACATGCAGGGCTGAACTCTACTGATTGTTGGAGTTACCAGATAGATTTTGCATGTTCATCTCCATTTGGTAGCCACTGAGGATAGCATATAACTCAGTGAGAGTAAGGGTCTTGAGGTTCTCAGTCCTTTTGATGACCACACAATAGTGTGTCCATTGTCTAGGAAGAAAGGACATGAACTTCCTCACAATGTCCTTGTTCTCAAGAGTTACTCCAACATCCATTAGAGTGTCCACAATCTCAACATACCTGAAGTAATGTTGAGTCATGGTTTCACCTGTTTTGAAGATGAAGTTCTTAAACTGCTGCTTCAAGAGGTCTTTCTTATTTTCTTTTACCTCAGTGGACCCCTCATACATAAGCTTCAGTGCAACCCATAGTTGCTTAGCAGTCTTGCACTTCTTGAAGCCTCTGTAGATGGAGTTTGGTAGAGTAGTTTGAAGAGCAGTCATGGCCTTCTAATCTATATCTATCTTTTTCTAGTCTTCTTCAGAATAGTCAACCACTTCCTTTGGAATCATACCACCACTAGCAGCAACAGAAGAGGTGGATGGTACATGAGGTCCAGAGACAACAGATCCCCACATCCTGGAGTCTTGAGACTTGATGAAGCCTTCTATTCTTTGGCACCAAGTATCAAAATCATCAGGAGTGATCAGTGGGGACTTTGTTATGGTACCGGTTTCTATATCAGCCTTTGTGATGGCTGCCATTTGAGTTGTTAAGTTTTTTCTGAAACTGAAGGGATCTAAGATGGTGAGATCTTACAATCAAGAGTCTAAAATGCTCTGATACCAATTGAAGGACCGGCTAAGGGATGGTCAATACAATCAGTCTCACAATAAAGAGAGTGTTAGAATACTTAACAGATCAAATAGGGAATCGAGTTTATATGAATGATACTAAGACCACAAGTAAATAATGAGACAGAACTAAGAACAAGAACAAGATAAGTATGGTTTTCAAGAATGTTATATATTGCTCTTAAATTCTTTTACAAGTGTTACAAAGCATGAAAGAAATACAAGAACCTGAGATACTTTATACTACATCCTATAACCGGTCATACTTTGAAGACCAGCTGGAAACACTAATCTAGAAAACAAGATCAATGTAAAGCCAAAAGGCAGATTGCCTTTTTGACTAATGACTATGACATGCCATAACTCACATCCTAATATATTACAAAAAGGATAAAAGGTACAAAGTAGAAAGTTACAGACTCTAAACCATAATCTACAGTTACAAAATTAAGGACCTTTTCACCAACTCATGAAAGTTGGTGAGTCTTCAGAGTTGCAGAGGAAAGTTGGTCAGCTTTATGCAAAAGTAGATCAGAGAAAGCATGTCCTCTCTGTCTTTGGAAGAAATCAGTCTTCACTTCATTGGCTTCGGAAGACTTTGTCTTTGAAGCTTCGGAAGACTTCGTCTTTGAAGCTTCGGAAGACTTCGTCTTTGAAGCTTCGGAAGACTTCGTCTTTGAAGCTTCGGAAGACTTCGTCTTTGAAGCTTCGGAAGACTTCGTCTTTGAAGCTTCGGAAGACTTCGTCTTTGAAGCTTCGGAAGATTTGGTCTTTGACTTCGGAAGATTTTATACTTAGAATAATTTACTGTGAGAAGTATAAAACTTCCGAAGTAACTTCTACTCTGCACAATGTGCATGCAAGCTGGAAGCTCCTTGGTTGCTTTGGTTTCTTAAGTTGCATCAGCCTTTCAAGTATAACCTTACAGGCGGAAATGGTGTGCATGGCGTTCAAGATGATGTTGTGTATATATTTATATATGTATATATATCTATATTTAATATTTAATTAATTAATTAAAAAATGGGTCCTACATATTAATATATAAAGTTTTTTATTTATTTTAAATATAAGGGGTATTTTGGTCTTTTTACCTACACTTAACTCAAAAGTTTAACAGAAGTTAGTGTTAGTGATCAATTGTGTTACGATTTAGTAAACAGTTGGGACCAAATGATGTAATTTCTCAAAAGTTGGGACCAATATTATAATATGAGCAAACCATATGGACCAATCGTGTAATTAACTCTTTGAATAATATGTCACGAAGTTAGGAAACCTAGTTGGGTGATGTAATGTTTGGAACCAAATTACCATCGCACACTCCACAAATGCATCTACCACTTGTTGACTAATTTTTCAAAAAATGTTCATCATGGATCTAACTCTGTTGTATATGGAATATTAATTAGTAATCTAGATAGAGTAAAAAATTATTGCTTTTTACTAAATGTTTATTTATGCTGTTTCTTAAATCTTTTGTTTGCTAATATGATTTGTTACACTTACATTAGACTAATTTGACGAGACCTGCATTGGATAGATTTCAAGTTTTGTCTGTGAGAGACTTGCTTTGATGAAAAATTAGAGAATTATTTATCAAACAGAAAGAAGTAGAAAAGGCCCCTGCATTTTTAATTCACTCTAGTTTTTTTATTTTGGGTGTTTTTGGTATTACATTTCATGGGTCAAGTTTTAAGAAGTAGTTTTACTTTTGTAGCAAGGTGTGTACGGTGAGATAATTGGTTTACGAATTATTGGCTAAATCCACTTCTTTACATTGATATTCTAATTTTTTTATTTTAGATTGATGTTGTTTTGTTTTGAATTATCACTTGACTTATGAGATAATTGCTTTACGAGTTTCGCGTGAAACTTTCATATTATCTTGCTCAATATTGAAGACCAGAGCCGGTAAAGTGGGTGGGTTGGGTAGCATGTCAGATTGGCTTCAGATTGGAAGGGGCAATTTTACAATGGGTGTAATGGGTCAGGTAAGGTTGAGTTAAACAATATTCTCTATAAATTTTAAGATTGTAATCGGCAGCATCTTCACAGTCCTTTTCATCTACATCCAAAATTTGGAACATAGTTTTGACTTTCAAGAGTCAAACATATTCACTCTTATCTTTAAAATTGACTCCATTTTCAATGTATTTAGAGAAAAACTGAAGAAACTCATCAATCTTTTTGAAGAATATTACATTAGGAAGCATTTCAAACTCAAACATATTCACTCTTATATTTAAAATTGACTCCATTTTCAATGTATTTAGAGAAAAACTAAAGAAACTCATCAATCTTTTTGAAGAATATTACATTAGGAAGCATTTCAAACTCAAACATATTCACTCTTATCTTTAAAATTGACTCCATTTTCAATGTATTTAGAGAAAAACTGAAGAAACTCATCAATCTTTTTGAAGAATATTACATTAGGAAGCATTTCAAACTCAAACATGAAGCTCGCCCATGGAAAAAATGAATTTTGAAAAGTATAAAGTTTGACTTTTCAAAAGTTGTGCTTTCTATGTGCAAGTTTAATAAGTAACTAGAATACATATCACAATTAGTTTCTCATTTCAGTTGTGATTTTGGTGTTCTAGCTTGTTAGCATTAATTTTAAGAAAGAATACCTTAAGAAGAATTGATAGATTTTGCTAAGTGTTTTGCTAAATTATTCAACTTCTATTGGTGTTAATAAAGTTAACTTTTAATATGTGTTTCAATGTTATAAAAGGAAGTGAAAACTTATATGAATTTTTGTTTGTATTTAATGATATTTTTTAATTTACAACATGAGATAATAGTGAAGAAAAAAACTTGTTAAATACTAATCAAATTTTATAATTGTCTAGTTTAAGTTAAATTATAAAAGATAATAAACAAGATTCATATATATTTCTTTTGAGTCATTTAATTTTTAAATCTTTTAATATTTGTAAAAAAAAAGTTTCACACGCTTGGAAGAACTAATGAAATAGAATGATTAGTGACTTTAGTAGATAACATTAATTTTAATGGTTACGATTAATTTAAACTAGGAGTATTCTACCGCGCGCTGCGCGGTTTTGTTACATTAAATAGGCTATTTAATTCTGGCAGTTATATGCACACTAACCTAATTTTAAATATATGGTTTATGTTATAGATACAAAAGTAACAGGTTTGTATAATTTTCTTCAGTCATATTTCATCAAAAATTATGCCTTGCATATTGAATCAGGACTTAGTTCCAAAAGATTATGTTCAGCCAAATTTCGCAAAAAATGTTGCTTCGGGTGCGACTTTTATCTAGTTTGTTGTCTTCGTTTTCTTGGAGGTGCTGGATTCAGTTTTTGTGTAAACAAAAGTGCTGAGTTTGTTGGGTTTTTGAATTTTTGTATGTTTTATTTGTTTGTGAATACCTCGTGTGTTGAAGTTAAGCTTCCTGGTCGTTGTGGCCTGCTGTGTTGTCTTCGATGTTGCTGGTGCTGGAGTTGTCGATGTTGTTGCAGTTGGGTGTTTGCTGCTATTGAAGTTTGTTGTTGATCAAGTTCGATGACGTTGCTGATTTTTGCTCGCACCGTCCCTGAATGTGAGTCTCTTTGTGCCTGGATTTGAAATCTCATTTCCCTACCTTTTAGGGCATGGATTCAGGCAAGTGGATGTGAGATTGAGTACATGTTGGGGGAGAAGTGAATTGCCAATGCCTTGCCCGGCGAGCAAGCCAAACCCTAGCAAGGATAGCCTAACCGGTAGAGAGAAAGAGAGCTAAAATGGATCGGGATGATAGTCTTATTACTTCCAATTCAAAGAAAGCCAGTTCTTCTTTTTCAAAAAGAAATTGACTATTCTTCTTCCTACTTACTATTACTATAAAGAAAGTAGTAAGTAAAAAAAGTCAACAACTGAAGTCCATAATTGTGAACTCACCGAATCCAAACTATAGTTGTTTTGCGAGCATCTAGGATTCTTAGATCGGATCATTCAGTGCCAACCATCTTGGTGACAGCTTCATGGGAGATTATGGCTTTAATTTCTTCTGTGTTGTCTTGAGATTATTGTTGACATCCGATATCTACATTTGAAATTTTTGAAGCATCAGTTGTTTGTTTTACATTTTATATAATACTTTAGAGAAGTAACAAAGCTAGCTTATCATGTATCTCACTCTAAAAGATAGGAGGTAAGTAAATTTTAAAAGTTTTATTACGTCTAAGATGAAGTTTCTATAGAAAGATCACCCAGTTTAAAACATTATTAATTTTCATGTTTTTTAATTTAATATTTAGTTGATAACAACAAAACAAAATAATATAAACCTAATAATTCAAAATATGACCAACCGGATTAATTTGGGTCATGTTCTATCTTTAACATGTTGAAAGACGATGAAGGTGAGTTAAGAATGCATACATTCTCAACCTCCTATGTCGTTCTATTAAAGAACCCAAACTACTATACGGGCTATGGCCTGCTCTCATCATAAAGTCATCCTCCTCTTTAAACTCAATTCACACTACACTTATTTCTCTTAAAATTGTTTCTTATGGTAATCATGCGACACATTTCTCTCAGCATGAATTCATACAGTTTCTTCACAACATGTTTATTAAGAATTTTATCTGCATCAGGTGTTACATAGTTTCAGGTAGCTAGAAATCCTTAAAACCAACCCAAAACAACTGTAGGCTAAATAGAATTGACGACAGGGGCGGACCTATATATAGTTGAGGGGTAGCCTCCGCTACCCCTCAACTTTTTAAGCGTAGTGTTAAAAAAAATTATTTTTACTTTTTTATGTAAAAAAAAATTTTCGGTTTTACGTTACTCCTGAGAAAATTTTACGTTACCCCTAAAAAAATTTTAAACTCAAAACTTTATAGAAAATTTTTAATTTTATAAAATTTAATCTAATATTTTATAAAAAAATATTAACTTTTATAAATTAAAAGCCCAATATTTTATTAATCCTTTTTAATTTAGAAAAACAATTTATTTTATAAGTTATAACCCATGACCCATCTAAAATAAAAGCCCAAATGCCCTTATAACCCGTTACAAAGTCATCGACACATCTGCTAATCTGCAAATTGGAAATCCCAAATCTGCAAATCGCCTGTACCCGCTATCCCTCACTGGCCACTGCGGTCTGTGGCCTGCTGCTGCTGCTCCAGTTCGGCAATCGGTTGGCGGTTGCTCCCCTGCGGGCTGCGACCCAGCTGCTGCTGCTCGCCTGCTCCAGTTCAGTTGCTACTTGCTCCAGATCGGGCGCTCCAGTTCGGTTGCTCACCGCCTGCGAATCCGGCTACCTTGAATCTTTGAAGCCTTGAAGAGTTGAAGGTATTGTTACTTACTTACTTGCAAGATCTTTAGGTTTAATTTGGTTACTTATATTTGGTTTAATGAAATTAGAGATTTTTAGGTTTAATTTGGTTATTTTTATTTGGTTTATTGTTACTTGCAAGATTTTTCTTTGACAATTAGGGATTTGTATTGAAATTAGAGATTAGGGATGCTCACACATAGAAGATTGAATGATTGATTATTTGTTATTTGGATTTGTATTGAAATTTGCAAGATTTGTATTGTAATCTTATTGTATTATTTGAAATTGAATTAGGGATTTAGAAGATGAAAAAACAAGTTCTTATAGGCAATTTTTTTAAAAGAAAATTTCAAGATGAAGATATTGGTTCTAATAATGATGATAATATTGGATCAACAACTCCTTTGAGTTCAATTCCCTTGGTTTCAATTCCTTCGGGTTCAATTTCTTCTGGTTCAATTCCTTCAGGTTCAATTCTGTCGGGTTCAATTCCTTAGATCCCAAATGGATTTGATTTGAATGATCTTCCTTCGGACCCTTTTGATAGGCCTACTATTGCTAGTTATCATCCTAATCAAATGGATGACATAAGAAGACACTATCTTGTTAAAAAGGCTTTTCAACCACGAAATCATAAATTTCCATTCAAAGAGTATTCTAGTGGACAAAGACGTTTTAATGTAAAATGGTTTGATGCATATCCTTGGTTAGAGTATAGTACTAAAGTGGACAAAGCGTATTGCTTATATTGTTATTTGTTTAAAGAAAATGTTGGCAATCAAGGTGGAAGAGATACTTTTTCAAGTTCTAGTGAAGGGTTTTGTAATTGGAGTAAACCGGGTGCCTTAAAAGACCATGTTGGATCTGTTAACAGTCATCATAATAAGGCGATGCAAAAATATGATGATCTTTTAAAACAAAAACAATCTATTGATGTTAAGTTAACAAATGAGGATGTAATGCTTCGTTTTCAAGCTATGAAAAACCGAAGAGGAGAGTTCTGAGATCAATTAGGTATTTCTTTAACTATCTTTATTATCATGTTTTTTTTTATTTATATTAATGTACGGTAATTTTTTTTTTAAATTACGTTACCCCTGAAATAAGTTTCTAGATCCGCCACTGATTGACGATATCTAAGTAATGTTATGGTTCAACAATGAGAACATTCTCTAAGATTCAAAGTTATGTTATATAGGCAATTTAGATAATAGATCTTAAAACAGAAAATGGTTAAAGGTGAAAGGAAGTCTTTTCTTTGTAAGCAATTTAATTGTGATAACTTTCTCACGACCCGATAATAAATACTTTAGTTGTATGTATTTTAAGTCACCAAAATTAAACCATCAACATTGCAGATCCTTTCTTCAATTTAGAATAATGTCTTTAAACGCCACGTACTACTAAAATTGCAGCTCCTAAAATATAAAGAATCAAAATAATACGAAGCTACTTATTACTTTCATCATAATAGCACATCATCTTCTATATGTTTTTGATTTAGGATAAATTCTGCACATATTATTCTATTTATGGATCATAGTGCCTACACATATCATCCAAAGTTAAACCGAAGTAAAGAAAACAAACCACACAGTTAAACCTAGATAATCAATGTATATTGAATTAATTGATTGTGTTTTGTTGGTTTAAAGGTATAAAGTTTATATACCTGATATATATACTTGATATCTTTCAGTAATGGATTCACAAAGAGTTTGGCGGCCCTTGTATCCTCGTCTTCAATTCGTTATAGCAACCCAATATAATCTGTAATTAAAAAGGTGATGTTAGTTCTAGTAGAAGCAAAACTATATTCTGCATAGTTTTGTTTACATTCAGGCAAACAACATGATTCAATCCATCAACAACCATAAAAAGACTAAAAATCAGCATTTACATTAACATTCCAGTGATCTGCAGATAACACCTAGAGAAACTAAAACAACACATACATAGACATGAAAAAACAATCATAAATGAAATTCCCACAATCACTGCAAAAAGAAATCACATAAATGTAAGACAACAAAGAAAATAATTGACAAATTATTGCAGCATGATTAAATCTTAAAAAAAGCTTTTGAAGGAGCAGTAAAACAGTTCTTCTCATATGAAACACAAAGCAACACTAATTTGCAACTTGGTTTCCAACAACAAACCACCACTATTTGTTTCTCTACATGGTTCATTTTTTCCCTTTTGTTGGTCCGCTATTTTTGCAAATATTATGTCACTTAAACTCGCATAGCACCTAGAGAATCATAACACTACAATGACCAAAACTTTGATTTACAGGTTAAAATGAATATTGTTACCAACTTTATATCTAATTTATGAACTGCTAATAAGAAAACAACATTTTCAAATTAATCAACAGATTCATAAATAGTAGAAGTGGCAACTCGCAGACAGAGATTCAACATACTGACAGAGCAAAAGTTCATATAGCCTAATTGACAAAAGAATCAAAGAAAAAGTCAAACTATTACCAGGTATTGTGAAACTAAACAGTCAGAAAACACGTGTTTGAAGTTCGCAAAATGATCATACATAACGTGGAGAAACCCAAATTAAGTGAAGGTAATCTATAGTATCAATGATAAGACCAAGAGAAGAAGCACACACATACTTTGATAAATCCATAACCTTAGAATCAATCAAACACTTAATCCTTTGGCAAAAGGCATAACAAAATAACAACATACGAAACCATGAAAACTCGGTTCCCAAAACGGAGGAAACAACGCAATGCCAAACCCCAACATCACATCTACTGCACACCTACATACATTATTATACATATATTCATAAGACAAAAGCCAGAAATCGCAGTCCAGGATGAAGATAACAACCGAAGAGAAAACACAGGAATAACATTAAGCATATTGAAGTGCAGAGAGAAAGCCTTGCCTATATTGAAGTTTAGAATGGAAGTTCAGATAAGTCAGTTAGAATACTGAAAAGAAACAAAACAATGCTTAGCATTTTAGTTTTTATATAAAGAATGATGGGATGATGGTTCCTAATGCACTTTGAAATAATCTTAATGAAACAACTTGAGTCCAAAGTACATTGCCAAATCACAAATCCTAATGATTAATCATACTACAATTACCAATCCTAGCATAACTACTACTTATCTAAAAGCGACCAGAGCCTAACTAAAACAAAATAAAAATCGATAGGCAAAATAAAAATCGATAGGCAAAATAAATAACCGAGCACATGCAGTGGAAACTAAAAAGTGAAATCAAAGAACAGACTAAATTCCCTTTAGTAGAGTTCCCAAGTTTAGCTTCAGTTTTGAATTTTAACAGGGTAAATATATAAAAGATAAATAGCTAAAGTTCATGTACTGAAGTTTCAGAATGTGGCTGCACTTTTGGTTTCAAACACAAATTACAAATAGTTACTAATGCTTCGTGTTATTCTCAATCAGAAATTTTAAGTTATAAAAGTGATTATTATATTCAGAACTCCTAGTAGGATCATTGCACATCATTATATCATAATATTTCTTGTAGCTTCAAAACTACATTATAACACAACCCATAAACTAAGTTTGATTTTAAGGTTTATCTGATATGCAGCTTTCAATAATACAATTACTTTTATAACTGGGTTTTTGCATAAAATCTCAGTAAGAATGAAAAATTAAGTATATCAAAATTCAAATAAGAATGGGCCAAGATAAATCCAGATCCAGTCTAATTTAGGCCTAAAAAACATGTTAATGGCCAGGTTTTTAAGTTCTAAAACTGATTAGCCCTACAACATTGCCATGTACCAAAATCAGGGAAAAATAATAAAATTCTTTCTAAATTCAACCTTGACCCGTTTGATGATGCAGCAACATTCCAGCCAAAATCACACACAATAAACATCAAACGTAATTAGTTAAACTTGATAAAAACTGCAACAGGTTCATTATCTCAGTTATATACTTAATGTCATGATTATTATTACACATTCTTACCTTTTATAAGAGCCTTTAATCTTCAACACTCTACTTTATGTAGGTGGAATCATGCAAATATATAATTAGTTACTAAATAACCATATGAAGATGAAATATGAAAGTCCAAATAATACACACTGCCTCACCTTCTTGGCAACAAATAGCTCTAACTTCAGTATATAGCTTTAAGAGAATTAAAGTTTAAATTTCTTGGATCCTTCTATACAAAAATCCATCGTCATGCAATCACACCACATGAATATTTCAAAAAATCTTGATTTATGAGCACGTGCTTAGAACATACCTATAGATGCATCAAATTATTTATTAAAAGAGGTAGAAATAGAAACAATTAACATACCAATAAAGAACATACCTATAGACGCATCAAGATATGAAGTAGATGACATTTAGACCATTGATCCACCATTAAAAATAGCAAGTAATTTTGCAACTTTATCCGCTTTTTTTAACTCCAACCTGAGAGGCGTTGTAATAACTTAATCAAACCTTCAAATTGTAACACAATTAGAAAGAATAGAAAGGCTTCAATGAAACACTAAAGAATTAGCATATCAGATGATAAATGGTATCTAGCTGATTATGGAAATTTATAAGCCTACACCAGAATTTAGTTTTTTTTAAATCATTAAAAAGATTCAACATTTGATAGAGTATACCCAAAAAAAACAAACCAACCCAATCCTTAACTGATCATGCGAATAGATCAAATGAGTAAAGCAATAAAATGTACAGAATAACATAAAAAACAATAGTTAACTACAATTTAGTGTGTGAAAATAAAGAGGACAATAATCGATTAAGAGGGCATTTCGAAACTCTAACCATAACAGTGAACTGATCAATTGGAAGCAACCCAGCTTCATCGAAATAGGATGCTTCATTGAATCTTGTCTGCCGAAGACCCAGCGCAGACGTAATGGCTTCTGAAATAATCGTAATGAAACAACTCGAGACCAAAGCACATTGCCAAATCACAAATCCTAACGATTAACCATGCTACAATTTCCGATCCTAGCATAACTACTACCTATTAGAAGCTACCAGAACCTTTGAACTAAAACAAAATAAAAATCGAGAAGATAAACAAATAACCAAGCACATGCATACTTAATCTCGTATGAAAATTAATCAAAAGTATCAAAGCTCACAGAGAAAGAAATCAGTAAGAGAAATCAAACCTTATTTGCTCCACCTGACAATTTCAGTTTTTAGATTAATAACAAATCTCAAACCCTAATTTTAGACTTCAAGTAAATATTTAGAAATTGATATGGTCAATCCACAAAGCAAACACCAAATTTACAACAAACCACTTCAACTGGTTCATTATAGAATAAAATCAAACACCTGAACCAAAAGAGCCATCGATGACAAACAGACCTCATAAATAATGCGATTGACAAAGAAAGTAACAGGAATTGAGGTATGAATCGCGGACCACCAACGAACATCATGGCTTCTGCAGCTCAGGATCATAATCAACACTTCCCGCCGGCGATAGGCACCACCACCAACACCGACCTTCTTTCCCGGCTCCTTAACCGCCTGCCACCATCTCTAGCGGCTAGCCTCACCCTTTAAGATCTCTCTCTCATCTGTATATTTGTGGGAAGAAAGGAAGTGAGGATTCGAGCTCGAGCAAGAGCAAGGATGGTCAAAAGGTGATGTTGGCAACCATTGGATGGAAAACCAACGGTCCATATTTATAGATTAATATGGTTTTAAAAAATGTTGTATGTTGCTTTCAAGTTTTTTAACAAGTGTTACAAAGCATAAAAAGAAATACAAGAACTATACTTTATACTACATCCTCTAGCCGGCCATACTTTGAAGGCCAACTGAAAATACTAATCTAGACAACAAGATCAATGTAAAGACAACAAGATCAATGTAAAGTCAAAAGGCAGATTGCCTTTTGACAAGTAACTATGACATGCTATAATTCACATCCTAATATATTACAAAAAGAATAAAAGGTACAAAGTAGAAATACAGACTCTAAACCATAATCTACAGTTGCAAAAACATGGACCTTTTCACCAACTAATACAAGTTGGTGAGTCTTCAGAGTTGCAGCGGAAAGTGGTTCAGCTTTATTCAAAAGTAGATAAGATAAAGCATGTCTTTTCTATCTTCGGAAGAAATTAGTCTTCACTTCATTGGCTTCGGAAGACTTTGTCTTTGAAGCTTCGGAAGACTTCATCTTTGGCTTCGAAAGATTTGACCTTTGGCTTTGAAAGATTTTACACTTTAGAATATTTTTTTCTGTGAGAAGTGTAAAACTTCCTAAGTAACTTCTACTCTGCATAATGTGAATGCAAGCTAGAGACTCTTTGGTTGCATCAACCTTTCAAGTATAACCTTACAAACTCCCCCAGGCTGATGTTACCAAAACAGAGAAGTATACTTAGATATTGACAGTCTTTATTATGATCAAGACCATTCCTTTCTTCATCAACTGATCAGGATCCTTTAGACTCTCATAGTACCTTCTCATGTCGTGGAGATCATGTAGAGGAAGATCAAGCATGTCTTGCCAGAAATAGACATCTTGATCCCCTTGATCTCTGATGACATACCACCTGTCTGGATTAGCAGCAAAGGTCCTGGACAAGATGAGTCTTCCAGTTGCAAGAGGCTCTACTTGAGTTGGAGTTGGTTGAGCAGCCTCTTCTTGCACTACCTTAGGATGCTCTGACTCATCCTAAGGTGTAGAGGTGGATGCCTTGGACTTCTTCTTAGAAACACTCTTCATGGCCATCATTTTCCTCCTCTTTGAAGTCTTTAACTGAGAAATCTGGCCTTGGTTCAGGTTGTGTTGTCTTAGGGGGTTCAACCTTTACCTCAACTTTAGGTGGAGCTAGACTTGGTGGAGAATGCAAGTCAACAAGCTCTCCCTTTTTAATCTTCTACTTTATTACTCTAATGTGCTCATCCATAGTGGATAGAGACATTGGACCAAGCCTCGAAGAATCCATACAACTTCAAGAAACTCATCATCCTCTGCCTATCAGCAGACTTCTTTTGACTCTTTTGGATGATTGATCTTGACTTTACAGCTTCTTCCCTCATCTTTCTCTTAGCAGCTTTTTTTTCTTTGATAACTTGTTGCTCAAGCTACTTAAGATACTCGAATTCAATATACTCATATGATAAGGGAAGAAGTGCAGATGCCTGATAGAGGCATGTGGCACTCAGGTAGCAATTATGTTTTGTCTATCAGCTTCCTTGTCTACCTGAGGTTATTTAGTTGCCACAACCTTTGTCTTGGGGCTTTCCTGAACTGGGGAGAGGGTAGGACCATGCTTATAGAGCCTTTTCTGCCTCTTTTCTTCTTTGATCTTAATGAGCAACTCTGCATCCTCTGCCTCCTTCTTCTCCTTTAACTGCTCTGTGTCTGCCAGTTTATTTAGTTCTTCTAAGGGAAAAAAGACGAGTTCATCAATATTGTAATTCTTGGTCCCCAAGTAGTTTAACTTGGCTGCTCTTAACTCATCATCCTGAGTATTTAGCCTAGGGGTAGCCCTGATAGCAGCTTCCATGAAGCCTGGATACCCACTTGAACTCTCTCCCTTTAGCTTCCTCTTCCTCTCCCTCTCTCCTCCTCAATCTCCTTAGGAGTCAGTTTCCTTTTCCCTTTGTCACTCACAGACCTTGGTGACTCAGGGTGGAGGGAGCTTTGGCCTTTATTGCTTGGTTCCACAGTCAAACTCTGGCCAGAGAGAGGTTGTGAAACACCTTCACCAACTGGTGCCTCACTGAGGGTAATGGGTGCTAAAGGAGTTTTTGTCTCAAGGTTCACAGGTTCAACCACTCGGCCTTCAGCCAAGGCTTCCCCTTCAAAGCTAATATTAGGGTCCACCTCAACATCCAGTTGACCAATGATCTTACCTGCTAGCCTCTGTCTATATAATTTGGATCTCAGCTTGAACTCTTCAAGCACCCTTTCTTGAATCCTATCTGCTAATCTTGCAGCTTGCCTATTTTGACTTGGGTTCGCAAGTGGAAGATCAATCAGATAGGTTCCCTCATAGAATCTTAGGTTGGAGAAGTTAAAGATTTCCTGTTTCCCCTGAGATCTAGAGACTATCAGAGCTCTTCTATCAGTATCATACCTCCATCTCATGATTGGATTCTTAAAGTGATAAGATGGGGTAGGCATAGCTCTTGGAATACCCTCCTCAAACAAACTTTGTATGAGTGAGTCCACATCCATATGGACTTGAGGAAGTTGCTGAGTATGGACAATTGCAAGTGAGGGTGGTGAATCCTCAAAGTCCATACTCTGTGAAGAACTCTTAGGTTCTGTGATTGCTTGGACTTTCTTCCCTTTTTGGTAGCATCACCCTCTTATATAGGTGAGCTAGGGGTTAGGTCTATCACATCCATAGGTTCTTGTGTTTCTGGTTGAGTCCTCCTTAAAGGTCTCCCAGCTAGTTTTTCCTTGAGATCAGAAATCTCAAGTTGCTGATCATTAACCCTTCTTTGCAGGGTAGTCACCTGAGATTCCAAGTGACTAAACTTTAAGACTAAATAGGTGCAGGTTTGAGTCAGCTTTTGCACCTATAGTCTCATGTTCTCCTCATCTTCATCAGAAGAATCATGGGGGGATGAGAGAATAGGAGCAAGGTTTTCTTCCTCATCACAACACTTTGTTCTTGGCTACTGGATTTCCCCTGCACCATGACAGCTTCAAGTGAAGTATCAATGGGCTGGGTTGCCATGGTTGAGGTCTTAATGATATAGTCACTTGCTGAAGTGAGAGTCTCTTCCATATGGACCTCCTAAACAGGTTCAGGGAGATCCACCTCATTAGTAGGTGGATGATGTGGGCTAGACATGGGAGAAACTAGAGTACTCATCTCTCCTTGAGCAGGGGAGGAGAAGAGAGACTCATGATACTCACTGAATCCTATGTCTTCATCATCATAGAATGCTAGGTTTGAAATAGGTTGGTTTAGATCAAGAGGTTGGGAATGGTAACTGTCCCCTAAAGGTTGTTCACTAGAGTTTTGAGACTCTGAGTGAAGGCTTAAGGCTTTGGAGGTTGTGAGCTCATCAGGCTGAGCATGAGGAACCTTAACACTAATCATTGGTAAGATGGGAGTGGTTTGCTCCTCAGGAGAAGTGGGAGCTCCGGTGTCTACTTCTTCCTGCATGGGTGGTGATATGGGAGCCTGCATAAACTGAGTAGCATGTTCAGGAGTTCGTTTGGATTTTCTTTGGTAGGTGATGGTTATTTGTGGCTGTATAGGTGGTTGAGAAGTAGAAGGCGTGGGTTCAACACTAGCTGGTGCTGCTAGGTTCTGACCTTGAGCAATAAGCTCTAACATTTTTGGGACAAAGGCTGTTTCTACCCCTGAGAAGCCAGTAGTTGGCTTTCTCATAGTTTTGAAGATGCCAGGTTTCATCTGTCCAAATTTTAGAACATTATCTGTTCCCCTCAACTGTGAGCCCAGTTCACAGTTGAGAATGTGCAGGACGTATCCAGGGAACATATACTACTCTAAGAAGTCCAAGTTTGCAAGTAAATAAGTGTATACAAATTGTGAATACCTTAACTTGACTCCCTGAACCATCCCATGGACTATATAGGAAAGGTTCTCTGGAACTTGGTCCCATCCTCCATGCTTGTTAGATAGACTATGAATGACAATATAGAAGAGGTATTTCCATTGAGAGGAAACCTTCCCTTTCCTAAAGGTCTTTACAGAGAAATCCCCTTCATAGCCCATCTGACCAAAAGAATGGTTAACGGCAGACTTGGGGGAGGACAAATCACCTTCTACATTATCCAGCCTTAGATGTGTATTTATGGATGCTGAAGTGATAAAGATTGTCCTCCCTAGCACTGTGGCAGACAGTGCCTTCTCCCCATCCATCGTGACCTCTTGACAGGTCCTCCAGAAATCCAACAATCGATCGTCATAGAGTGGAGGATCGATGGTGAGGGAGGTGAAGTAGTTTGATAGAGTGAGAAAGCGGCAGACCTCTGAGAAACCAAGATCTTTCTCAGAGTTCAACAGAGCAACTTGATTATGTTACCTGTTAAGTTGCATGGAGAAATCGGATTGGTTTCTACGATTAAGGTTGACCATTTTGAGGTAGCTTCGTTGTGAAGGAAGATAAGAACAAGGGCGGTTTGTGGGTGAATTTAGGTTAGAGAATTTTCAGATGAAGAAGATAGTGAAAGAGGGGGAACCATTGAGTGAATATATATGAAATGGATTTGAGACAAAGTTAATGCAAAAGGATAAACTTTGAAATCCGAATGTCGGTCCCACCTCTAAAAAAGTTCCCAAAAAGTTAGTTTTTCTTGGAAGTCGAAAATTTTCCGAAGGTATTTTGTCTTCGAAAGTTTTAATAAAAGCTTCCGAAACCAATTTGGCTTCAGAAGATATTCCTAAGGTTTGTGAAAATTTTGCTTCGAAAGAAAAATACTTAGAGAATTTTCACATCTGAGACATGTTTGGTTTCGGAGGAGATCAAGACTTAGATGTTTTATTTTAAAGAGAATAAATCTTCTGAGACTTAATTGCTTTCGGAAGAAAATTGTCCTTCAAATACATGTAAGTACTTAGAAGCATATTTAGGCCTTGGAAGATTTATTAGAATTTCTTCTGAAGGTAAATGTCTTATAAGTATTTACTTGATTTGAAGACATAATGTTCTTCCAAAGACAACTTGATGTCTTCCAAAAGAAAATATGTTTGAAAAATTTTAGAAGATCTAAGGAATATCATTTGAAAAATTTTCTTCCAAAGTAAAGTGGGCTTATGAAGGTGATAAAATAGACAACTTAGGACACATATGTTTTAGAAATAGAATTGTTTTAAGTTTAAGAAAATCTACTCAAAGTTAATCAACCCAATAGCTGATACAAGATATTTGAATCTCTGTTCATCAAACGTTTTAGTGAACAGATCAACATATTGTTCATTTGTGTAAACCTTGACTAGTTTGATTAATCCTTTTTCAAAATTATCTCTTATCAAATGATACCTGATGTTGATGTGTTTTAATCCTTGAGTGCTGCACCGTTTAAGGGATGGTCAATACAATCAGTCTCATTATGAGGAGAGTGTTAACACACTTAACAGATCAAATAGGGAAACAGGTTTATGTGAAAGATACTAAGAACACAAGTAAACAATAAGACATAACTAAGAACAAGAACATATTAATATGGTTTTCAAGAATGTTGTATATTGCTCTTAAGTTTTTTTACAAGTGTTACAAAGCATAAAAAGAAATACAAGAACCTGAGATACTTTATACTACATCTTACAGCCGGCCATACTTTGAAGGCCAGCTGGAAACACTAATCTAGACAACAAGATCAATGTAAAGTCAAAAGGCAGATTGCCTTTTGACAAGTGACTATAACGTGCCATAACTCACATCCTAATATATTACAAAAAGGATAAAAGATACAAAGTAGAAAGTTACAAACTCTAAACCATAATCTACAGTTGCAAAAGCATGTACTGTTTCATCCACTAATATAAGTTGGTGAGTCTTCAGAGTTGCAGTAAAAAGTTGGTCATCTTTATACAAAAGTAGACAAGAGAAAGCATGTCTTCTCTGTCTTCGAAAGAAATCAGTCTTCACTTTATTGGCTTTGGAAGACTTTGTCTTTGAAGCTTCGGATGACTTCATCTTTGGCTTCGGAAGATTTGGTCTTTGGCTTCGTAAGATTTTACACTTAGAATATTTTTTTCTGTGAGAAGTGTAAAACTTCCAAAGTAACTTCTACTCTGCATAATGTGCATGCTAGCTGGAGACTCTTTGGCTGCTTTGGTTTCTTTGGTTGCATCAGCCTTTCAAGTATAACCTTACAATATCGTTATCACATGAGGGTATATGTGTAAAAAACAAATCAAGTTGGCAAATTCTAAATGAAACGACGTTTTAGGGTGTTGAGATTGACGAGTAAAACTTCAAACAAATTAAATATATTTTTATCATCACCTTTTTTCAAATCTCATTTTATAAAAGTTACTATTTCATATGATTTAAATGTCAGTTATAAACTTAATACATAGAAATTAGAATGCAAGACAGTGAGTCACGTGAAATTATTTAGGAAAATATGATCAATTAAATGTTGAGACTAAAAAGTAAAAGCCCAAACAAATTTTGTATGTTTTTAGCATCACTTTTTTTTAAAGTTAGTTATATAAAAATTTATTGTATCATATAATTTAAGTATTAATAATAAACTTAATATATAGAAATTAGAATGTAAGGTACGTGAAGTTATTTAGATTCTTTTACTCAAATTATAATGTTAGTTCTATAAAACTTTTATGTATCATATGATTTCCATAATCATATGATTGTGGAAAGTATCTAAATTTCTTCATGTGACATGCATTTTACTTTTTATGAATTAAGTTTATTTATTTATTTGAACAAAAGATAAAGCTTATTATTGATAAATAAATCATATGATATAATCATTTTTTGTATAAGGTGTTACACGTCGGTTTCAACGTCTTATCAATTGTATTTTCTTAATACATTGATTCATTTTTGGATTATGTTGTATGTATCTTTTTTTATACATATTTCCTTATATGATAACCATCTGACTTAACTTAGCGATACAAACTAACAATTATTAGACTAAACAACCAAGGATGAAACAAACCATATACATAAAGGTGGTTTAGTGTATCAGTAAATATAAAGGTTAAAAAGTAAAATTACTTATATGGATAAAGATCTTTTTATGCAATTATATTATTTATTATTATATTCTAATTTCCAACTTGTATGTTCATATTTTATGCATATAGTACAACAATCTAATTCTTTTGAGTAAATTACACGAACAGTCCCTGGGGTATGCACATATTGCAACTTTAGTCTCCATTTTCAATAAATTACAGATCTGGGCCTGAACTATGCCAAGAGTGCACGATGACAGTCCTTATCACTAACAAATTAAGTTTTTTTTGTTAGTTTTATAAAAAGACCAAAATACCCCTTTTTTTTCATCTTCTTCTCCACATTCAACATCCACCACCGCCTATATCCTCAACCCACCACTATCGCCACCTATATCCTCAACCCACCACCATCGTCATCTCTACCCTCAACCTACCACTATCGTCGCCACCTGCATTCTCAACCCAACACTCCCTTCCATCATCTTCTTCATCTTTATCACTCACCCTAACCCACCACCATCCACCACTACATCCAACCACCAACCCGTCGCCACCACCTTAAACGACGGCCCACCCCTACCTTCTTGGTTACACGACGAGGGTAAATATGAAACCCATGCACCATTGATTCAAAGATCTGGTTCGAATAGGTCGCCATTATGCATATTAGTAAACACGGGTGGTTCTCTGATTGTACATCAATGGCAATAGAGAATGTTTTATTTTAATATTTGGGAAGATGGTGACACGCCGTTGCTACAATGGTGGTGGAGTGGGGTGGGAGGTGGTGGGTTAATGGTACAGGGTGCTATGGTGGTGTGTTAATAGTAGGGTGTAGACAACCATGGTGATGAATAAGGTATGGAAGGTCGACGATTTTATGGTGAGGAGGTGATAGAGGATGGTCGAGGTTGGTGGAGTTACAGGATGGTGGTAGTTGATGGTGGTGTATGGTAAGTGATGAAGATGAAGAAGATGATGAAAGGGTGTGGTCGGTAGGTTAAAAGAAGAAGAAGATGACGGTGTAGGTTATTTTGAGTAATTTTATTTTAAAAGGTATTTTGATCTTCTTACATAGACTTAACTGATCAAGTTAAGTTTTGTTAGAGCTAGGGATTGTCATTGTGCAAAACATGCAAAGTTCAGGCCCGCATCTGTAATTTATTAAAAGTGGGGACTAAAGTTGCAATACATGCATACCCCAGAGACTGTTCGTGTAATTTACTCTTCTTTTTTATATATTTTAAGCCTAATACTTTTACATCTTTTACAATTTAATCCTTGCATGTTTTTCACTTTCAACTTTGGTCCCCTATACTTTTCATCTTTTACAAAGATTTCGTTTTACATTTTGGTCTAAATTTTGAGGGTTAACATGCCGTTAGGTGCGTGTGTGGTTCACGTTGCTACACCTATTTTTTCCTGTTTAACAACCTCGTTACAACGTACTGGTCCTAGATCGATATATTTATTGTTTTTAATGTTTTACGTTTCAAGTGTGTTGTCAACGTTTTTACGTTTTCTTTCTTTTCGGTTTTGTTTTGTTTTTCATTTTTGTTTATTTTTTAATATGAGATTTTTTAATGTTGGTGGTCGCTGATAATGGTGATGCACTAGTGCTACTTGACACGGTTTTACGCCCCCGCAACAACGCGTGGAGCTTAATACTAGTTTACTCTAAATGTAATGTATTTATAGTGAATTACATATGATGTATTCTACCGATTATTAAATAGTAACAATAACAAACCTTGATTACTTACAAAAATATAAACAATTTAAAAATTACGTAGTACGACATGTTCTCATCGTTTAGTAGTTCGGCATTGTTTTTCATTATTTGTGTTTCTTTTAGTGTAGTCACTAAATTTTGTACTCAAAAGTCATATTAGTTGTACTTGATCTTGTTATTGATCTTAAACAAGTGTCGTTTTTTGTTTAGAAAACAAAGAAAGATAATTATGACATTATATGATTGCCTCATTGTAATCGATCATCTAGTGACTACTTGTACGAACGGGTATAAAACTAGATCGCTCAGATTCATTTAATTGATTTACGAGCTATCATGAACGGAGAACAAAAACCTTATCGATTTAGAGTAGAATAAGATGCGGACCCGGACCCTTCACACCTCCTAAAGAAAGTATTAGATGAATTGCATCTTATGTTAGCGGGATTTATGTATTTAACACTTGATTTATGATTTTTACCGGGTGGCAAGAGGCTTTATCGCCGGGGAAGGAGAGGTGGTGATGATGGGTGGTTGTTGGTGGTTGAAGGTGAAGAAGAGGTAGGGAATGTCTCTTATCTAGAATTTTTATTGTTATTTTCTTTTGTTATGATTTAAGTAAATTACAAACACCATTTTGGTTATTTCATTTTAGGTTAAGAAAAAAAATTAACATATGTTAGTTTAATAATTAAACCGGTTAAAAAGATGTTTAACTTTTTTCTTTGTATTCAAATCTTTTAAGTTACCAAAACCATATAGACCGTAATTAAGTCTAAAAACTCTAAACGTAAAGGTCGTCTATCTGGTTTGCTAAATTGACTACGATAATTTTCCAGCCGATTTCACTACTCTTATTCTGTAAATTATTTTCTTATTCACTAAATTATTTGTTGTGTTAGTTGTAAGAAACCCTAATTTTCATTGGGGTTCATACTATATTATAATAAATTCAAGAATTACAAAATCGATTTTTTTATATTCATTTTAAAAATTTTAGACAAAGTCATACATTATAATTTGTCCTATCTTAGGTATATTTTATACATAACATGTCGATTATATGATTACAGTTGTTGGTTTTTAAATTAAATTTTCAAATAATTTTTAGATGACAAAATTATACTTTATTAATGAACTTTATATCATGTTCTATTCTAACCGTATCAAACGTGCACCTGTATAGTATAATTTAATGGTTCAAATTTTGTTTGTAGATAAAAATAGATTCACCAATATATTTTTAACAACAAATTTATTATTTGTAAAGGTAGCGACTAGAAAGATGCTAGGACAGAGTCGAACAAATATCAAGAATTAAATTTGAAAAAAATTACATTAGTTTTGCCATTCTACATCTTGTAATTTGACTCTATTTCTTATCAACCGACATGTGTAAACCTTAACATCGTTTACTGCTTGTGAAGTTGAACCCAAATTTCCATTAAATATCTTACGTTTCTAGACTTCCAAATGAACCCACCATCACGTCGCTTAAATAGAGCATCTCAAGTTGAGATTCTATTCATCATTGCTTTCCACATGAAACCGTTGATTTTTAAGGTCACCCAAGAATTCCATTGAAACAGATTAAGATCCACTGACGGACGATTAAATTTTATATATCTTTGGATAGATGTAACCGAAAACTCCCATGTATCATCTCATAGCGAGCTCCACAACACTTGGAGTGTGCCTCCGATTCAATCTCCAAGAAATTTGTCTCCCATTATGGTCTAACCTTTCCACCACCGAACAAGAATTTAATTTTTTCATGTAGAAAAGAGCAAGGATAAGAAACAAAGTTTACCTAGACCAAGCCAGTTATCTAGCAAAAAGAAAATACTAGCCCCCGTCCTGACTTGCCCCCAAGATTTATGCAGGACCGTTGAAGGGTGGTAAATGCAATAATTTCACAAGGTGGAGAGATTTAGAACATTTAGCAGATCAAATAGGAAACCAATTAAGATGAAACAATGAACACAAGTAACAAGAACAATAAACAAAAACACTCATATATGGTTTTCAATAGTGATGTATATTGCTCTCAAGTTCTTACAAGTGTTACAAAGCTTACATGCAGAATACAAGTACTTGAGACACTTTATACTACATCCTACAGCGACCATACTTTGAAGGTCAGCTGGAAACACTAATCTAGATAACAAGATCAATGTAGAGTCAAAAGGCAGATTGTCTTTTGACTAGTGACTATTACATGTCATAGCTCATATCCTAATATATTACAAAAAAAATAAAAGTACAAGAACAGAAAGTTACAGACAAAAGACCTTAATCTACATTTGACAAAAGCATGAACTTTTCACCAACTCATATAAGTTGGTGAGTCATCAGAAATGGTAGCGGAAAGTTGTTCAGCTTTTGTCAAAAGGTGATTCAGAAAAAGCATGTCTTCTCTGTCTTTGAAGAAATCAGTCATTGGGTTCGGAAGACTTCATCTTTGGCTTCGGAAGAATTGATCTTTTGGCTTCGAGAGATTTGATACTTAGCATAATTCACTAAGTTATATCAAATCTTCCGAAGTAACTTTCTTATACTTCATATGTGCATGCTGAGAGCTCTATGGTTGTTGTTTGGTTGTATCAGCCTTCAAGTGTATTCCTTATAATAAATATCTACATTTCTTGGTATAAGTTGTATTTCGTATTTATAATCATCTTTCATACCCTTAAGATTGATTGTTTTAAAGAAGAAGTAAACATACACAGTTGATAATGGATAGCGGAGTCGACGAAGAGCCACAATTTTAAGTTCTTAGATTTTAGTTTACATCTCCATTTGGCTAACAAAGGCAAGTTAGCATCAAGAAAACCAATAACAGCCGGCCCTCATATCGTCTTCAAAATAATAACTTTATCCCAAACTACCCAATTGATCTTTGAGTTTTTCATAGAACATCCCCATAAGAAAATCTGCCTAATGCTTTCAAGTTGTTTATGGTTATCATTGGAGCCTTAAACAGGGATAGATAATACATAGGAAGAATGCTAAGAAGTGATTTGATCAATGTAAGCCAATCGCCAATATTGTCTTAGGTTTTCATAACGATAATTTTGACCTTAATTTTTCCACTATTGGTCTCAAATTCTTTACAAAGATTATTTTGACCTTAATTTTTTCACTATTGGTCTCAAATTCTTTACAAAATACATTTTTGCACCCATAGTTATCTGTGACCCTCAAAATCCACGTATGAAGTTTAACCATAAGGCGTGTGTACAAACCAGGATCTTAGTCATTAGTTACTATGAACGACCACTATATGAGTTTACAAAATAAAATTTTAAAGTTTAAAATTGAAATATTACAGAAGCACATGTCAAAATGTTTAAAACCATCTAATGTGAAATGCGCAAAACATGCGCCCAAAACCAAGGTTTAAATGCAATTAGTAGTTTATGTAGTTGAAAGTGTTTGTATGCTATGTGACCGAAATTGTGCTCCTAACGTACCCATAATTAGAGACTTGAGAAATACATACTAAAGTGTCAACACGGGGTTGGTGAGTTCAAGTTTGAAATTAAGAAAAAACAGTAAGTTGTAGTAACATGTAATGAAATAGATAGCTAATCTATAAAATAAGCATAGCCATAGTGTATTCGCAATCAAAGCTGATTGTGTTCGTTTGTTTGCCTTCCATCATGACTTACCAAGTCGTGACAATGTGTTTATTGTTTAGGACAATGTTGCATCCGCTTGACCTCTAGTCGTACATGTGGGGTTTGTCAAGCCCAGTAGTACTACCCAACATTTTCTGATGGTTAACCTTATTTAAAGATTCGAAAGTGTAAGAACTTTCAAAGGTAAAGTTTAGCATTTAAGTATGCTTTCTTTCCCAAAAAAAGTAAATAAAAATGAGAAAGTGAACTCACCTTAAGTGTATTTAGGAACAACTAAATAATTGCTAGACCGATAGGAAACCCATCATAGGACCTAAAACATACGAGTATATAAGTACCTACAGGAGGGGTTGGTTCATAAAACCCTAAGTGTCCAATCAATCCCGTTGATTCATGTATTTTAGAACGTTAACCTAGTTTGGCCCAGTTAACTTGTTTGACCCGTTTGACCCCTTAGTGATATGTTAAGCGAAATCATATATTTTGATAATCAACAAACCAGACATTTATGAGTTTAATCCAATACATTCACGTATCGCACATGATGAGTTCTATACTCTAACAAGTTTTTCATACTAGAAAGACCTACCATACAACACATTTGAATCCATAATAATAACTATCTTGTATATTCAATCATAAGTTAACCAATTACTTTACATTTTCCATGTGGTAACTACCTATGCTACTATCATGCAACCTAGGTACACATTGGGTTTAGACAACTCATCACATGCAAAGTGAAATAAACTTGCTACCTCACACCTCAAACACTACCAATCCTATTAAGTAGGGCCTTAGATCCATATGCGTGTATGGTATTCACCATCACATCATAGTATTCAAAGTAAAACATTAAGAAAACAAGTTCTTTTAGTTTTTTCATATTAATCAAACATATGCATATCCACAACAAGGTTCTATCATGTTAACCTAGTTACCAACAGTATTCCAGTCAATATAACATCACATTATCATCTAGCATATAATATATAATTTTATCAATTACAAGTTTTGGATTGAATGGATGAACTAGGGTTTGTTCATAGTCAAAATTCATGAAAAAGATGGAACTTTGATGATAATTCTTACCTAGTTCATGTAGTTGATGAAAAACAAGACTCCTTAACACGTTGTATGGATTGAATCAAGCAAAAACAATGGGGTTTAGTGTGCGTCTAGAGATCGATTTCGCAAAGGGAGGGGGTCGGCCATGACTTTGGGGTGGAATAAGGAATTAGGTTTTTTTTGTTTATATATATTTCAAATCTTCCATAAAAACCTTTAACTTTTATAATTTATATAACCTGTCCTTGAATGTTTATAAATTATTTTTCTTAAACCTTTGAGTTTCATAACCTATTAAATAAAATATTAATCATTTTCCATAATCCTTAATAATATATAATTATCATAACAATACGCTAACACATAAAGCATAAAATTAACACGTAACACGTTGATTTCATAGAATCATATAATAACCGAATAATTATTATTTAGGTTAATATTGTTTAAATCAATATTAATCATTTGTTAAGTCACCACGTTCAAAAACAACTTGTGTGTGATTACGTGACATGTATGTAAGACTCGAAAGAAATAACTGAGTTTTGTTAATGGAGTTAACCTAAAAATTACCGGATGCCACATTATCAAAGGCGTATGACATACTCAAGGCTTAAAGGATGAGCCTTAGGCCTAGGTGCAAGACGCTAAAAAAACGAGGGCTTGATATAAGCTAGGTGTAATAAGAAAAATAAATAAAAAATATATATTACAGGATATATAATCAATATCACTTCCTAAACATATTTATAAAACTAATATAATTAGCAATTATAACCATCAAATCAATAACAAAAATTATAAGTCGAAAAATATTTTATTTAAAAGAAGGAAACTAGTAATAAAAGACATGAAATCACTTAAATATCTTTTTTTTTTTCAGAAATAACCTTTTTAGAGCTATGCGGCATATTCTGTGTTAATTATTGACCTTGTCCCTTGGACCTTTAGATCTTAACATACTTACTAACTATATTCTTTATTTTCTCATTTTCTTTCTTATCTTCTTCTTTCTCTCTTTAAGTTTTTGTGCTCAGCCCTTGACGCCCTACACTATATAATTGACATTTGACCGGAACTTGTAGATTTTTTTGGAGTTCATAAGATTTGGTTGGAATCCACCCAGAATTTGGCTAGAATCTCACCGAAATTACGCCTTGCCTATCAAGAGGCGTTTTTCTTGCGCTTCGCTTGAGCACCTAGGTGCGCTCCTAGTGCGCTTTTGACAACATAGTTTGCACTGATAGTAATACAAAGAGGAAAGAGGGTGATTGGCAATGAAAGGAACCTGCTATATTTGTGACCTCGTCCTGATCCATTCTACCGTCAAACAAATTGCTTTTATTAAAGTTTACTTTAAAGCCATAAGCTCAATTAAAACACCGAGAATTCTTATCAAATATTTTTCATTTGAGATTGAGTAATCCCCTAAAAATAACACATCGTCTGCGTACATGAGATGGGAGAGATTCACCAACTATCTAGTGATAATTGATTAATGTCTCCGCTATTTCACTTTGAATTTAACTAAACGGGATCGACCATTATGCCTTTAGGCTCATAAATGACATGCGACTTTTTACTATTAACCATACTAACTATACTTTAAAATCCAAAAGCACACTCCTATTGCATGGTGTACACCTTGAATTGGAGACAACTTCTATGGCTTTTAGTGTGTTTTTGAAATATAACAAAATGCTTTTGTCTTGAAAAGTTGTTATATTATTTTTACTAAAAGTAGTTTCTTTTTTATTTTGTTTTTCTAATATAATTTTCAAAATATAATCGTTTTTTAACTTGCGAATATATCGTTGCGGCGTTCTTATTTTTATCAACATTCAGGCGTAAGTTTCATTTGATACTAAAACGGGTCAAATATTTAATATTATTAGTTTTTTTTACCATAATATATATTTTTGTTGAAAATTACGAATATTCTTTACAATATGATTATCTTTATGTACGTTTCGATTTAAATTCCACATAAAACCAGTCTAGCAATACATACTCAAAACCCACGTTCAAAATATAATTTAATTTAGTTTTAATAAAATACCATAATTGTTTTCTATATTTCGAATAAACCATTACAATGTTCTTAGTTCCACATGTGATTTGAAATAAATTTTGTCCGAACCAGGGGCGGACTCAATGCATGTAGAGGAAGTGGAAAGGCACCCTGTACATCCCCTGTAAAACCTACTAGTGATAGGTCAAAATTCTTTTATTTACATAAATTTTAGGTTGAAACGAAGGTTTTAGGAGGAATAAAGTTCACACATAGGGGGTGTTTGGGATTGCTTCTGAAACAACTTATTAACTTATTAACTTTTTCAATAAGTTAATAAGTTAGTATGGACTGACTTATTAACTTATTTCCCTCACAACCATCACATTGTCAAACATTATAAAATGATTTTTTGATTTTTTAAAAGTTAATAAGTCAATAAGTTGTTTTGATAAGCAATCCCAAACACCCCCATAGAGAAATGTTGTTGTGAGGGTTGGATCGAACTGGCCGGTCCGATCGTGATTTGCCATAGTTACCAGTCCGATCAAGTGTTATTCGTTTAGAATGCATTGAACTGGTAGGTTTAACTCGAGTCGGCAGTTGGATCGGATTTGGCGATCCGCCGGTTTGCAGCTCCAATCAATTGCGAGTCTAGTCGAGGTTCCTCCAGTCGTGACTCCTCCCTCCCGACTTCCCTAGTTGCTCGATTTCAACATTCAAGGTTGGTTTACTTCGATTTCAAGGTTCGATTACTTCCCTAGTTGCTCGATTTCAAGGTTAGTTTACTTCGATAGTTCGATTTCTAGTGATTTTTGATGTGGCACTACCTATTAGCTGCTTTTGGTGATTTTAGATCATCTTGCAATTAGTTTGTGTATATTACTTCTCTTAATAGTGATTTTTGTCTAGTGATTCTTCATGTTGCACTACCTATCAACTGATTTTGGTGATTTTACATCATCTTGCAATTAATGTGTGTATATTACTTCTCTTAATAGTGATTTTTGTCTAGTGCAACGATGGTAATATCTTGTAGATTGGTTATGTTTTGATTTTGAAATTGGTTATGTTTTGAATTTTGATAGTGAATAGATATGCTTTGCACCCGTAAATTAGTTATGTTTTGAATTTTGATATAAATTGAAGCTTGTTTATATTTTTGTTATATCTTGTAGAACATGGATTCGACTTCATCACCGGATAAACAAACTAAATTCAATCGAGTGTTCATTCAAGTATTCATTTGAAAACAGATAATGCTTGGAGATATGCTATTGAAGCTTAGGATGCGTTAAGGAAATTTTTGTTACTTTGTAGTTTTTGTGATAAACCCGTTTGTGGAGGGGGAATTAATAGAATGAAACAACACCTTGGTGGAGTAGGTTCCCTCGGATGTCAAGCTTCAAATGAGAAGTGCTTATGAAGAAAGTTCATAGAAAGGAAAAGATGAAGAAACACCAAAGGTTAAACCACAAAGTACACAGGCAAAAAGAAAAGCTTTTTCTACTTCTGAAAACTTACCATTTTATTTTGATTGAGGTATAAATGATTCTTCTCAAGCTTTAACAAAATCAAGATGGCTAAGTAAAGAAAGATTACATGATACATATTTGGCTATGGCTATGTGGTTCTATCATGCATGTATACCAATGAATGTTGTTAATTTGCCTCTGTTCCCAATTGCTATGAGCAAAGTATCTTCTATGGGTCATGAGTATATGGGACCCTCTTATCATACAATGACGTGACTTTATTAGAAGATGCTAAGAAATCAGTGACACTAATAGTGGAAGATCAAAGACTGTTATGGTCAAAAACAGGTTGTATAATAATAAGTGATGGATGGCGTGATGTTAGACAAATACCACTCATTAATTTCTTGGTATATTGTCCAAAATGGATTTCTTTTATTAAATTTGTTGATGCGTTGGATGTTGAGGCTGATACAAAAAACTTATGCAATTTGTTTGGGAAGATTGTTAAGATAGTTGGTTATAGGAATGTTGTTCGCGTTGTTACCGATAATGCTTCTAATTACAAGGCTACAGGAATATTGTTCATCACAAATATCCTCTGCTTTGTTGGTACCCATGTGCTGCCCATTGTATTAATATGATTTTGAAGGATATTTTAGAGTTAACTTCCGTAGCTGAATTTAAAGTTCAACTTGCATCTAAGGTAACTGTTTTTATTTATAACCATAAGTTGCCTTTGAGTTGTTTAGGAAAAGTCAAGTTTGGACAAAAATCATACGTCCAAGTGCCACTTGTTTTCGTGTAGTTTTCGTTTGAGAATCTTGGATTACCAAAAATCGGATTTGCAAGCTATGGCTACCTCTCATGATTTCAAGAAAGTCTTGAAATTGCCTAAAGCCAAAGATGTGAAGCAAGTTGAATTAAGTGATAAATTTTGGAATAATGGTTTGATAACTATGAAGATGATGGCTCCTTTTTTGAGGCTTTTGCATATTTGTGATTTGGATGAAAAACTTTCACTAGGTTATGTGTTTGAGGGTATGAGCAGGGCAAGGAAAGGAGTCATAGAATTATTCTGCAAAAGAACGTAATTATAAGCAATAAATTGATATTATTGATGCCCGTTGGGATAGAATGTTGCTTAGGAATCTACATGCTGCTGCTTATTAGATGAATCCAACTTTTTTGTATGCTCAAGCAAACAATATGGAAAAAAGGAAGGCGTTTAAAGGGGTGCTTGATATGTTGGAGCAATAGATGAATTTGGACCCTAGGAAGCTTACATCACAGTTATATCAATTTCATGATTGAAAGGGTGATTTTAGTCGACCACTTGCTTTCGCCTCAGCAAAGACAACTCGTCCCGGTAAGATTACTTTAACGTTCATTTTTCGTAATTATATTGTGTGAATGTATTAATAGAATAACAATCTACTTTTTTGTTAGATGAGTGGTGGAGATGTCCCGGAGTTGCAGTCATTTGCAATAAGAATTATAAGTCAAACTGTATCTTCATCCGAATGTGAGCATAACCGGAGTGTTTTTGAAAGAATTCACACGAAAAAGAGGAACCGATTGGAGCATCAAAGGCTTTGCGACTTTGTTTATGTTTATTATTTTTTATTTTACGTAATATTTACAAATAACATTGATTTTATTAGGAAAAATTAGAAGAAAAGGTCATACGACCCTGTGGATTATGAAAGCATTGATAAAACAAATTTTTGGGTGATTAATGATGTCACACCCTTAATTTTCACAAACGGGGTTTTACTGTTAGGCATGTGACATAATAGGATCACAGCCAATAGTTATACCAAACAACACATTTATTATAAAAACATATCATTTAAAGTTTTTAAATTAAATCCAAACCATAATTCAAAACCATTTTTCAAAAGTAATATTGCGGAAGTAAATTTTAAATAGAATCCATAAATGAGAACTGCAACACGCGCACACAAACTCAATATAAATTATCAGAAACCCAATTAATAGTTGTGAAATGACCCATAAGGCATGAACCTTAGACATGTGCTCCTAGTAGTGCAAACCCTTATAAACTTGAGAGAAACATGCTAAAGTGTCAACATAAGATTGGTGAGTTCACAGGTTTAACAAAACAGTAATAACTCAGAAAACAGATCTAGTAAAATATATATGAAGTAGATAGTTAGTCTACATAACATGTTACTAAGAGTATGCCTTGGTTGTGGTTACCAGACCACAACAATAGAAATTACGTCAATTAAACATCCGTTCAACACCCAGTCGTGATAGCGTGACTAGCCCGGGTGAGGTTTGTCAAACCCAATAGATCTACTCAGAATTACCTCACTAAAAATACATAAACTAACGGTTCGAAAGTGAGAACTTTAAATGGTACAACACTAGTAAACAAATGATCATACAATAATACTGATCTAAACAGAAGAACATTTGATAAACATGTATCTCGTTCCCAAAAGAGAGTACAAGTAAAGTGGGGAGGTCAAATCACCTTGAATGCACAGCAATAGTTATATGCAGAGAACAAAAACTTTGGTTTTCTGACCATTTGCATTTATATTTAATATCTAATTTATATTAAGTAATAATAATTAAACTGCAGTTAACTGCTGAGAACAAAAACTTAGGTTTCCTGACCACCTGTATTTATATTTAATATCTAATTTATATTAAGTATTAATAATTAAACTGCATAGTTTCACGTTCACACCTCGGTTACATGCTAGACATAAACATTCCAACCATTCATATGCAAGCATAAACACACCCACACTCACGCATAACCATGAACAAACACACCCCATACGATCAACTGATACATGGAAACGACACCCACACTCATGCATAACCATGCATAAACCCTAGTGCAATATCGACACACAAACATAACCACAACAGCATGATTCCATGCATACATTCTAATCACTGGGACACATTTTACATAAAAATGCTAAGGAAACTCACACACACTAATCACACACCCCACAACTACTCAAACCTAACCACTACAACTAAACCCATCACAACACACACACTTAGGTATACATACCCTCGATTCCATCTGAGGCTGGGCACCCAAAGCTAACTGCGGTTGGGTCACCATACCCCATGATTACGTATACACACATATGAACACATGAGTCAGAAACCCACAAACATATAAACGAAGGCCCTCGGTTCATACGCAAACCACGCATGCGCATACATATCCCAAACCTAGCACCCACGAAACTCTATACACACACTCACCGAATGGATAAACCCAAGCAAACCTTAATTAGGTTAACTTCACAACACCACACCATCACACCTGCGTACCCTCGGTTCTAACCGAGTACACCTAAGGACTCCCCACTACATGCTTAACCCATACACACACATATGTATCCGTACACACCCACATGCCTGAATTAGCTCCATACCCGCAATCATGTCCTCAATCGAGACCCAACATTCAACCATGCAAACCCTAGCGAGCCTAGAACAGATGCCATAAATGAACCGAATGTCTTAATCATGACAAGTGAGAATTAACAACCAATAAATATGAAAACAACAACAAGTATTGAAAGCTAAACCAAGTAAAGAAACGAACCGGTTGCATGAAGGAGAGAGAGTTATCAATCCAAGGAATGGGAGAAAGTCCGAGCGAGAGAAACTTGGTCCTTAGGGTTTCGTAAACATGGGGAGGGTTCAAGAGGTGAGGGTTGCCGAGGGTTGAGAGAGGGGAGGGTTAGGGTTTTTGAGATGAGAGGTTTGCGAGAGAGAGAGAGAGAGAGAGAGAGAGAGAGAGAGGGAATTCGAGAGAAATAAGTATGGGGAGAGATGGGGTCGAGAGTTGGGGTTGGGCTGCTTCGGGTTGGGTAGATTTTTTAGGTGTTTAGGTGATTTAAATTTTTAAGGTTTAAAATTTAAAAGTGAGTTAATTATTAGCTTAGGTGGATTAGGGTTAGGTATAATAATAAGACTAACATTATTATTTTAATATATCAAAAGAAAATTTACTAAATACTGAGTAATGGAAAAAATAAATGACGGAAACTAATTTTTTGGGGAAAAGTTAAGTTAACGATGATAACCTAGAAAACACGGGGTGTCACAGATGAGGAGGAGGAAGGTGAACTTGATTATAATAAATCGAAAAATATGCTAGAAGAAGAGCCACCAAATAACATTGACGGTACGTCTACTTCGCAAGCGCAAGAATTCGAAGGTTAGTATTTATTTATATACAAGTATTAAGTGATAATATATAATTGTATTATGAATAAGAACTTTACTTGATGATGAAGTTGAAAATGATTGGTTTGGGTGATTTATAAGATACTTATTAGTTATGTTTGTTTTAAACTTGGTTGTTCACTTGCTTGTTTGAACTTGGTGGTTTGTTTCGATTAGACTCGTGTTATTTTGCTTAACTTTGGATTATGGTAAGGTTAAGATTGAAAGTTGGATCATTGATGTTTGTTTTACATGATTAATGTATTTGTGTTTCTATTTGACTATTTGTTGAAGTTATAAAACTTAAAATTGTAGTTTTGACTTATATTAATTATGACGTCATTCAATTTTTAAAACCAATCCGACTACTAAATTAGTAAGACGACCGATTAATTGTATGATCCGGTTATAAAAAACATTGAAGAGGTAAGAAGGGCACAAATGTTCATACATAGGGCCCACTGCAAGCATTTAAAGTAAAAATGAATTTGACTAATTTCAATGTTATTTTTTTCATTTTAAGGTATTTTTATATGCATCCTAATCTAGTTTTTATTCCCACCTTAATCCACTATATTAAATATATTTATAGCTATATTGTTGACCTAACTTGAAAATTTAAGAAAATTAGTGCGGTCAATATTAAATTGAAAAAGTCAATATCGTAAGAACTTGATATTTGAGCAAAATTAATGAATATTTTAAGTAGCAAAATTATAAGATCTCTCTAATCGTAGACTAAGGTTGCTGAATAAGATTTGAATACAAATAGAAGGAATAAAAAAACAATCATCTGAACATTCGTGTCTTGCCGGAATTTCGCAAATCAGGAAACCAGAATGGAAGGGAAAGAAAGCAGTTGACCGGGTGTCGCAGTCATTCCATCGCCACCATCCACGCACACTCGCTCCCAAACAATCGATTTCTTCCAAGTCGCAGATCAGGTAATATAATCGATTTCTTGCAATCTGTTTGTTCTAAGCTTGGTGATAACAGTGAGGGTGTCATCGAAGTGAACACACTAGCCGTTGGGTTTTCATCGGTTTGATTCATACGCAACCCGGATCAAATAGGTTGAAACGAGTGGGTCAGAAGCAATCCGGGTCGGGACATCAGCGGGTATGGGCGACCGAACACTTGAAAGACCATGCAAATTTTTTTTTTTCAACCTACATTTCCACTTTATGTAGATTATAGAACGTGAGTTTGAGGTAGTTCTTCTTTCACATGTTTTAGGATGGGATGAATGTTTTGAATATGAAATCAAGTTTCTGTGAATTTTATAAAGTATTCTTAAAATGTTTAGGTATAGGTATAAGTTTTTTATTTTAAAAGCATTCGTAAAATATTTTAGAATGCATTATAAAATAGTTTAATTTTAATTTTTTATAATTACTTATATTAAATGGTTGTATTTAATGAGAATGTTATAATTAAATATTGGGTGATTAATTAAAGATAGTTGCATATATTGAAATTTTGTATTTAAAGATAGTTGCATTAATTAACAAGTAAATAATGATTAGATAATAGTAATTATTGTAGTGTAGATATTAGTATACCAGGGTGCATAGAGCAACACCCTTCATTTTAACTTTTCCCACCTAAATTTTAGCAATATACATTACTTTAAATTTATTTGTTTATAACTCCATAATAATTGCTTTGTTTACATTAAATTGATTCATTGTGTTAAAGTAAGGTTATTTTTTTGTACGTGTTTGTAATTTAATTTGATTATTTAAAAAACATAAATATTATGTTATTATCATTTGTTATTTTTCATCCCACCTATCGTGACCGACCATTATTTTGCCTCCCGTATAAAAAATTATGTATCCGATACTAATTGCGTCAGAACGCGCGCGCAAAATAACAGTTCCATACTAAAATCCTAACAAGTTTAACAAAGATAGTTGTTTATTGGGCCTTTTACACGACCTGGGCCTTCTGTACACACGAATCTTTACTTTTCATAGCCCACTTAGAAGAAGCAGTCCTGGCCTAGAGTTGCACAAAACGGGTTTGGGCCGGACCCGGGCCCGGGTACAAACCGGGTTTGGGCCCAACCGGGTTTTTTTGTACCCGGGTATTGGTGAACCCGGGTACGAACCCGGGCCAGGGTTCAGCGAGATACAAACCCTACCCGGACTGGGTCGGGTCGGGTTCGGTTCGGGTATGAAACCCGGGTTCAACCGGGTTTTTGCCTTTTTTTTTTTTTTTTTTCTTTTTTACTTTTCTTGTGTGTGTCGAACACCGGGTCGTATGTTTTTTTTTCTTATATTTTCTTTCCTTTTTTTTCTTTTTATTTTTCTTTTCCTAACCGGGTTCACTTAAATGACAAAAATTTAAACAATTTAATATATAAATATATACAAATCTTGAGCAGAAAATGTTACACTTATAATATACAAATATTAAATACTTTTTATATAAAACATTTGAATGACAAAGAAATTTAAAAAGAACATGAAAGACATATAATATTAAAACAACTTAAAAATAACAATATCGTCTAATTTTATCTACTACGAGATGCTTGATCAAATGCTAATTCTTCATCGGATATGCCAGAAGATACTCCGTCTTCTATCTCTTCATCATGTACTTTAGCTTCGAGTGTAATCTCGTCTTCGAGGCTTGTTTGGTCTTGTATACGATCCGTTGCGTCTAAGTGATCCTTTAAACAAATGCACATCTCCACTGCTTCCGGAGTTAGTCTTGTTCTTCGTAATGATATTACCCTGCCACTAAGAGAAAAAGCAGATTCCGAAGCTACCGTAGAAGCTTAGACGCTTAGTAAATCACGGGCCATAGCAGAAAGAATCGGAAATTGAGATTCTTTTCCTTTCCACCAAGCCAAAATATCGAATGCACGATAATCTTCGGTAGTCATAGTGGAAATAAAATCCGTTCCACTATATCTACCGAGCTCACTTGTTGGGGTGTTACCCCTTTGACGTTTAGCCGTCACATCTCGAACAACATTCAACATAGTTAAAACAGGATCTTTAAGCGAGGTACTAGCACTTGAGGTTGATCCGCTTGGCATGATTATGTTTACGTTAGGCCCATATCTATTTAAATAAAAATTATAAATTGTTTTCAAACTATGATTAAAATTTTCTTTTGCCTCGTTTGAAAAATCAGGGTTTTCGTCATGCATATCCAAATTGTCATTTATCTCATCTATCAAACATTCAACCCCCGCAACATTTAGAAACGGATTTAAAGCGGCGGCACACGTAAAAACGGGTGGTAAGTCCTTAAAATATTTTTTAAACTTTTCTTTCATTGGTTCTATCATTTGATTAAACATATTATTTTTATTTTAAAATTTTTTAAAATTCAAAGACATAAAATATAGTTCTTGAAGCACCGAATAACTAGTGGAATAATAAACTCCCGATAATTTTGTTGTTGAGTTTTTAAAAACCTCAAGAAACTCGGATAGACGTTGAAGATTCTCCCAACCCGCATCCGGAAATGGGTCGGCTTCACCATTATCCGAAAGACTATTATGAAAAGCTTTCAAAGTGCCCTTTTGTTTTAAAGCACATTCAAACATGTGACAAGTCGAATTCCACCGAGTAGGTACATCCCAATTAGGACCTAAAAATCTAGAGTGCGTATCCTTACAAAGTTGTTTATAATCTTGATATCTTCTTTTACTTTTTTTAAAAACGTCATGTAACATAAATCGAAAAGATGTAATAAAGTTATTAACATATTGCCCGGATAGTCCGTCTTGCACTACTAAATTAATAATATGTGCAACACAACGAGTATGGAAAAAATCACCGTTTGCAATCGAAAGATATTTTAATTTTAATTTTTCAACCGCGGTTGTGTTGTTAGAGGCGTTATCAAATGCAATTGAAAAAAGTTTATTTTCTAATTTAAAAGTACTTATTACATTATCTAAAAAGTAAAACAAAAATTCTCCGGTGTGTGGATGTGGAAAAAGATCAAATGCAATCGTACGTTTCATCAATTGCCATGAATTGGGATCCACCCAATGAGCGGTGACGCAAAGGTACGATTCGGGTAAACAGTGTGGAGCCGACCAAACGTCACTAGTTAAGTTTACACCGGTATTTAAATTTTCAAATAATACAATTAAATCATTTTTTGCTTGTTTCCATAATTTTAAACAATAACGTCTAAGTGTAGTACGACTTACGTGAGTGTAACGAGGTTGAAGCGTCTCTCGAATTAAGTTGGTCAACCGAGGATTGTCGAAGTGACTAAAAGGCAAAGCTTCTTGAATCACGAACTTCGCCATTCGATCTCGAACCGTATTAACATCGTAATTAAAGATTCCACCGTCTCCACCCAATTGTGTTTGTTGCGAATCCGGATTACTTTTCAACGACTTACAAAACTTCTTGCTAATGTGTTTGTTTAAAGTCGTGTTAGAATCTTTAGCAAGCAAAGCTCCACAAAACTTGCAACGAGCCTTTACAGACCCGTCACTCAACTCAACCATATCCCAATTGCACCAAACATCCATGTTACGATTGTGTGCAAGAACACGAACGACGGTTGGAGCGTTGGACGAACCTTGACCAACGGAAGATTGTGAGTGAGCCATATCAAGATTGAAGAGAGTGAAAGTGTAAAACGAGCGAGTGAACGTGTAAAACGAGAGTAAACGAGAGTATTTTTTGCGTTTTTTGCGTATATTTTTGCGTTTGAGACTTGGGTACTAAACCATATCAACCCACACCTATTTATACTAACTTATAGGGCAAAAGTGACCAAAAAAACGGTCACAAATCGAAGGTAATGGCTATATAGCCGTTAAAAACCGGCCACTTTAAAAAAAAAAAAAAAAACGGTCGAAACCGGGTCCAACCCGGGTTCAACCGGTTCCGGGTCGGGTCGGGTCGGGTTCTAAGAAATTCTAGAAAATCATACCCGGTTCCAACCCTACGGGTTTTTTTCGGGTCCAACCCGGGTATGCATATACCGGGTCGTACCCGTACCCGGTTCCGGGTCGGGTCCGAACCCGGTTTTTATGCCCAAGTCTATCCTGGCCTAATGTGTTGGTATTTTAGGGGTCTTTTGTTTTCATAAAAAAACACCCTCACTCTCAAAGTTACGAGAAGTTTGGCCACACTTTCAAATGATAAGCCTTTCTGAAACTTCTAATGGCCATGAATTTATTAATTGTAGCTTCTGGCTCTTTTTATTCGGTTGTAATAGTTAAAGAATTTACTAGAATACCTTGCTATATTTCAAATGTTTAAAAGAATGTCAGTGAGATTTATAAGATTGTGTTCCGGCATGGATTTAGTCTTTAAATAAAATATATTAATTATTGAATATTTTTACATGTAGGGTTATAATAAAAATAATAATATTTAATCTAAAAAGTATTATGACTTTTCACGTGTTTAAAAGAATGTCAGTGAGATTTATGAGATTGTGTTCTGACATGGATTTAGTCTTTAAATAAAATATAATAATTATTAAATATTTTTATGGGTAGGGTTACAGTTAAAAAAATAATATTTAATCTAAAAAGTATTATGATTTGACACGTGTCATTCTATTGTTTTATGAAAGATGATATTTTGATGATTTTATCAAATAAATCAGCTCATTATGTCAAATATCAGTTATTATGTTATATATAATTTTCCTCTTGTTATATGTATTCATCATTATGTTATATATGTTAGATTATGTTATGTTATTTTTATTATTGCTTTTATAGATTATATAAACTTATTATCTAACTTTTGTTTTACAATAAGAAGTAATCAATGATATTATTTCATCAATGTATTTTTTTAACTCATAGTGTTTAAGATAACACAAAGTATTATTTTTGTCATTGCATTTTTACGGATTATATAGACCTGTTATCTATCATTATATTTTACAATCAAAAGTAAACAATCAGTTTATTTCACCAATTTATTTTTTAAAACTTTTAGTGTTCAAGATAATACAATGTGTTATTTTTGTCATAATTTTTTATAGATTATATAAACTTGTTATCTATTATTATGTTTTACAATTAGAATTACACAATCATTTAATTTCACAATTGTATTTTTCAAAACTCATAGTATTTAAGATAACATAATGACGATCAAAAAAAAAATCAAACAATTTATTATTGAGTTTTATATTTTTATATCATTTTATGTTATTTTATCATTGTTTTTAATGTATTAGATTAATTAGTTGTTAATTTATCATTATGTTTTACATACTAGAAATACACAAGCATGTTTTTTCACTATTATATATTTTCAGAATTCATCATTTTAGAAAAAAAGACAATAACTAACAAAACGACACAATAAACTGCACTAAAGACACGATGACGAACAAAAATCATATGAACTTAAAAACGTAAAAAATAACGATATTGTGTTCTTTTTAAAGATAAAAAACGCTCTTTTTATGGTGTAACTTTTATAAAAAAAATGATGTTGTATAGAAAATTTTTTAACGTTAAAAAATGAAAGAACTTGAAAAAATAAAAAAAAAATGGCTATCACTAAAATGCCCCTTTAACAAATTTATTTTCTTAAATTAAATCTCAACCATTGATTAAGAAAATTAATGGTTGAGATTATTTACACTTTTTAGATTTAAAAACTTTTGTTTTTGAACTCTTTCTTGTATATATTTATTAGGGGATGATTACTTATAAGACATGGATTTAAAATAATTTGCACTATATACTTTTTACTAGTTATTAAGACTCGCATGTTATGCCAGCTACATTGTATGAAAAAACCTGACGTCGAAACGTTGATTAAAATATGTACGCCAAATCTACAGGCATTACCGAGGAATGGACATGATCAGTTCTGAATAAAATTTAATAAAACGTATAAACATACCAAAATGATAAATTATTTTCTAACATATCCTTTTTTGTAATATTGAAATTTTGTATTATAGTATTAAATTACATGATGATATTCAAATCAATTTAAATATATAGTATATAGGTATTATAAATGGAGATTATTAAATTTATTGAAATGAAATGAAAATGGAGGTAGGATCAAGTTCTTCCCTATTGCTGTGGAAATGGATATGGCGAAGACAAAAGAAAGGATGCTTGAGAAAAAGAATATAAGCATAAAGGGTTTGGCATGCACGTCTAAAAGAAAAGACTACACCTTTCCTAAATAGAGCACTTACCACTTCATCTAGAGTAAACTTTTAGTTATCTTCTCAAACTAATAATACTATCACTAAAACTCAGGTCATATAGCTCATTCTTATTGGTCACCAGCCTTAACTTTTAAGGTAAATCAATTGATAAATTTAATAATTAGATAATTAATTATGTGGGCCACATTAATTTAAACGTGAGTCTACAATTCTCCCACTTGACCCAATGATTATTTATTATAAGTATTACGTAAGTATACAGATTTTAGTACTTTTTTAGTTCTAAACTTTAACTCCAACAGAGAAATACAATCATTAGGTATGTATTCTACTCAAGACCCCATTAATCATACTATAGCACAAATTCAAAACTTAAGTAAACATTAGGATCAATTGACAAGTAAGCCCTTTAATTGTTGATTTGTACAATTATACCACTAAGTAAGGTCTTTAGTAAAGCCTATCTTTGAAACAAGCTCTAGAATACTTTAGGTGGAAGACCTTTAGTCATCGGATCCGCAAGCATAATTTTAGTACTTATATACTCAATAAAAAGATTATTTTCCTCAACTCGCTCACGTACGAACAAGTACTTTGTATCAAGATATAGTCCAGCTCCAGTCAAACTATTACTATTTGAGAAATTAACGGAAATTGAATTATCACAGTAAAGCTTCAATGGTCTAGCGATGGAATTAACAACTTTGAGTCTAGTTATGAGGTCCTTTGGTAACATTCCATGACACGTGGCATTATAAACAACAACGTATTCTGCCATCATAGTGGATGTTATAGTCAATTGCTGCTTATGAATCTTCCACGAGATAGTTCCGCCAGCTAACATAAATATATACCTCGAAGTGGATTTCATGTCATCTTTGCATTTAGCAAAATCAGAATCAGAATAACCTACCACTTCTAAATTATCACTTCTCATGTAAGTTAGTTTATAGTCTTTTGTCCCCTACAAATATCAAAGTACTTTCTTAGCTACTTTCTAGTGATCCAAACCGGGATTAGTCTGATAATGGCCTAGAATTCTAGTAATATAGGCAATATTTGGATTAGTCAGACTTGAGTATACATAAGGCTCCCAACTACGGATGTATAAGGTATCATTCTCATTTGCTCCTTCTCAACCTCTATTTTCAGACATTGGAAAGAATCGAAAAATCTCCTTTAACTACGGGAGCTATAGATGGAGAGCAATGTTGCATGTTATAATGAGTGAGGACACACTTAATGTAGGCTTTCTCAGATAATCCCAAAATTCCTTAGCTCTAACTTAATGTATTTCTATGCCTATAACATAAGAAGCCTCTTCGAGATCTTTCATGTCAAAATTACACAAGAGTAACCGCTTCGACTCATGCAACATGTCTGAGTTATTACTTGCCAATAGAATGTCATCTACGTAGAGAACAAGAATAGTAAAGTTGCTCCTACTTATCTTGAGGTAAGTGCATTGATCCACTTGATTCTTAAGGAAACCTTGTTTCTTCATCACTTCATCAAACTTTAGATACCATTAGCGTGAAGCTTTTTTCAACACATATATGGATTTCTTTAGCTTGAAGACTAGATGCTCTTGTCCTTCAGGCTGTTTCATGAACACGTCTTCATACAAGTCAAGGAAAGCGCTTTTAACATCCATCTGATGTAGCATTAAGTCAAAGTGAGCTACTAGGACCATAACAATCCTTATGGAATCCTTTCCAGAGATAGGAGAAAAGGTTCCTTGATAGTCAATTCTCTCTTTTTGAGTGAAACCCTTTGTAACCAATCTTGCTTTATAATGTTTATTGTTTCCTCTCGAATATAGTTTTGTTTTGAACTCCCATTTACATCCTATGGGTTTAACTTCATTGGGTAATTCAACTAAATCCCAAAAGTCATTTTTCTTCATAGAGTCAAGTTAATCAATCATGGCTTTATTCCGTTCAAATCACTGATTACTATTAATGGCTTCGTTATAAGATGTAGTATCAGTAAACTTTTCGGTATCCATTTCAGCTTCAGTTAGGTAGGTTACATAATCATCGAAATTAGTAGGCTTTTTAGACCTAGATGACCTCCTTAGTTTATTATTGGGTTTGGTATTATTGTTCTGATGATGGTCATTTGGGGTGCCTTCATTCTCAGTTATAACTGGGGTAGTTGTTGAACCTATAAGAGGGTTTGCAGTGACGTATGGAGTAGCATTGTGTATAAGAGGTGTAGTAATCAGAGGTATAATAATCGACGAGTATCTCCCCCCGTGTCTTGTACTTCTAACAAATCTTCATAAGGATTTTCACTTCTCCCACTGTTTTTAAAATCCTCGAGGAAATGTGCATGCTTGGTTTATACAATACGTGTGACGTGGGAAGTGCAATATAATTGGTAACTATTTGAGTGCTTGGGGTATCCAATGAAGTAGCTAGTTACAATTTTCATGTCAAGTCTCTTTAAGAAAGGATTATAAAGTTTAGCTTTGGCAATGCAGCCCCATACTTTCATATATCTTAGACTCGGTTTCCTTCCAGTGTAGAGTTCATAAGGAATTTTAGAGACAGATTTTGAAGGAACTCTATTGAGTATATGAACAACTGCTTTTAAGGTCTCGATCCAGAAGAAGGGTAAACTTGAGTTGGCTAACATACTGCGTACAATGTCTATATGGGTCATGTTTATTCTCTCGCTGAGGAGTACCAGGCATAGTGTGCTGGTTCACGATCCCCTAGGCCTTAGAAAACTCATAAAATGACCAGGAGCCTGACCCACATCAGTGTGTCTACCATAATATTCACCTCCTCTATCTAATCTTACAACTTTTATCCGACGATCTAATTGTTTTTGAACTTCAATTTTATAATCTTTGAAAGTTTTAAGTGATTTAGATTTTTCCTTAATGAGATACAAGTATATATAACGAGAATAATCATCATTGAAAGTGATAAAAGAAGTATGTCCAGTTATTCCAGCGATATCATAAGGGCCACTAATGTCGGTATGAATGAGTTCTAATAAGTTAGAGCTCCTAGTGGCACCTTTCTTATTAGTTGTCGTTATTTTACCTTTAATGCATATAACACATGTTCCAAAGTCATTTAAATCAAGAGGTGGTAAGACTTCATTCTTCACAAGTCGAGATATTCTGTCTCGTGAAATATGGCCAAAACGTTGATGTCACAACATGGATGAAGTTTCTAAGTCTCGTTTTCATTTAGTCTTTGTTAAGTTCTCATTAATATTATATGATAACAAAGATTTGAGAAAATCATCATCCAGTTCTAATTTATAAAAGCCATAATTCAGATGCTCTTCTTCTTGAACGCACATTGTCGTCAAATCATTTATAGTCCACTTATCTTTCTGTGTATTGTAGTGGATCTTGAACTCTTCAAAAGATTTAGGGAGAGACATAATGATAAAGTGTACAAGGAAACTAAATCAATAAAATACAAACTTGAAGATAAAGTTACACGTTTTAGGATACAAAATCAAAAACCAAATTATCCCAAAATAAGGGGATATTTTTGAATTTTTATTTGGATGAACATGAAAAGAATATCAAGAACAGTTTATAGAGATTAGAAAAACTGTTCTTGGTTGGTATCAAAATTTTGAGTGGAATCAAAATCTTATAATGTTTATTTTAACTGATTTTGAAAATTTTAGTTTGATTTTATAGACTGAATGATTTTTAAAAAACGAATAAACATAAAATTGTGAATCATGAATGATAACAAATCGTGAAAATGATTAAATGATTTTTAGTCAGGTTATATCAAAACTTGTTCCTCCGATTTTAATTGCAGTTGGAAAACAAAAGAACTGATTAAAGTAACACATGTCTCGTGATACCAGATGTTGTTCAGTTCTTAACGTATGTAATGAAAGAACAATATTAGGAGATTGATAATACCTATCAGGCTAGTCTTAGTAGTAACAGCAACAGACGTCATATTCTTGATTCTGATCGAGTTTCCGTTTGGGGTGTATGGTTTCTCATAGATTATCTTCTTTACACTAACTTAAGTTACAACTTCTGTTAATTTTTAATAAAATAATTATTTTGCTCTCACTGTTATACTTATTAAACTAAATAAAAAAATTAAAAAAAAATACAACTACAAACCATAGGACTCCTCCTTCTGAACTTTAAAATATCAATGAAGATAACTAGTAAAACTCCACCGTAACATCTGCTACATAACCTGAATTATGGTGGATCATTGGTGGTGATGATAATTAAAAAGTTATTTCTTGTTAATTGCTGGAAACATAGACAAGCAAGCCAAAAACCCTCAAGCTATTTTGTAAAAGAAGTTTTGGAGACAACAGATCGGAATGAAAAAATCCACAAGAATTACAATTGGTACACATGTCTCTGCCTCAACAGAGACAACAGATTAGAGGGAACATGGATTGCCGATTTTTCGTCACGTATCCCTTGATTTTCTTTGCCGATTTATTGTCACGTATCCTTTGATTTTTTTCTGGGAAAGTGGCTGCCTTCATCTCCACCAAACGGTAATCTTATGGTGGTTATGATCCAATTAGAAAGATCGATAATTACCATTGTCATCAAATGAATCGGTAGTATCGGTGCTAATTTGAAACGATTCCTCTTCGTGATGTTATTGTTTGAAGAACTCGATTACGCTTTGTTTGGTTTCAGGTTGTTGTTAATGGGTGCTAGAAATGGATATGAAGAAGTTGTAGGGTTCAACAAATTCCATTCATAGTGTCGTGTTTGGAGAACTTGATTCGGTGACTATCTCTTCATAAGTGTAAATAATGTCTTTTTAGGTTATTGATATCAAATGTTGGAAGTGTGTAGAGATTGTATCGATATTTCCATACTTTAACTGTGGGTTTAATATTTATAGCAAGGAAAATAGATAAAAAGCTAGGTGGAGCCATGGAGGGTGGAGGAAGAAGCAAATGGACTTATTTGATATTGTTTATAATTAACGAGGGTAATTTGGTCATTTTAATATAGACTTAACAAAAGTTTTAATGTTAATCACTGGAAAGGACGTAATATGTAACAAAGTGAAAACATAAAGGATGACCTTTGTAATTAATTGCGACATCCGGTAATTTTCCGTTACCAAACTCCGTTAGTTCCGTTAGGTCTTACATACACGTGTCGTAAGCACACACTAGTTGTCGTTGAACGTTGGTGACTGAATAATAATAAACAATGATAAACAGATAATAATTTAACTAATAATGTGTGTTATTAGTTTGTGCTTACGCGATTTATGAATTTTAGATATTATTTGTGAATTTCACATTGTAACGTGCCAACGTGTTATATTTATTTTGTGTATCTTGTGGCTAGTGAAAATTATGCATGATCATTATTGTTAGTTTATAATGCTTGTATTTTGTAGTTTAAACCTTTTACAAAATGTTAAAACATTAGTTTTTACAAAAGGTAATTAAAAGGGGTTTAAAAGGTAAATTTTAATTAAGTTAAGTGATCGAAAATTCCAACCCTAGCCCCCTCCCCACCCTTAGGCCGCGACTTCTCCATTCACACACACAACTTGCGAATTTCGGCCAAGAACAAGCAATTAATCATCGATTTTGGTTAGTTCCAAGGATTACAACACTTTAACAACTTCAATTCTTGGCCATTACGCGATTAAAGGTTAGATTTTTATTGTTTTTCATGGTTTTTGGGTGTTGGCCTAAAGCCTAGTTTGAAGGGGTGCTAGATGCCGAATTTTGTGATGTTTGATGATTGTATGATGTTAGTTAGGTTGTATTGATGTTAGTTTACGTGGATTATACGAGAAATTCGTGGTTTTGATGCGTAGTTCATACCTTACTAATAATAGTAACTTTATTGCATGAACTTGATGATTTGATGATGTTATGATGCTAATGATGTTGTATGAATGTTGAAATTATGATAATCATGCTAGAAATTCAAGAATTAATCATGTAGTTCATACCTTGCTAAAAGTAGAAATTTTTGGATATGAGATTGATGAATTATGATGATTTGATGATGTTGAACATGTTTAAATGATAGTTATGAGCTTGAATGGGTATTGTGTTGATGAATTCATGATTAAATTGAGTGTTAAATTGATTTTGAAATGTTACTTTCCTAAAAGGGAAACTTTATTTGTGTGGAACTTTGGAGATGGTGAATTGAGTATACTCATGATGTTAGGGTCATGTTAGAATGTTTATTGATGGTGCTTAATGTGGTGGAATGTATTAATTGGGTTGTATGGATATTTGATTGATCATATAGGAAATTAAGACTTTTATGGTTTGTACATGATGATGGCTTATGATAGGAGATTATAGAATCATGTTTGGAAATGTAATAGGTCATTGTTGGGTATGTTGGTTGGCATGAATCTTGATGAATAATGTGATGATGATCGTCATACACGCGTGCGAATCTGAGGCCCCTACTTAGTAGGATTGGTAGGGTTTAGGGTGTGAAGTCGTGAGTGGCTTCACATGGCATGTTATGCATGATTAGACTCTATGTATGATGTACTAGTTGTGATGTAATTATAATTGTGTTGAGCATGTTGACTACTTGAGATTCACATGAGTTGTATGATAATCTAAGTTGTATGATGATCTTGGTAGAACATGTGGTTGATGAAGTGATATATGTGAACAACTTGTATGATAACTGTGTATGATGAGTTGCTATGCTTGATTAAATGGAATTTCAACAATAATGTCACCAACGGGTCAAACGGGTCAACTAGGTCAAATGAGTCTCGTTTTTCTAAAACCTTTGGTCAATGTGTTTATTGAGCACTTAGGGTTGTTAATGATTCTGTGTACACGTACTCATGTACTTACGTGTTCTAGGTAACCTCTGAAGGTTGTCTTTCCTCTCTCTCTCAAGTTAGCCTTAATATCATTTGTGTGCACACTAGGTGAGTTCATGCCCCACTTTATTTACACTCTCTTTTGGGGGAGATAGCATACTCGTTCTGAAACGCTTTATTGATTATAAGTTGTGTATAGTGTAATGTAGTGCGATATACTATGAAAGTCCTCACACTTTCGGATCGTTAATATTGGAACTAGCGGGAAATCTTGGGTAGTACTACTGGGCTTGACAAGCTCCACCTGTGGGACTTGAGGTCAAACGGGTGCAATATTTTCCTAACATATGGTGTCACGACCTAGTAAGTCGTGACGGGAGGCAATCAAACGAAAAGCTGTCAGCTTTGATCGCGAAATCACTACGATTATTACTTGTGAATTTAGACTAGCTATCTAATTCAATGCACTCTTATGTATTATAACTGTTACTATTATGTTTTAAGCAAACTCTTGAACTCACCAACCATTGTTTGACTCTTTTAGTATGTTATTCTCAGGTCGTGATTAATGAAAAGCCTAAGAGCACTCACAGGTCAACATTTTGGGTCAGTATTGTTGGGAACAATTGTGGTTTTTGCAATTGAAATAATTATGTATTTGTTTTGAACAACGGTTGGCGCGTGTTTGCGCATTTTACATTGTGTTGCATTATTTTGGGTTGTCATGTTTACTGAACGCTTCCGCATACTTTTAATGTTTTAAACTCTGATTTTTCTTGAATGTTTCATATAGAGTCGTTCTGAGTAACTAATGACTAAGATCTTGGTTTGTTCACACGCCTCGCGGTAAAACCCTGCACGTGGATTTTAAGGGTGTGACAGATTGGTATCAGAGCCATTGGTTATAGGGAACTAGGTTGCATACACACTAGACTATAACAGTACAGTTTGTTAGTTACTCATCACTTATTTCCTTACTGTATACTCATTGGCATACGCATCACGTACTTCGCAGCATGGCATCGTCATCCAGAGATTTAGGCAAGAGACCTGCACGGTCTGAATCACCTCCTTTTTCACCGGTACCTGATAGGGGATCAGAATGGCCTTGACACCCTTACCCTTCTGAGGAAATATATTGGGATCAACCTTTCGTAATACCCGAGCTCGATCCACCGCGGAACTGGGATTTTTACCCCACCTATATAAATCGTATGGCTTACAGGGAGCGAGTACCACCTGTAGCTCCTACTCGACCCAGGACTAGATCATCGACAGCTTCTCCAGTACACACACTTCCTACCTTGGACATCCCACACGAGCAGGCGTTTGCAGCATTGGTGGCTACACTAGACACCGAGCGGCAACGCATTAGAGGACTCACTGATGAGAACTCCACTTTACGATATGAGATGCGTCAGTTGCTTTTCCAGGTAGAGACGCTTCAGGAGCGACTCTCGATGGCCATTGGTGGGCATCATACTTTGGCTGGTAACGTTTTGCACTTGCTGAGCACGTGTCTGCGCAAGAGCTTCACAGTGTAGGGACATATGATAGATTGACTGGACTGGAGGAACAGCTAGCGGCACTTCAGATTGTCCTCGAAATGAAGTCCAGAAGCTGGAAGCTGAGTTCTGGCAGTTGAAAATATAAGGATCTAAGATTGAGGCCTACACAACAATGTCTCACGAGTTGGCAACGCTTTGCCCAGGCATGATCGACACGCCGGTTAAGCGGATTGAGCTTTATCTACGCGGCTTGGTTCCGGAGATACAGAGCATGGTGACTGCTGCAAACCTCTCTACTATTCAACAGGTGATCCGACTAGCCCATACACTTACTGATCAAGCGGTAGAGCAAGGCAAACTACCCAAGCGGGGCGCTGTGGAAAGCGTGCCCGACAATAAATGCAAGTGGACGGCTCAGGCAACAAGGGATCGTCATCAAACAGTAAACCTCAGTAGCAACAGCATCATCAGCAACAGAAGAGGTTCGAGAACAACAAAATCCTCAACCAAACGACTCCCTCAAACCAAGGGCCAAACGGATACTGAGGGAGACACCCAAAGTGCAACCGGTGTAACTATCATCATGTGGGCAGATGTGACAACTTCAAATGCCAGCGCTGTGGAAAGATTGGACATGCAGCAAAAGACTGCCGTGGTGAGCTGATGAAAAAGCCACAACAATCCCAGGAAACACCCAAAGGCTGCTTTGAATGTGGGAAAGAGGGCCATTACAGGAGAAACTGTCCTTAGTTGAGGAAGAACGGGAATGGTGCAAACAACGGTGGGAACAACAACAACAACAACAACAACAACAACAACAACAACAACAACAACAACAACAACAACAACAACAATGGAAACGACAACAACAACGGTGGTAACAATGGTGGAACAAAAGGAAGAGCCTTTGTTATCGATTCAGGTGAGGCACTAAACGACCCTACTACTATTACTGGTAAATTTTCTGTTAACGGTCATTTTGCTACTGTACTGTTTGACACTGGAGCCGATAGAAGTTTCATCTCCACTAAGTTTAGTAGACTTTTAAGTGATATGCCCTCAGCATTAGAATCTAACTACACCGTAGAGTTAGATGATGGTAAGCAGATTCACGTAACGCATATCCTTAGAGATTGTAAGATAGAACTTGCTGATCATACCTTTGACATAGATCTCATACCTGTTACACTAGGGAGTTTTGATGTAGTAGTAGGCATGGATTGGCTTTCCGATAAGCAGGCGGAAGTCGTATGTCATGAGAAGATCATACGAATCCCTATTGGTGAAGAAATTCTTACAGTCAGAGGCGATAGAAGTGGTGCAGTGATGGGCATCATCTCATTCATGAAAGCATAGAAGTTTTTGCGGAAAGGTCGCTTAGCCATATTAACCCTCGTTACTGATAAACAACCAGAAGAAAAAGGATAGAGGATATCCCTGTCGTTCATGACTTTCCTGAGGTGTTTCCAGAGGATCTGTCTGGATTACCACCTTATCGTCAAGTTGAATTCCAGATTGATTGACTCCAGGAGCCGCTCCAATTGCGAGAGCACCTTACCGGTTAGCTTCAAACGAACTACAAGAATTATCTGCTCAACTACAAGAGCTGTTAGATAAAGGGTTTATCCAACTGAGCTCGTCGCCTTTGGGAGCACCAGTTCTGTTTGTCAAGAAGAAGGATGGTACATTTCGAATGTGCATCGACTATAGAGAACTGGACAAGGTTACGATCAAGAATAGATACCCATTACCTCGTATAGATGATTTGTTCGATCAACTTCAAGGATCAAGCTATTATTCTAAGATTGACTTGAGGTCTAGGTACCATCAACTGAGAGTTCGAGAAGAAGACATCTCGAAGACTGCTTTTCGTACACGTTACGATCATTATGAGTTCTTGGTCATGCCATTCGGGTTGACGAATGCACCAGCCGTATTCATGGACCTCATGAATCGTGTGTGCAAACCCTATCTCGATCAGCTTGTTATTGTGTTTATCGATGACATATTGATCTACTCAAGGAATGGGGAAGAACATGAGGAGCACTTACGTTTAATCTTGGAATTACTTAGAAAGGAACAAATGTACGCCAAGTTCTCCAAGTGTGATTTCTGGATATGTGAAGTGCAATTCTTGGGTCATATTGTTAATGAGAAAGGAATACATGTCGATCCTGCAAAGATTGAAGCAATAAAAAATTGGGCGGTACCCAAAATGCCAAGCGAGATATGATAGTTTCTTGGACTGGCAGGATACTACAGGCGATTCATTAAAGGATTTTCTAAGATCGCTCAACCTCTCAAAGCCTTGAATCAAAAGGGAACAACGTACAAATAGGGTGAGAGTCAGGAATCTGCTTTCCAATTACTTAAACAGAAACTGTGTAGCGCACCGATATTGGCGCTACTGGAGGGAAGTGATGATTTTGTAGTCTATTGTGATGCTTCTATTCAAGGACTTGGTTGTATCTTGATACAGCGAGATAAAGTGATAGCTTACGCCTCAAGACAACTAAAGGTACATGAGAAGAACTATACCACCCATGACTTGGAACTGGGTGCGGTAGTTTTTGCCTTAAAGATCTGGAGACATTACTTGTACGGTACCAAGTGCACTATTTACAACGATCACAAGAGTCTTCAGCACATCTTTGAGCAGAAGGAATTGAACATGAGGCAAAGACGCTGGGTAGAATTATTGAACGACTATGATTGTGCTATCAAATGGAAAGGCTAATGTAGTCGCTGATGCACTGAGTAGAAAGGAAACTGCTAAGCCCCGATGAGTGCGAGCTTTGCAACTTGCAATTAGCACACGGTTACCTGAACAAATCCGAGAGGCTCAGACAGAAGCTCTGAAAGAAAAAAACATTAGGTCTGAATCGTTACGGGGAATGGATAAACAGTTGGAAGTAAAGGTGGATGGAGTTCATTATTTCATGGATAGACTTTGGGTACCTTTGCATGGAAATCTGAGAGACTTGGTTATGAGTGTGGCACACAAGTCTAAGTACTCTATACATCCTGGATCCAACAAGATATATCATGACCTGAAGGCGCACTACTGGTGGCCTAACATGAAACTTGATGTAGCTACATATGTGAGCAAGTGCTTGACCTGCTCGAAAGTAAAAGTGGAATATCAGAAAACATCTGGGCTATTACAACAACCTGAGATTCCTATGTGGAAGTGGGAACAAATTTCAATGGATTTCATTACCAAACTACCCCGGACTCCTACTGGTTGTGACACGATATGGGTTATCGTAGATCGATTAACGAAGTCCGCTCATTTCTTGGCGATAAAGGAAACGGAAAAAATGGACAAGTTAACCCGACTCTATCTGAAGGAAATAGTTTCGAGACATGGTGTACTAGTCTCAATTATTTCTGACCGTGATGCTTGTTTTACATCGCACTTCTGGCAGTCATTACAAAATCTTTGGGTACGCGATTAGACATGACTACTGCTTATCATCCGCAAACCGATGGTCAAAGTGAGTGTACTATACAGACATTGGAGGACATGCTACGTGCTTGTGTGATTGACTTCGGGAATAACTGGGAAGTTCACCTACCATTGGTGGAATTTTCTTACAACAATAGTTATCACACCAGCATAAAGGCAGCACCTTTTGAAGCATTGTATGGACGAAAATGCAGATCACCAGTTAGCTAACGGGTCCCGAGTTAGTGCACGAGATCACTGAGAAGATTGTACAGATAATAAACCGTATGGCTGCAGCACGTGACAGACAGAAAAGCTACGCAGATAAGCGACGAAAACCTTTGGAGTTTCAGGTCGGTGACAACGTGTTATTGAAAGTCTCACCGTGGAAAGGCGTGATTCGATTTGGTAAAAGAGGAAAGCTAAATCCAAGATATGTTGGACCATTTGAGATTTTGGAAAGAATAGGCCCGGTGGCCTACCGGTTAGCCCTACCTGACTCGCTGAGTGGAATCCATAATGTATTTCATGTCTCAAACTTGAAGAAGTGCTTAACGGACGAAACAATGGTAGTACCTCTTGAGGATAGATAAGCAATTACGCTTCATTGAAGAACCAGTCGAGGTGATGGATCATGAGGTAAAGACGCTTAAGCAAAGCAAGATACTCATAGTCAAAGTTCGTTGGAACTCGAGACGTGGAGCGGAATTCACGTGGGAATGTGAGGACCAGATGAAGCTTAAAAATCCTTAGCTGTTCAAAACAACGACGACGGCCAGCGAAGGTATTGATTAAATTTCGGAACGAAATTTCTTTCAACATGGGGATGATGTGACAACTCACCCGAAACTCACTCGATTACTTTGTGCCAATGCAGTAGACCACTGAGGGAACACACCACGTAACGCAATTTTCGGGACGAAAGTTCTTTCAACATGGGGATAATGCGACATTGGGTAATTTTCCGTTACCAAACTCCGTTAGTCCCGTTAGGTCTTGCATACACGTGTCGTGAGCACACACTAGTTGTCGTTAAACGTTGGTGACTTAATAATAATAAACAATGATAAACAGATAATAATTTAACTAATAATGTTGGTTATTAGTTGTTGTTGTCGTGTCACACCCTCAAAATCCACGTGCGGGGTTTTACCGCGAGGCGTGTGAACAAACCAGGATCTCAGTCATTAGTTACTCAGAACGATGTTGGGACAAACCTCACGGGGTATGGTGACTTCTCGGGCTCATCGAGGACGATGAGTCCAAAGGGGGGGGGGTGATTGTGACACCCTACATATATCCCACATCGGTAGTGGTCAGGAGAGATTCCTGGTTCATAAGGAATGTCCGGTCTTTTATATCACCAACGCGTTTTGGGTATATTGGCTGTGGATGAGAGGAGAACTCCACAGTTAAGCGTGCTCAGGTGGTAGCAATCCAGGGATGGGTGACCTCCCTGGTAAGTTTTCACCTGGGCAACCAAAAGCAAATCCGTGAGCTCCTCATGGGCAAAGCAGACAATATTGGTGGTATGAGAGGTAGGGTGTTACAGAATGGTATTAGAGCCACTCCTGTGTCGTTCGGGATGTTGGGACAAACCTCACCGGGTATGGTGACTTCTCGGACTCATCGAGGACGATGAGTCCAAAGGGGGGGGGGTTGATTGTGACACCCTACATATATCCCACATCGGCCATGGTCAGGAGAGATTCCTGGTTCATAAGGAATGTCCGGTCTTTAATATCACCAACGCATTTTGGGTGTATTGGCTGTGGATGAGAGGAGAACTCCACAGTTAAGCGTGCTCAGGTGGCAGCAATCCAGGGATGGGTGACCTCCCTAGGAACATTTGGAGGAAGGGAAAGTAAACCTAATGTAGTAGAACACTAATTAGTTATATGAGAGTGAAATTTCAAGAACGAAATTTCAAATTTTTACATAAAACAAACAATGCAACAATAAACTCTGTCATTGATATTTGTCTTGCATTGCTTTCATGTTTTATTGTTTCTCAATTCTCCTGACTTGGGCAGCAAAACAAGAGATCTGGATTGTGACTTGTGTTGAGAGATTATATTCGGTTACTTATACGAATTAGTAAAGCACGGAAATTAATTCCGGTTGAATTATAATTAGGGGATTATTAGGAATTGTTTAGGGAAGCAAAAAGAAAACATAATCGGCATGTTACACGGGACACTAAAACAATAAAAACTTCAACTAGTGTTGCTATATCTCGGTATTTAAATTTCTACCAACTAGATGTATACATAAATTTACTGGGTCTCAGGTCATGAACTGTTAATAAATAACTTAAACTACAAATCAAGACCCGCATGTTACACATGACAGTAAAACAATTAAAAAAAAACCTAACATTGAGACGTCGTTGTGAACTCGCACGTTGAAAGGGAGCGTTAATAATATACGTAACTTTATATAAGAAAAAAACAAAACCGTGATGTGCACCACATAACATTTGATATTTTAGACAAAAAATGAAACTGTCAAAAACTCTTGCGTCATAGTAAGACCATTGATAGTATTTGTAACTTTATATAAAACATAAAACCATTAGGATTTCAGACATAATAACAATATAAAATAATAATAAAATACAATAGTAATAATTTAATTTAAGGTTGTCATAATATAATATGGCGACGCCTAACACTACAAGAAAGTGGGTCTATAGCAACGAAAATTTGGAACCTTATAGCGACGACATGCCGTCGCTATAGCTCATTTCTTTTCAAAACAGAGCACAATCATTAATGCAAGCATGGATAGATTCATATCCTAACCCAATCTTTCTTAACTCTTCTTAGCTTCATAGTATGAGGCTAGAATTTGATTTTTTTTAGGGAATGCAACTCTCAAAAACTCTAAAAGTTGGTTAAATATCCGTCCATTTGTTGATAACCTTGATATGCATCAATTTTGCTAAAAAGTTTAAAGAAGACATCCAACTACAACCAGGGCATAACTCGATATTCAGCTCCTTAAATAATGCATCAAACTCCAGGTCAAAACCAGTTCCACCTTCGTGTACATTTTCTTTGTTAACATTCTGCTCCGCCATAACATCATCAATTGCATCAAACATCTCATTATTTGTTGCTGGAATAGATTTTCTTGGAGCAAAAAGGTTTTCTATTTCTGAAGCACGTAGATATTTCTCACCATGATAAGTCCACATCTTATATGATTGTAGAAACCCATTGTCATGTATGTGGGCATAAATGATATTCAGATCCTGCCGACACCCATTGCAGCATCGTTTACACGGACAAAAAGCTTTTTCTAAACTATTGACATGGTTCTTGGCAATTTCTAGAAAGCTATGAAGACCTTTTATAAATTTCGGAGAACTCCGATTTCACAATTTAATCCAACTCTTATCAATTGTCATATCTATGGTGTTATAAAGCATGGAAATACAACTTTATCAAATTAACATATACACAATGATGTACTAACATTAAAGTCATATACACTTATATATACATACATACAAGCATAATCACAACACATAATCACTTACAAGTATACAAGTATACAAACATACAAATATACAACATACTTACATACACAATTACAAAAATACAAACATACAAGTATACAACATACTTACATACATACTTACAAGTATACAAAAAACATACAAGTATACAACATACTTACATACACAATTACAAAAAACAAACATATAATATACTAATGAACAAACATATAAACATAAATACATACAAACATTCACATATATACAAAATTAACATAATTACATACATATAAACATATACATAAACAACTAAATACATCATACCATAGACATATAAAATAACACATATAAAAATGCATACAACCTTAAACCCATGAAAATATATATAGTGGCATTTCATCAAACACTTGGTGGGCATAACCTAATCTAACATCAAACCCATATACACTTACATATATATACACTTTTACAATCGTACAAACCTAATCACAAACATATTCACTAAACAACACATAAATCATAAGTTTTAAACGAATTTCATACATTGAAAATCTTCAAATCCTTTAATTTCAAGCTTTAAACTTTAATTTCACATAAAACACAAAAAATTAGATAAAACTTATAAAAACAAGATTATATAACTTCATTAGAGTAAATGAAACATGAATCTTACCTTCAAACACTTCAATTTGATATCAAATAAGCCTATAAACCGAGATGAAATTGGGAGAAGAAAGTGAGTTTTTTGGTTGAGAAATGGGGCAGAAGGTCTGTAATGCGATTTAAGGGATCTGAACTATATAGCGAAGACATGTCGTCCCTATTGAGTAAAAAAGTCGTCCATATAGATTAAAAATAAAAAAATTAAAAAACACCTATCCCGACGACCTGTCGTCGGGACTAAATTTTTTTTTTTAATATTTCTTATCTATCAGGCGACATGTCGTCGGGAAAGGTTGAGTTAAATTTTTTTTTTTTTTTAAAATTTGTAAACCGAGATAACAAAAATAAAAAATAAAATAACTTTAACCTGTAGCGACGACATATCGTCGGCATATGCTTTTCATAAACCCGCCTGATATTTTAGCAGCCCGCCAACTCTATACCGACGACAAGTCGTCGATATAGAGTTTGACCAGTCAAAAATCCCAATAACTCTATGCCTACGAGATGTCGTCGGTATAGGCCACCCTATACCAGCGACATATGTCGTCGCTATAGGTGTCGTATGGACAGAGTTAAATTGTTGTAGTGTAAGTAAAACATCTTAAGTAAAACGCACAAAATTTTTTGGCAAAAGCAAAGATCAAATCTAGGTTACTCAAGGGATGAATTGTTGTAGTCTTGATAGTATTTATAATTCCATGGAAAGTCTTTTGTATGTGAACCGAGTTTGAATATGCTAAAACAAAGGGTCAAAGAGGTAACCTGGATAAGAAAGCTAGAGACGTTCTTTCTTTGATCACCTTGAAGTTGAATAACCTTGAAAACAACATTAAAAACATGTTACTTCTGTATTTAGAAGCAAATAATCATGCAATCATGTAAGATTCACAATAAAAACCTGGCCTAGTTCACTGTCCTGAACAATAGTGCCATTGCAGCAGAACTCCTTGAGGTCCTTCAAAATCTTATTGTAACTAAATTCTTTTTTTAAACCCTGAACAGTTGTCAAGCTTTTCCTACCATTTGGTTGCTGCATGCAAATATGCACGTAGCCTTTTGACCCAGCACCAGAGTCATCAACGTTACTTTCAGCAACCGGGTCTATAAAAACAAATATAAATATCGCTATAAATGATAAAATTTTATGTAATAATTTACATCAATCTCAGCAGAAGGTACTTACCAAAAGCAGAAGGAATCTGGAGGTCTACTTCAGACATGTAAATAAGCTGGCAAGGTAAATTGGTGACATAAGTTTTTTCTTAAAAATATGTTGCTCGGATCTGATTAAAAGGAAAAAAAAATTCATATTGTAAGATAGAAAAGAAACTATCATAATCACAAGCCTAAATATACTTGACCACAAGCAATTTTAAAAACATCTTAAAACCAATGGTAGTTGTGACATCATGAATGGTAAAGTAAACACTATAACCCCATACCCATATTTCTTCTGTTTGCCATTAACAAGTTCATAAAAAACTAAAAATGAACTCTGCTTCTATATGCTTGTATAATATGGTCAAAGAAACTAAAATGAGTCCTATGAAAATTATACTTCAGGATATCCATAAACAACTAAAAAGGATTAAACGTAACTTACTTTCATTTATTTGTCAATGAGCGAAATTTTGCTTCAAGATATCCATAAATTTTGTACTAAAGAGGATTAAGTAACTTACTTTCACTTCTTTGTCACTTCTTTCATTTTATTACACTTTATGTAACCTTCTATAGCAGGTAAAATGATGACGTAATAGTGTTTTATGACATAGGTGCCAAGTCGACATTTTGCTTGTTATAATAAAAGGTTACTAACATGTAGTATAGAAGCTGAAAGTGTCTTGCATATCATTTAGAATAGAACTTTTTTTCTAACAACAATGACCCAAAACAAGAAGTAGAAGTTACATTTTGGTATAATAAACCCTACTAAAAGAATATCAAATTCTTGCAATAGTAAGATGATCAAAACATAGAAGTTAAAGAACAACATAAACCAATAGACCAGATAGCACCTGGAATACCATCATGAAAGGCAAAGCATACAAGGCATATATCACATTTAAATCCGATGAGGATCACTTCATCTGATGAAGACAGAAGAATATAGAAGGAAAAAGGAAGATTCAATTGAAAGCCATAAATAACAAAAAGAATTCTTTTGAGCCTTCAGATCACTTTGATCATCGATCTGAGGAGAAAGACAGATGGTCATGATTCAAGAAGGGGAAGAGATCAAGAGATCAAGAGACATGAGACTTTAATCATATGTAAGTTAAAAAGTGGTGCCTTTAGTTCTCCAAATATTTATGGTTCTCTGAAAAACTTCCCTTTACAAGGATAAGTATCATTTCTGTTAGGATCAAACATCACAAACACACGAATAGAAAACAATAAACAATAGCACAAGCACGAGAGATTTATAAAGGTTCGGTCGCGGTGTGCAACCTACGTCTCTTGGGGAAACTAGTGTTTTCTTTTATTGAGTGATAATGATTACAAGGACAATTACATATATTTATAGGTTATAATTAGGGTTAATCCATTTAGTTAATAATCTAACTAAACTAGGCCTATTTAGAACTTGGGCCGGCCGAGCCCAACCGCTCCAAATTAATTCACCCGAAGCCTACACCCAACAATTTCATCCATATTCCATAAATCTTTAAGATAGCACTTTCATTATAATGCACAACTACTATTCATGTATGTGTCTAAATGCAAATATCAATCAAAATTTGTTCAAATTAAGACTCAAAACCTTCAATGGAGTGAAATTATCATCTTGGAACCCCAAAACCGCATGTAATATACTAATATTACAGTTCTACGATATAAATCTTTAACCACTACAACTTTACAACTCTCCATGAAACATCATACTTAAATTTCAATGGGTAGTGACACTCAACGCACCACGTATTTCAAATCCCGCTCTGAAGAAAGAGAAGACCTTTTGTTTGTAATTTATCTAAGACTTCTTTTTTAATCAAAAGTTTGCTTTCGATTGACTTATAACAATCAAAAGTATACCGGCTATCAAAAGTGTGTTTCAATCGATAGGTTAGTATTCACTATAAATAGCTATAATGGTTACCATTTTATTTATGCATGAACTTCTTTCTGTAACAACATATTTCAATGAATATAATTTCATTTTGAAGTGATTATTGGGCTTGGTTCTTACTGTTTATTATATTTGTATTTGTCATGTTGTTTGTTCATGTATCACCGAGAGATAAAGAAACTACACCTTACAATACTCTACTTCCGCTATGGTATTTTTGGTATTGATCTAGTAATATATTGAAGATCCATGTTATAGGACCTGTCAGTTAAAAAACATATTTCCAATCGAAAGTATGTTTCGATCGAAACAATGTTTTGACTTAGTACTAAACTTTTAGCAGGTTGGTATTCACTATAAATTGCTTTACTTGTTGCCATTTTGTTTATGCTTGAACCTTCTCTCTATAACAACACATTTGAGTAAATACAACTGCATTTTTGAAGTGATTGTTGTGTCCGGTTCTTATTGTTTATCATGTTGTGTTCGTTTTGTTGTGTGCATGTATATCACCGAGAGATAGAGAGACTACACCCCCCCTCCCCCCAAACAATACTCTGTTTTCGTTATTGTATCATCGGTATTGATTTGGTAATGTATTGAACATCCCTGTTATAGGACCTACAATGGGTATATAAATATTAAACGCGTGCATCACTTCAAGACTACTTCATGGGTCGTTTTAAAAAATAGGTTTTAAAATGGCATTGTTCATTTATTTGCTCTCACTTGAGATTTAAATTGTACCTGATTATACCAAAAGTCATATGTTGATATTGTCTAACGTTACATCTATAATCAAATAGCATAAGGACCTTAATTAGACTTGACTAGAGGTATAGTGAGAGTTAAATGCTGTCAAGATGGGATCTGCTCCCTTATTAACATAAGTGGCTGGCATCTCTAACTCCCTCGTTGGTTCATAGTGGTATGAAAGGCATTTTTCATTCTCAAACTAAAGTGTTTTAGTGACCAAGTTGAGTTTGCATATAGAAACAAATTAGTTGAACACGATATGAGAATGATATGATCCAGGTCTCATGTTCATCGAGATGTCTATTACGATGGGACAAATTGAGAAACCGCCATAAGCTATTACTATAGTAATGATAGGAGAGCCTTTTACTTGTTAGAAATAGTTGATAACTTGTAGAGCATCATACTTCATCAGGGACTACGTGCTATTGCTGGACATCAACAATGTCTACATTGTCATATGGTTGAGAATTCCGCAAGTGGGAGATTGTTGGGCTTTGGTGCATGACTAATAGCACATGATAATGTTGCTAAAGAAGTTTAACCTAACACACGACAGACAACGACACATACAAAGAATTTTTATATGAATTTAAAGATATATATGCGAATGAAAGTTGGACTTTAATTATTTAGGAAATATTTAATTATATTCACAGAATATATTAATCATAAATTAATATTGGCTAAATATAATTTATTTAAATATTCAAATATTATTTTATATGATATTATAATTTTCAGAAATTGAATGGGATATGTACAGATTTTTGAAAATCCCAAACACGTTTATGTTGTATTATTTAAATAATCAGAAATTATTTAACTAAAACACATATTGAAATCTGTGTGGATGGTCATGGAGATTTTGAAATTTATAGAGATGATATGAGATATTTATCTGAATATAAGCCTCCTCCTTTATGAATATGAATATGGTCTCTAACTATTCATTTGAAGAAATAAAGAGAGAGAACTCTTAATATTAGAAAGTTCAGAAAAGGAGAAACCCTAGCCACCTTCATCTTCATTGCACCAATAACCCCCCCCCGTTAAAAGGAAAGGAAGTCTTCTTTGTTTCATGTGTCGGTGATTTCACGTACTAAAGCTAGCCCCATTTATTGTTGTTCTGTTTGGATATTATTATTGAAGTCATCTACTTGACAGGATCAAGGGTAAAAATATATGATTTGAATTTACTTCTTCTTTCTACTCAACCTCTTTGGTTTCTTGTGTTCTTCGTAACTGGACTCCTGGTAGGATGTCTTTGATGAAAATTAGAGACATGTTTCATGGTTTTATGATTCCAATATGTTCAAATATTTGAAAGTGGCATGATATCCTAACATATGAAAGCTTAATATAATTGTTATGATTATCATGATTATCGATTTATAGCCTAAAATGTTAAGGATGCAATAGATGTCCTATATTGGTGCTCATACTTACATGCTCTTATAAATGATTTTAATATATAAATTTTCTAGTTAGGCTACCCCTTAAATTTCTCTTATATGTTAAGTAGTTGAGCTGTCCCTTAGATTTTTGTACATACTGTATTATGTACTTGATCATGCCCATCTTTTGTGAGGGTAAGCATACATCTGTCATTGTGGCAACATTCGTGGCGGTGAGTTTTGTTCACAGTTGCTCTATTCAATACTCTAGTAGTACACTGGCCATATTATGATTATTATCATTATATTGGGAAGCGTATGTATATATTGGTTTTACGTTATTCATGACTCGAAATTCAAAGAGATGGTTTGATGTGTTTGCCAACACACATCATCTCAGATTATTGATATATGGGAGTAACTACTTGTATATCTATAAATTATTATGCATGAGATTTCAACTCTAGTTACTTCTTGATGTGGCACAATCACTTTTCTTGTATTATAAGGTTGTGTGTTATAAATATGAGAATTTGTTACAAATATGAACTATAACTCTCAACACCAATGGTTTAGAGCTTCAAAATCAAATGATGTTCAAACAAATCTAAAACAAGAACAAGTCTAGGCTAACACCGTGATAATCTAAACCCTTAAAATAGACAAAAAACACCCAAGAAACAGAAGATTCATCAATATGATGACACCTTAGAAAACAAGATGACAAAGATGAACTCCAAGTGTGAGAGAAAGAATAGACTAGTAACTAAGGAAACACTCTCGACACTTCTAAATAGAAACACATAGCAGCTGTCAGCCAAGCAATGCAGCAAGCCCAGCACACAACAACTTAGGCAGGCCCAACACTCAGCAAGTAGCCCAACAACTTAAGCAAGCCCAACAGTAACATCAATAGCCTAGCCTAGAGTTGCACAAAACGGGTTTGGGCCGAACCCGGGCCCGGGTACAAACCGGGTTTGGGCCCAACCGGGTTTTTTGTACCCGGGTATTGGTGAACCCGGGTACCAACCCGGGTCGGGTTCAGCGAGATACAAACCCTACCCGGTATACCCGGGTAGGGTCGGGTCGGGTTCGGTTCGGGTATGAAACCCGGGTTCAACCGGGTTTTTGCCTTTTTTTTTTTTTTTTTTTTTTTTCTTGTGTGTGTGTCGAACACCGGGTCGTATGTTTTTTTTCTTATATTTTCTTTCCTTTTTTTCTTTTTATTTTTCTTTTCCTAACCGGGTTCACTTGAATGACAAAAATTTAAACAACTTAATATATAAATATATACAAATCTTGAGCAGAAAATATTACACTTATAATATACAAATATTAAATACTTTTTATATAAAACATTTGAATGATAAAGAAATTTAAAAAGAACATGAAAGACATATAATATTAAAACAACTTAAAAATAACAATATCGTCTAATTTTATCTACTACGAGATGCTTGATCAAATGCTAATTCTTCATCGGATATGCCAAAAGATACTCTGTCTTCTACCTCTTCATCATGTACTTTAGCTTCGAGTGTAATCTCGTCTTCGAGGCTTGTTTGGTCTTGTATACGATCCGTTGCGTCTAAGTGATCCTTTAAACAAATGCACATCTCCACTGCTTCCGGAGTTAGTCTTGTTCTTCGTAATGATATTACCCTGCCACTAAGAGTAAAAGCAGATTCCGAAGCTACCGTAGAAGCTTGGACCTTAGTAAATCACGGGCCATAGCAGAAAGAATCGGAAATTGAGATTCTTTTCCTTTCCACCAAGCCAAAATATCGAATGCACGATAATCTTCGGTAGTCATAGTGGAAATAAAATCCATTCCACTATATCTACCTAGCTCACTTGTTGGGGTGTTACCCCTTTGACGTTTAGCCGTCACATCCCGAACAACATTCAACATAGTCAAAACAAGGTCTTTAAGCGAGGTACTAGCACTTGAGGTTGATCCGCTTGGCATGGTTATGTTTACGTTAGGCCCATATCTATTTAAATAAAAATTATAAATTGTTTTCAAACTATGATTAAAATTTTCTTTTGCCTCGTTTGAAAAATCAGGGTTTTCGTCATGCATATCCAAATTGTCATTTATCTCATCTATCAAACATTCAACCCCCGCAACATTTAGAAACGGATTTAAAGCAGCGGCACACGTAAAAACGGGTGGTAAGTCCTTAAAATATTTTTTAAACTTTTCTTTCATTGGTTCTATCATTTGATTAAACATATTATTTTTATTTTGAAAATTTTTAAAATTCAAAGACATAAAATATAGTTCTTGAAGCACCGAATAACTAGTGGAATAATAAACTTCCGATAATTTTGTTGTTGAGTTTTTAAAAACCTCAAGAAACTCGGATAGACGTTAAAGATTCTCCCAACCCGCATCCGGAAATGGGTCGGCTTCACCATTATCCGAAAGACTATTATGAAAAGCTTTCAAAGTGCCCTTTTGTTTTAAAGCACATTCAAACATGTGACAAGTCGAATTCCACCGAGTAGGTACATCCCAATTAGGACCTAAAAATCTAGAGTGCGTATCCTTACAAAGTTGTTTATAATCTTGATATCTTCTTCTACTTTTTTTAAAAACATCATGTAACATAAATCGAAAAGATGTAATAAAGTTATTAACATATTGCCCGGATAGTCCGTCTTGCACTACTAAATTAATAATATGTGTAACACAACGAGTATGGAAAAAATCACCGTTTGCAATCGGAAGATATTTTAATTTTAATTTTTCAACCGCGGTTGTGTTGTTAGAGGCGTTATCAAATGCAATTGAAAAAAGTTTATTTTCTAATTTAAAAGTACTTATTACATTATCTAAAAAGTAAAACAAAAATTCTCCGGTGTGTGGATGTGGAAAAAGATCAAATGCAATTGTACGTTTCATCAATTGCCATGAATTGGGATCCACCCAATGAGCGGTGACGCAAAGGTACGATTCGGGTAAACCGTGTGGAGTCGACCAAACATCATTAGTTAAGTTTACACCGGTATTTAAATTTTCAAATAATACAATTAAATCATTTTTTGCTTGTTTCCATAATTTTAAACAATAACGTCTAAGTGTAGTACGACTTACGTGAGTGTAACGAGGTTGAAGCGTCTCTCGAATTAAGTTGGTCAACCGAGGATTGTCGAAGTGACTAAAAGGCAAAGCTTCTTGAATCACGAACTTCGCCATTCGATCTCGAACCGTATTAACATCGTAATTAAAGATTCCACCGTCTCCACCCAATTGTGTTTGTTGCGAATCCGGATTACTTTTCAACGACTTACAAAACTTCTTGCTAATGTGTTTGTTTAAAGTCGTGTTAGAATCTTTAGCATGCAAAGCTCCACAAAACTTGCAACGAGCCTTTACAGACCCGTCACTCAACTCAACCATATCCCAATTGCACCAAACATCCATGTTACGATTGTGTGCAAGAACACGAACGACGGTTGGAGCGTTGGACGAACCTTGACCAACGGAAGATTGTGAGTGAGCCATATCAAGATTGAAGAGAGTGAAAGTGTAAAACGAGAGAATGAACGTGTAAAACGAGAGTAAACGAGAGTATTTTTTGCGTTTTTTGCGTATGTTTTTGCGTTTGAGACTTGGGTACTAAACCATATCAACCCACACCTATTTATTTTAACTTATAAGCCTAAAAGTGACAAAAAAGCAGCCAAAAATCGATCCCAACGGCTATATAGCCGTTAAAAAACGGCCACTTTTAAAAAAAAAAAACGGTCAAAACCGGGTCCAACCCGGGTTCAACCGGTTCCGGGTCGGGTCGGGTCGGGTCGGGTTCTAAGAAATTCTAGAAAATCATACCCGGTTCCAACCCTACGGGTTTTTTTCGGGTCCAACCCGGGTATGCATATACCGGGTCGTACCCGTACCCGGTTCCGGGTCGGGTCCACCGGGTCGGGTCCGAACCCGGTTTTTATGCCCAAGTCTAGCCTAGCCACCAGCAACTCATACAAAACAGAAAATAGAATTAGAAATAAAGGAGAAAAGAATTAAGAAAAAAAATTATATTTGGATATTAAAATTACTAAACTTAACATCCCCATCAATTCAATATCCAAATAAGTCAAACGTACTTAACGTTTTGCAGAGATACTCGTGTTGACCGACAAACAACCCCTTCGTAAATGTCTGCAAGCTACCGATCCGAAGAAGTACCAACAGCGAAAATAATACCCATATATATTTTTTCCCGTAAGAAGAAAAGATCAATTTCAAAATCTTTGGTACGATCATAAAAAATTGGGTTTGCAGCAATTGACAAAGCTACACTATTATCAGAAAACAGATTAACAAGAGTTTGCACATTAGCATTTAAATAGAATTAAACTCCTCGCGTTGTGTGTGTGTGGGGGGGGGGGGCGTAAAACCGTGCAAAATAACACCAATGTCACACCACCGTTAAAAATCATCAAAACTGAAATTGCGGTGTGTTAATACGAAGAAATAAGACCAAAGCGTAAAACATATAAAAATATAACTAAGTCTATTTAAGACTCATGAGTTACGACGAACCTGTTAAAGGAGGAAAATAGATGTAAAAACGATAAACCACGCACGCACGTTGTGTTGTGTCAATTCACAAAGGTTAGAACTAAATGTAAAATTGGTGAATCGCACATGCATGTTTCTTTCATCTTAACTTGCAAAACCTACAACGAACGTAAGACGAAAATTTACAAAATATGAAAAGTATAGAGGATCAAAGTTGAAAGTATAAAATTTTGTGAGATTAAATTGTAAAAGATAAAGAGTTTTGGGTTTAAAGTAAAAATAATCTAATTTTGGAAGGTTACTTTACAAAATATGAAAACCTTTTGGTTAAAAGTGAAAAGTCAATTTTTTTTGAAAAACACCCTATGCATAAGCTACAACACCATTATGCATAGAAAGGTTGGTAATTAGTATAATATAAATTCCCATAACACATTAAGAATCCACATCACCTCACATGTGGAAGCATATATAGTGCGATATTCTGCCTCCGCAAAAGAGTGAGAAAGTACTTTTCCATGACACAAAAGAATTACCCAAAAAAAACACAAAAACCAATAACAGATTTTCTTGATTTTAAACATTTTCCCCAATCAGATTAAGCATATGCAGAAAGATCAAGATTGGACTCCTTATAAAAAAAACCTTTCCCTGGAGCCTTTTTCAAATATCTAAGTAATTGTAAAGCAACTTTTAAACGAGACATTGTGGGACTATGCATGAATTGGCTAAAAAATTGGACTGAATATGAGATGTCCAAACGTGTGTGTGATAGATAAATAAGTTTACCAATCAATCTTTGATATTCAGTCACATTCTTGAAAGCAATGTCATCTTGATCACATGCAGCACTAATAACATGATGTTGTTCAATAAGGGTGTTTACAGGCTTACATGCAGTTATTCCAAATCAAGTTAAAAGTTCAACACAGTTTTGCGTTGAGATAAACAAAGGCCAGAATTTGATTTAAACCATGATGTTGCTTTAAACCATAAAGAGATTTGAAAGTTTCTCGTTCCAACAAAGTTCAACACAGCACTAATAACATGATGTTGTTCAATAAGGGTGTTTACAGACACTCGCAAGTTTCTCGTTCCATACACGTGGAGCTTGCTTTAAACCATAAAGAGATTTGAAAAGTTTGCAGTTTCGAGTGTTATTTTTTGAAAAATACCCTTCGGGCAAAGACATATATACATCTTCCTTAAGATTTCTATGTAAAAATGCACTGTTTATGTCAAGCTAAAAAAGTGGCCAATCATAATAAACAACAATGCTAATAACACAACGAATGGTCACCATTTTTATAACCAGAGAAAAAGTTTCATCAAAATCTGTATATTCCTTTTGACTAAACCTTTTAGCAACAAGTCTAGCTTTATATCTTTCTATTTCACCCCTTGACTTATATTTTATTTTATATACCTATTTGCAACCTATGGGTTTTTTAACTTTTGGAAGCTCAACTAGATCCCAAGTATGATTTCTATTAAGAGCTTTCATTTCATCATTCATTGATGCGACCCAATTAGTGTCTAAATTAGCTTGTTTGTATGGTTTAGGCTTGACACTTTTGTTTAGGCTGGACACAAAACATTGATTTTCAAAACTGAGGTTAGAGTAATTGAAAACGCATTCTAAACCATATTTGACTTTTCTTTCGATGATAAAGTCATGAAGGTTACTAGGAATTTTGGGGTTTTTAGTAGATCTCCTAAGACTTGTTGGCATACTATTCGGGACAGGACCATCAGAAGAGTTCCTGTGATCATCAGGCCCTACTTCATGAACTACCTCACTAGAACCATTAGTAGTGAAGGTGGTTGCTGACTAGGAGCCTCGCTAACACTTTCAGAGGCAACTCTAGGTGGCTGTTCACTTACAAAAGCATCACATTATTCCTTCTCCTCATCATCGGGACTTTTGTCACTTGAATCCATTTTAGTATTTAAGTTTAAAAAATTAAAAAAATTAAGATTTTTAGAAATATGTCATGAGTTGGATCAGTTTGATGCAATGCTTCATTTTTATTAAAGGGAAATATGTTTTCAAAGAATTTCAAAAGCAACCAAAAGCTTTCAAGTGACTTATAGATGGGTTTAAAGCCAATAAAAAGTTCATAATGCGACTTTCCATTCAACACAGAAGATGGAGTCCTATTAATCAAGTAGGAGGCAGTTAGAATATAGTCAGATCAAAACTTAAGAGGGAGATTACTTTGAAACAATAGGGACCTTGCAACATTTAAAATATTTTATGTTTTCTTTCAACCATCTTGTTTTGCTGAGGGGTATACGCACATGTGGTTTGATGAGTCATACTACACTCCCTTACAAAGTTTAAAAACCTTTGATTCATAAATTCTGTCTCATTATCACTTTGAATAAGTTTAATGTTTTTATCAAACTAAACTTTGATAGTTTTACAAAAACTTCCAAAACTATAAAACACTTCCATCTTTATTTTTCATTAGGTATACCCAAACAGCCCTAGAATAGTCATCAACGATGGTTAAAAAATATTTAAAATCTTCTCGACTTGGGATTCAAAAGATCGCCACACATCTAAATGAACAACATCCCCTAATTCTTTTGAAACATGATCACTAAGAGGAAAGGAATCCCTATGTTGTTTAGCTTTATGACAGATGTCATTAGGCTGGTCACTATTGAAAACTTTAATGCTTAGGGATTCTTTTAAAACATTTAGGACCTGATTTGAGGGGTGTCCAAGCCTAAAATGCTAGATATTCATATTTTCACAACATTTAAAACACACCTTTACTGCTAAGAATGCTTTACCACGTAAATATAGACCATCAAATTGACTACTAGTCACAAGGGTTCTCTTTGTGAGGGAATCCTGAATTACATAGTTACGTTCATTATAGGTAACAGTTTATTTATGCAGGATTAGTGAAGGGGGTCAATGCAACAGTTTCACAAGGTTAGAGAGACCTCGAACACTTAACAGATCAAATAGGGAACCGACTGAAATAAAACAATGAACTCAAGTAAAGAACACAATAAGAACATAAGTAATTGGTTTTCAAGAATGATGTATATTGCTCTTAAGTGTTTTATAAGATGTTACAAGGCTTAGTCCTAAGGACTGGTACCTGAGATACTTTATACTACATCCTACAACCGGCCATACTTTGAAGGCCAGCTAAAACACTAATCTAGAAAACAAGATCAATGTAAAGTCAAAAGGCAGATTGCCTTTTGACTAGTGACTATGACATGTCGTAGGTCATATCTTCATATATTACAAAAAGGATAAAAGTATAAAGTAGAAAGTTACAGACTCTAAGACCTTAATCTACATTTGACAAAAGTATGGACTTATCACTAACTTATATAAGTTGGTGAGTCTTCAGAGATGGTAGCAAAACATGGTTTAGGTTTTGTTAAAAGCATGTCAGAGAAAGCATGTCTTCTTTGTTTTCAGAAGAAATTAGTCTCTTGGGTTCGAAAGACTTTGTCTTGAAGCTTCAGGAGACTTTATCTTTGGCTTTGGAAGAAATGGTATTTTGGCTTCGAAAGATTTGATATTAGTGAATTTCATTGAGTTGTATCAAATCTTCCAAAGTAACTTTCTCTGTACTTCAGAATTCACATTGAGAGAACTTTGATTGCATCAGCGTCTAAATATAACTCTTACAAACTCCCCATAGGCTGATACTACAAAAAGTGGAGGATAACCTTGAGTCTTGATCTTTATCTGTTGACAGTCCTTATCAGAATCAAGACTGTTCCCTTTATCATCAGTTGGTCAGGATTCCTCAGACTCTCAAAGTATCTTTTTATGTCATAGAGATCATGTAGGGGAAGGTCAAGCATGTTTTGCTAGAAGTACACATCTTGACCCCCTTGATCCCTAATAACATACCATCTGTCTGGGTTAGTAGAAAATGCTCAAGACAAGATGGGTCTCTCAGCAGCAAGAGGCTCTACTTGGATTGGAGTTGGACGAGCAGCCTCTTCTTGATCATCCTTAGGATGTTCTAACCCATCCTAAGGTGCAGAGGTGGATGCCTTGGATTTCTTTTTCTTCTTGTCCTTTCTAATGGCCATCCTCTTCCTCTTTCTGTATTTTAACTGAGGAGGTTGGTCTTGAGTACCGGATGTTTCTTCTTTGTCCTTTTTAGTTGGGTCCTTTTCCTTCACAGGTTAAAAAGGAGAAGGATTAGGACCCTGTTGTGGGTCAGAAGATGATACTAGCTAAGATGCAGTACTAGGTCAAGGTTTTGTTATCTTTTAGGGTTCAACCTTGACCTCAGCTTCAGGTGCAGCCTGACTTGGTAGAGAACGCAAGTCTACCAGCTCACCCTTCTTAATCTTCTACTTGATCACTCTAATGTGCTCATCATTAGTGGATAGAGACATCAGACCAAGTCTCCTTCTGGAGAACCCATACAGCTTTAAGAAGCTCACCATCTTTCTGGATAGAGACATCAGACCAAGTCTCCTTCTGGTGGCTCTTGACTTAGCAGCCTATTCCCTCATCTTCCTATTAGAAGCCTTTTATTCTTTTAACACTTATTATTCAAGCTGCTTGAGGTATTCAAACTCTATGTATTCATATGACAAGGGAAGTAGATCTGCTGCCTGATAGAGGCCTGTGGCACTCAGGTAGGTTATCATATTTTGACTATCTTATTCCCTACCTACTTGAGTTTATTGTTTAGCTACCACAGCCTCTGCCTCAGGGCTTTCTTGAACTGGAGAGAGGGTAGGATCTTTGTAAAATCTCTTTCTTTTTCTTTTTTCCTTAATCTTGAGGTACAACTCTGCAGCCTCAGCTTCCTTCCTCTTTTTTGACACTTCAGTGTCAGCCAGTTCTTTTACTTCCTCCAAGGGAAGAGAGATGATTTCATCAATATTGTAGTTCCTTAACCCTAGATAGTTCAGTCTGGCTACCCTTAACTCATCTTCTTGAGTGTTTGGCCTGGGGCCAGCCCTGATTGCAGTTTGCATAAAGCTTGGGGTCTCACTTATTCTCTCTCCCCTTACCTTGCTCTTCATCTCCCTTTTCTGCTCCTCAATCTCCTTAGAGGTCATGATCCTTTTCCATTTGTAAGTCATAGGCCTGTATGACTCAGGGTGGAGAGAGCTCTGGCCTTTATCACTTGGTGTAGCACTTGAGCTCTAGCCAGGGAGAGGCTACGAGACACCTTCACCAGCTGGTGCCTCACTGAGGGTACTGGGTGCTGAAGCAGTTCCTGTCTCAAGGTTCACAGGTTTAACTGTTGGGCCTTCAAGTGAGGTTTCCCCTTCAAAGCTAATCTTAGGGTCTGCCTTAGTATCCAGTTAACCACTAGTTTTGCTTGCTAGCATAAGTAGGACCTTCTTCTGACTCTTCAAGCACCCTTTGCTAAATCCTCTCAGCTAACCTGTCAGCTTGCGTATTTTGACTTGGGTAGGCAAGTCATAGGTCAACCAGAGAAAAGCTCTCATAGTATCTCAGGGTTTGAAAATTTAAGACTTCTTGTTATACCTGATATCTAGAGAGTACAAGGCTCTTCTATCAGCATCATACCTCCATCTTATTATTGGATTTTCAACAGGTTCGGATGGGGTAGACATAGCTCTTGGAATTCCATCCTTAAATAGGCTTCGAATCAGGGCATCCATATCAATATTGTCCTATGAAGGTTGTTGAGTACAGACAACTACAAGTGAGGATATTGAGGCCTCTTTGTCCATACTCTGGACAGAACTCTCAGATTCTGTGATTGTAGGAAGGATTTTCTCTCCTTTTTTGGTAGCATCACCCTCTTGCACATGGGAGCTAAGGGTTAGGTCCATCACATCCATAGGTTCTTATGGACCTAGTTGAGTTTGCCTGGCAGGTCTAATAGCTAGTTTCCCCTTAAGATCGGTGATCTCAAGTTGCTGATTAATGACTTGCCTTTACAAGGTAGCCACCTGAGATTCTAGGTGAATTACCTTTAAAACTAAATAGGTGCATGTTTTGGTCAGTTTTGCACCTTTAGTTACAGACTCCCCGCATCTTCATCAGAAGAGTCATGGGGGGATGAGAGAACATAACCAAAGTCATCTCCCTTACCACCAGCTTGTGGTTTTTGGCTGCTGGACTTCCCCTGCTCCATGACAGCTTCAAGAGAAGTATCAAGGGGCTGGGTTGCCATGGTTGAGGTCTTAATGATGTATTCACTTTCAAAAGTAAGAGCCTCTTCTATATAGACTTCTTGAACATGTTTAGGAAAGTCCACCTCAGTTTAGGGTGGATGATGTGGGGCTAGATATGGGTGTTTCAGGAGCACTCATCTCTCCTTAAGCATGTGAGGAGAAGAGAGACTCATTATACTCACTAAAACACATATCCTCATCATCATAGAATTGAAGGTCAGGGATTGGTTGGTTTATGTTTAATAGCTGGGGATGGTAGCTGTCCCCTGAAACTTGATCACCTAAGTTTTGAGACTCAGAGTGAAAGCTTAAGGTTTGGGCAATGAGCTTATCAGGCTGAGCATGAGGAACCTAAACACTAATTAATGGAGTAATGGGAGTGGTTTGCTCCTCAGGGGAAGTGGGAGCTCTTGGTTCCACTTCCTTCTGTATGGGTGATTGTATGGGGGCTTGCTCAATCTGAATGGACTAAGCAGGGGTTCGTTTGGATTTTCTTGAGTAGGTAAGGATTATTTGTGGCTGTGTGGGTGGTGCAGATCTAGAAGGTGTGGGTTCGACATTGACTAGGGTTGTCAAGTTGTCACCTTGAGCAATGAGCGCTAACATTTTTGGGACCAGTGCTGTTTCTACCCTTGAGAAGTCAACAGTGATCTTTCTTATGATTTTGAAGATACTGGGCTTCATATGTCACAATTTAAGAGTAGTACCTGTTCCACTTAACTGTGAGCCCAGTTCACAGTTAAGAATGTGCTGGACATATCTAAGGAACATGTAGTACTCTAAGAAGTGCAAGTTAGCAAGCAAGTTTGTATATACAAACTGAGAGTACTTGAACTTGACCCCTTGAACCATTCCATGAACTATATAGGATAAGTCCTCAGGAATCTGGTCCCATCCTCTATGTTTATTTGATAAAGAGTGAATAACAACATAGAAAAGGTACTTCCACTGGTAAGAGACCTTACCCTTCCTGAAGGTTCTGATAGTGTAGTCCCCTTCATAGCCCATCAGCCTGAATGATTCATTTATAGCAGATTTAGGAAAAGACAGCTCGCCTTCTTTATCATCCAGCCATAGATGAGTGTTGATTGTGGCTAGAGTGATAATAATGTCTTCCCCTACACTGATCCTCCAAAACTCCAGCAATTATTTTTCAAACAGTTGAGGGTCGATTGTTAGAGCGGTGAGGTAGTCTGATAGTGTAAGGAAACGGCAGAGAACGGGGTTCAGGGTTGGCTATTTGAAAAAGCTTTAGGATGAAGAAAGCTAAGAACAAATAAGGTTTATGGGTGAATTTAGGGTTAGAACTTTTGCAGATGAATAGGTAGAAAAAAGAAGGGGAACCGTTGTAAGGATATTTATATGGTTGGATTTTAGACACAGTTAATACAAAAGGAGGAACTTTGAAATCCTAATATTGGTCTCACCTCTAAAAAAGTACCCAAAAAGGTAGTTATAATCTTCCGAACGTAATTTGTCTTCGTAAGTTTTAAGAAAACTTTCGAAGCCAATTTGACTTCAGAAGATATTTACTAGCTTTACAAGAATTGGTTTGGAAGAAAAATACTTAGAGTGTTTTGCTTCAGAGATATATTTAGTTTTGGAAGATATTAAACTTCAGAAATAAAGCTTCCCAAACTTAATTGCTTTTAGAAGAAAATTGTCCTTCAAACATATAAGTACTTAGAAGTATATTTAAGCTACGGAAGATATATTAGAATTTCTTTCGAATGTAAATTTCTTACTAAGGAGTTATTAGTTTTGCAAGACATAATTTTCTTTCGAAGTCAACTTAATGTCTTCCGAAAGAAAATATAGACTTTGAAAGAAAATATATCTGCAGTTCTCAAAATTCTAAGAAATATCATTTAGAAAACTTTTCTCCCAAGGTAAACAAGGCTTATATGAGTGATGATGTAGACAACTTAAGACACACATATTTGAAAAATAATCTTGAAATTAATTTAAGAAATCTACTCAAGGTTAATCATCCCAATAGCTTATGCAAGATACTTAAATCTCTGTTCATCTAAAGCTTTTATGAATAGATCAGCATATTGTTCATTTGTGTTAACTTTGACTAGTTTTATCATTCCCTTTTCAAAATTATCTCTTATCAAATAATACTTGATATTGATGTGCTTTGTCTTTGAGTGCTGCATAGGATTCTCTGTAATAGAGATATCATTGTTGTTGTCTATGTGGATGGGAGTCTCCTTGAAGTTGTGTCCATAGTCTAACACCTGATTTTGAATCCGCAACACTTGAGCACAGCAGCTTGCAGCAGCAATGTATTCAGCTTCAACAGTTGATGCAGACACACCGGATTGTTTCTTGCATCACCATGAGACTATCCTTCCACCAAGGAATTGACATCCCCCTAATGTAGACTTTGCAGTCATGTTGCAGCCACCATAGTCACTATCTGTATAAGCATACAAATTGAAGTTAGAATTTTTTGGATACCAAAGTCCGAGCTTGGCCTTTGAGATATCTAAGAATTCTCTTGACATCAACTAGGTATGACATGTTAGGGTTGGCTTGATATCTTACACATATGTATATGGCAAACATGATGTCAGGCATGTTGGCTGTGAGGTATATAAGAGACCTAATCATAGCCCTATAAAGATGTTCATCAACATACTCCCCCTCAAGATCAGGTCCTAGGGAGTGGTTTGTGGCTATGGGTGTCTTAAAAACCTTACACTTATTCAGATGAAATCTGTTTAGTATGTCTTGTACATACTTTGACTGGTTTATGAAGATGCCTTTATGAACCCGCTTCACTTGAATTCCTAGAAAGAAATTGAGTTCCCCCATGTCACTCACTTCAAATATGTTCTTCATCATCTTCTCAAAGTCTTTGCAAAGCTTTGGATCAGTTACCCAAAGATAATGTCACCTATATAAACTTAAACCAGCATCAAGTCATTCCGTGTTCCTTTGATGGAGTGTGTGCTGTCAATAGTACCTCTCTTGTAGTCATGGTGGACAAGATACTATGACAATGTCTTGTAGCACTTCCTTGGAGCTTGATGCAGTCCATAAAGAGCTTTGTCAAGCTTGCATACATAATCAAAAGGATCTGGGTCTACAAAGCCAGGTGGTTGCTTGACATACACTTCCTTATCTATCACTCCATATGAAAATACACACGTGATATCAACTTGGTAGACCTTGAAATCCTTGGATGCAGCAAAAGAAAGGAACATCCTAACAGCTTCAAGTCTTGCTAGAAGAGTAAAAACATCTGTATAATAAATTCCTTCTTCTTGAGTGTATCTTGGAGCAACTACTCTTGCCTTGTTCTTGATGACAAGTCCTCTATCATCTTTCTTATTCCTAAAGACCCACTTGGTACCTATTGGTGTCTTCCAATGAGGAAGAGAGTATAGGTTCCAAACCTTTTGTCTCTTAAATTGAAGCAGCTCCTCCTGCATTGCTTCAACCCAACTTCTATCTTTCAAAACTTCATCAACTTTCCTTGGCTCAATTTGGGACAAGAAGCAAGAGTACAGACAAATATTATTATCATGGGTTTGTCCTCTTGTTCTCACCCCTGTCTCAACATCTTTAATGAGGCACCTCAGATGTATTAGCTAAAGAGTTTGTCATGGTAGTGCTGATAGGATATCAAACTAAAGGGTTTGTTACCATTGGAGCTGAAGAAATTCTATTACTTGGTCTTCTCAGCTCAAATCTTGGGTTAGGATCTCCTATTGATAAGCTACGTGTAGATCCTTAATCATCTTAATATGATTTGTTAAAACAGTTGGTAACTAAATCAAGATCAAAAAGCCAATCTGGACCAGAACCTTTCACACTAGGAGTGTGCTCATTGAAGGTCATATTGGCTGACTCTTCAACTACTCTAGTTCTGAGATTGTATACTCTATAAGCCTTAGCTTGGGAAGAGTATCCTATAAAGTGTTCATCATTTGATTTATCAGCAAATTTGGCTATCTGATCTTTGGTATTCAAGATGGTGCATGGATATCCAAATGACTCGAGAAAACCAATGAAAGGTCTCCTTTTGTGCCACAGTTCATAAGGAGTCTTACCATGAGTCTTGACTACTAAAACTCTATTTTGCACATAGCAAGCAATGTTGACTGCCTCTGCCCAGAAGGTGATAGACAGTTTAGAGTTAGAGAGCACGGTCCTTGCAACCTTAAAAAGTTTCCTGTTTCTTCTCTTAGCAACACCATTTTGCTGAGGAATCCTGAGAGCACTATATTGTCCTATAATATATTTTTCATCATAAAATGTATCAAGGATTTGGTTCTTGAATTTATTTCCTTGATCACATCTTATTATCTTGACCTTGTGATCATATTGATTCTCAATTTTCGGAATGAAGTTCTTCAAGATTTCAGGGGTCTCATCCTTAGTTCTAAGAAAGAAGACCCAAGTATATCTTGGAAAGTCATCTGTGATAACCAGGCAATATGAAGTTCTTCCTAAACTCATTACACTGGTGGGGTTAAAGAGATTATATAATAAGTGTAGGGGAGTACTGATGAAGTTCTTTTCCTTTGGCTTGTGAGAAACTTTATGTTGCTTTCCGTTCAGACATGCAACACAATGGTCATCACTTGTAAACTCTTTCTGTGGCATTCCAGTTACCAAATCATTCTTAATTAGTTTATTCATGTTCTTAAAGTTTACATAGCACATTATTTTTTGCTAAAGGAAAGACTCATCATTATTGGCTTTAGATAGAAAGCAAGAAACTTCTCTAGATGGGGAGGTTTCTTGCAAATCCATCTTGTACATATTCCCTTTCCTAGGGGCTTTGAGTAGGATACACTCTTAAGGAATGACCCCCAGGCTTAAGAACAATGCACTCATGCTCAGTGAAGCGCATGTTATGTCTCTGGTCATAAAATTAGGATACACTCAAGAGATTGTACCTAAGCTTATTAACATAGTTTACCTTCTTAATGTTGAGCTTACCATTTTTCCTGTAATGTAACCACCTGATTCTCCTTTAAAAGCAGCTGGCCCTTCGTCAATTTTCTCAAAGTTCTGAAGCAAAGAGCCATTGCCTATCATGTGCCTAGAACAGCCACTATCAGTGATCCATACATTTCCCTTGGTCTTTAGCTGTTCCTACACAAAAAGAGATGGTTAGTTACATTTGAAAACCCAAGCCTTATTGGTCTTAGGCTTATCAAGATAAACTGAAGATAGTTCAATAGTTATTGATCCTATATTCAAGCTTTGAGGATATTTGGTTGTTGTTGATGAAGTAACTTCAATCACATGGTCTTCCTTCATCTTCCACACCATCTTTGGAAGACTAGACTTGACCTTCAAAACTTTGGAAGTTTTGACAACTTCGGAAGTTTTGGAGACTGATCCTTTGGAAGGTTTTGTAACCACTGCAGCAGACTTCAGTGCTTCAAAAACATTCCTTTCTTCCGAGACCAAATTTTATTCCAAAGGCAATTTTCTACCTATCTTCTTCTTGATCACCTTAGATCTTCTGAAGAAAAGTGACTTTCCTTTCTTCTTCTTCTTCCTCTCAAAAGTCTTCATCTTCTTTATATGGATGGTACTCTTGGGATTGTAGATGCAATCCTTAGCAAAATGAGTAGTACCAAAACACATGATGCATTCAACTTGCTTACTTCTAAGGATCTTCTTTTGAGAATAAGGTTTAGTTTGATCTCTTTCTACTTCCTTCTTAATCTTCATAGATGATGCAGTAGGCCTCTGAGGGTGAAGCTTGCTCTTAGAACTGGATGGTTCAGCCTGTGCAGTAGTGGTGCACATTTGATAAGCCTTCTTTTCTAACCAGGATGATTTGAACGTGAACTAGGACCCCTGGTACTAGAGTCCATAGTTGAGTGTTCAGTCTTTACCAGTTTAAATCTAGCAGAAATAAAGACTTGTTTTTGCTTGGAGTTAAAAATGGCCTTGATCTCTTGGGCTTTCTTTGATTTTCTTTTGGTTGCTCTGATCAAATTCTTCCTAGTTGACTTGGTCATCCTTGGTTCTTTCTTCTCTCTAGAAGGATATTGACCCATCTTAGGATGATCCTTCTTACTCACTACAGATTCATCCTTCACTATCTCATCTACATCTTTATCCTCTTCTTGGATAGGGTCAATGAGGGGCAGCTCATCTTGACTAGTTCTACACCTTAGAGATCTTATAGATAGTAATATGTATGGAGGAGTTATTTCACTTGGACCCAATTCCCGTATGTTCTGATAAAAAATCTTTGCATGCCCTGGCTTTGCTAATCATAAGCTCAACCTGGCATTCAATTAACTTAGTAATGATTTCTTTGATTTGAGTCCTGTAATTTGTGTGCTCATGCTTAAAAGTTGAAATTGCTTTCTCTAAATCTTCTATTAGTTTATAGTCATTTTCAGTTCTTTTAAAATCAGGTTTTAAAATATTCAAAGACTCAAGTTTAGATCTCACTCCCAGGTTATAGGACCTATACATGTTCACTTTAGCAATGCATTCAGGTGTATAGAGATGTTCTAATACCTTGGATTCTTCATGGTCAGCCATTAGTACTTGATTTGGAGAAATATCCTCTACCTGAAAGCTCCAGTCAAAGCCTCTCTCTTTAATAACAATTTCAGCTTATTGTTTTCGTTGGCTTGGCTTTTTAGATATAGGAGCTGCATCTATGTAGCTTGGTTTGGATTTTGCTTGGACACCATTAGTTCTTAGTGCCTTGCACTCCCTAACAAAGTGTCCCATGTGGTTATAGTTGTGACACTTCCCTTTGCTTTTATTCAGTCCAAACTTTTCACTGGATACATTGCTGGGAAACTTTCTTTCGGTTCTCTTGTTTAACTTCTTGGCTCTATGAGTGAGAAGAGCTATTTGTTGGAATATCTCCATATACTCTATGTCATCTTGATAAATATAATCCAAGTCTTTAAGTGAAGAGAAATTTGCCACAACTTTCATCAGCAGACACAAAGGCTTGATATAAGCTTGTCTCTTCTAATGGGCTTCCTTGGATGTAGCTCTCCCTTGGTATCTTAGGGAAGGTGATGAAAGGGCCCTTTTGTGAGTTGTTAGGATAGCAAATTAGATGATGCTATGGTTCTCTACTATCCCTTTCAACCACATGGAGGCCTGAACTCTGTTGATTGCTGGAAGAGCTACATGATGGATTCTGCATGTTCATCTCCATCTGGTAGCCACTAAGGATACCATACAGCTCTCTAAGAGTATGGGTGGAGAGGTTTTCAGTTCTCTTAATGGCCACACATAGTGAGTCCATTATCTAGGAAGAGAGAACATGAACTTCCTCACAATGTCCCTATTCTCCAGCTTAACTCTAACATCCATGAGCGTATCTACAATCTCAACACACCTAAAGCATTGTTGAGTCATAGTTTCACCTGATTTATAGGTGAAGTTCTCAACCTATTACATTATGAGGTCCTTCTTGTTTTCTTTAGCTTTATCAAACCCCTCATATATGAGCTTCAGTGCATCCTAGAGCTGCTTAGAAGTTTTGCACTTCTTGAAGCCTTTGTATATAGAGTTGGGAAGAGCAGTTTGAAAAGCCGTCATGGCCTTCTGATCTATTTCAATCTTCTTCCAATCTTCCTCAGAATATTCAGCCACTTCCTTTGGAGACATCCCACCCCCAGCAGTGGTTGAAGAGGTGCTTGGGATGTGAGGTCTAGAGACAAAAGATCTCCACATCCTTCTATCTTAAGACTTGATGAATTCTTCCATTCGTTGACACCAAGTATCAAAGTCATCAGGATTGATCAGTGAAGATTTTTGTCATGGTACTGGTTTCCATATCAGCCTTAGTAAGAGCTGCCATTTGAGCTGGTAAGTGTTTTGTGAAATTGATGGGATTAAAGTTGGTGAGATCTTACAATCAAGAGCCTAAGATGCTCTGATACCAATTGCAGGACCAGTGAAGGGAGTCAATGTAACAGTTTCATAAACTTAGAAAGACTTAGAACACTTAACAGATCAAATAGGAACCGGCTAAAATGAAACAATGAACACAAGTTAAGAACACAATAATAACACAAGTAACTAGTTTTCAAGAATGATGTATATTTCTCTTAAGTGTTTTACAAAATGTTACAGGGCTTAGTCCAAAGTACTGGTACCTGAGATACTTTATACTACATCTTACAGTTGGCCATACTTTGATGGCCAGCTGGAACACTAATCTAAACAACAAGATCAATGTAAAGTCAAAAGGCAGATTGCCTTTTGACTAGTGATTATGACATGCTACAGCTTACATGCTTATCTATTACAAAAGGATAAAAGTATAAAGTAGAAAGTTACAGACTCTAAGACCTTAATCTACAGTTGACAAAAGTATGGACTTATCACCAACTTATATAAGTTGGTGAGTCTTTAGAGATGGTAGCGGAAAGTGGTTCAACTTTTGTCAAAAGCATGTCAGAGAAAGTATGTCTTCTCGGTCTTTGGAAGAAATCAGTCTCTTGGCTACGAAAGACTTTGTCTTGAAGCTTAAGAAGACTTCATCTTTGGCTTAGGAAGAAATGGTATTTTGACTTTGGAAGATTTGATACTTAGTGAATTTCATTGAGTTATATCAAATCTTATGAAGTAACTTTCTCTGTACTTCAGAATGCATGTTGAGAGAACTTTGGTTGCATCAGCCTCTAAGTATAACTCTTACAATTTACTATCATGAGTAGGGCTGCAAAAGAACTGAATGTTCAGCGAACAGTTTGTAAACCGTTCGGCTGGAAGTTCGTTTATGTTCGTTCATTTAGTAAATGAACGAACACGAACAAGAAAATTTCGTTCGTTTAGTTAAAAGAAAGAACATGAACACGAGCCGCGCTCATTCATTTATGTTCTTGAATATTTGATAATGTGTTCGTTTACGTTCGTTAATGTCCGTTCGTGAACGTTCGACAATGTGTTCATTTATGTTCATAAATGTTTTTGCTTATATTCTTAATTTTTGTGTCAGTTATTTTTATAACTATTATATCAAGTATTTTTTTTTATATTTATGTTAAGTACTTGTTTATTTTTGATTTATTTTATGTTTGTTTATAAATGTAAATTTTATTCTAAAATAAGTCTATAATCATTTGTATTCGTTTATGTTCATGAGCTTCTTTCTGTTCGTCATGTTCATGAACAGTTGTTTGTATTCGTTTGCTTATGATTGTGTTCATGTGCGTTCGGTAAATGTTCGTGAACAGTTCATGAACATGTTCATTTTCTTAATGAACGAACATGAACAAAGAATCTTATTCGGTAAGTGTTCGTGAACAGTTCATGAACAAGTATATTTCTTAACGAACGAACATGAACAAGGCTTTGTTCGTGTTCGTTCGGTTCGTTTGCAGCCCTAATCATGAGCAAGCTTAAATATAGATATTAGATTAACAAAGTATTCTAGGATAACAAAAACATCATGTAAGGTAGCACTATCATTTAATTTGATATTTCCGATTTTAGTAGCAAAGGCACATGTACCATTCGGATGTTTAACCGTGATTTTTAAATTTGTGACATCAATTTCATTTAATAAGCCAGAGTCATTATGACCATGTGTTGGTTAGCCCCAGAATCAATAATCCACCCATTGTTTTTGTAAGGAGATGTATAAGAGGAAAAGCAATATGTGTTTTTACTAAGACCAAAGGAAGAAAATGAATAGGGCATGTCACCTCCTATATATGAAGTGTGAGATGCCTCACCATTTTTTTCATTTAAAATTCCTAACAACTTAGAAATTTGATCTGCTGTTAAAGCTGTTGTAAGGGGTTCAAATGCAGATTTGTTAGCTTGAGCATTAGAAGAGGTAGTATTTCTTGAGCCTTGACCAGAAGAATGAACCCTTTTTTGTTTATTGTTGTGAGGATACCCAACTATTTCAAAACACCGATCTATTGTATGTCCTATCTTACCACAGTGTGTACATGTTAGATTAGGATTGGGTCCTAAATTATTTTTCTTTTTACTATCAAAAAACTGATTAGACATTGACACAAAACCCACATGTTGTGTTAAACTTTTTTATGTAGGTAAGGTGTTTCTATTTGACTCCTCCCTAGATATTATTGAAAATACAGTTTTAATAGTAGGAAGGGGATCTCTGGTCAAAAGATTTATTCTCACAGGCTGATAAACATCATCAAGACCCATGAGAAATTGCATGAGCTTTATCAATTGATTAAAATCATTAAAGTCCTTTGAAGCTTTGAAAGAACAGGAGAGAAGTATTTAGTTTATGATAATATTCAAAAATTGAACTACCATTTTGAGTTAATGAATTAATCTTTTGATAAAGCCCAAACACAAAAGACCTATCAATTTTATCATATGTTTCTTTTAAATTAGTCCAAACTTCAGAAGCTGGCTTAAAAAACACTTGTCCTATATACATTTCTTTAGATATAGAATTTAAAATCCATGTAAGAACCATTGAATTGCACCTATCCCATTGCCCTGCCAAAACATCATTGTCCTTAGATTTTTTACATGAACCGTTAATGAAGCCAAGTTTATTTTTAACTTGTAGAGCTAATCTCATTGCATTTGCCTAGATGGTATGATTTTATGTTCCTTTTAATTTTATGCTCACAATAGTAAGAACATGTGAATCAATAGCATGTAGATACAGGGGGTGACGATACAGGGGGTGACTGGCATCTAATTTACTAATAAGAGTCATACCAGGAGCATCAGATATTTCTTCAGTAATCTTAATGGAGTAAATGGAGCAAGAGCACAAAGATATGCAAATCAATCAAGCACACATAGATAAAAAACAACAATGATCAGAGCCAGGTTTTCACACCAATCAAGTTGTCAAATTAAGAATTAATCAAGGATGCAACACACAAATAATACACACTCAAGTGATGCACATACAATCAATTTATAACATATCACTATAAACAAATGCAACACAAAACAAACATGGTGGTGGCTTTCCTTGTGATAATCACCAGCTCTGGTACTCCTAACCCGGACAAAATATGCCAAGACTCACAAATGTCGTGATAAAAAACTAGAAAGTAAAAAGGTGAGAAAGCCTTACAGGGGGGGTGTCCTATTCTAAGGTACTCCAAACAAACCACTAAGAGGTGTAACCTTCACTTAGGGTTACACCTTAGGGATAAAGAAAAGAGAGACAAGTACTTTAGAAGCCTATTCACCTGGTTGATGAGAATCAGAATCTTCGATCAAAAAAAAAAGATAGAGCAACAATAGTATAGGGCATCCCCGAGGCTCAACAAGAGACACATCATCACCGAATCAGAACAGAAGAAACCAAGACGAACACCTAGGGTTTTCTGTCACGACAAACCCTAGATCCGAAAGAATGAATACCAAGCATCAGCGGAAGAATGAATACCAGAATCAGGATCAAAAGCCTTTGGCTTGATACCATGTGTAGGAACCTCTGAGGTTATGAGGCTGATGCAACCAAAGGATACCAAAACAACCAAGTCTTCCAACATGCACTAAGGAACAAAGAAGAACCAGCTTCGGAAGTTTTACACACTCAAGTAATATGCTAAGTGTAAAATCTTCCGAAGCCGAAGTTTAGAAGAAACTGCTGCGGAAGCTTTACACTTAACTCAGAAAATTCTCTAAGTGTAAAGTCTTCCGAAGCCAAAGACTAAACTCTTCCAAAGGTTAAAGATGAAGTCTTCCGAAGCTCTCAAGACAAAGTCTTCCGAAGCTTCCTAAAGACAAGACTGATTACTTCTGAGGAGAGAGAAAAGATACATTTTCTATCAACTTTATCATAAAGCAACTTTCTGTCCGCTGCATGCTCTGGTGGTTCACCAACTATCATCAGTTGGAGAAACTTTCATGCTTTATGATAAAGTAGATAAGGTCTTTGTCTACAAGTTTCTATTTTTGTTTCTTTTTGGCTTTTTGTAATAGAAAAGTCAGTGAGCTATGGCATGTCATACTCACTAGTCAAAAGGCAATCTGCCTTTTGACTTTAGGCTGATCTTGTTGTCTAGATTAGTCACTTCCAACTGTCTTTTTGTATATTAACGGTTGTAGGATTAGTATAAAGAGTCTAAGGTTCTTGTATTCAAAATATACTTGTACAACACTTGTAATAGAACTTGAGAAGCAATATACTACTTCCTTGAAAACTTTATCTTGTGTTCTTGTTCTTGTTTTACTTGTGTTTTGCATTGTATCTTCTGTATAAGTTCTCAGTTCCCTATTTGAACTGTTAAGTGATCTTAAGATCCTCCTAAGTATGTAAAATAAGTGTATAGTACCCTTTAACGGTCCTGCATTTGGTATCAGAGCATTCCAGGCTCTTGTTTGCAAGATCTCACCATCTTCAAATCCTCTTAGTTACACACATCACTTAACTCTTCAAATGGCAGCTATCTCCAAAGCTGATATGGAAACTAGAACTATGACAAAGTCCCCACTGATCACTCCTGAGGATTTTGACACTTGGTGTCAAAGAATGGAAGGCTTTATCAAGTCTTAAGATTCCAGGATGTAGGAGTCTGTTGTCAATGGACCTCATGTACCATGCACTACTTCAGCTGCTGCTGGTGGTGGCATGATACCAAAGGAGAAGGCTGACTTTTCTAATGAAGACCGGAAAAGAATTGATATTGATCAGAAAGCCATGACAGCCCTCCAAACTGCTCTTCCAAACTCCATCTACAGAGGTTTCAAGAAGTGCAAGACCGCTAAACAGCTATGGAATGCACTGAAACTGATGTGTGAGGGTTCAAATGAAGCCAAAGAGAACAAGAAGGATCTCTTGAATCAGCAGTTTGAAAATTTCACCTTCAAAACAGGTGAAACCATGACTCAACAATACTTCAGGTATATTGAGATTATGGATACTCTAGCTGATGTTGGGGTAACCATTGAGAACAGGGATATTGTAAGGAAGTTCATGTCCTCTCTTCCAAGACAATGGACACACTATTGTGTGGTCATTAAGAGGACTGAAAACCTCAAGACCCTTACTCTCACTGAGTTGTATGGGATTCTCAGTGGATACCAGATGGAGATGAACATGCAAAATCCATCTGGTAACTCCAACACTCAGCAGAGTTCAGCCCTTTATGTTGTTGAAAGGGATAGCAGAGAACCACAACATCATCTCATCTGCTACCCTAAAAACTCACAAAAGGGTCCTTTCATCACCTTCCCTGAGACACCCAGAGAGAGCTACATCCAGGGAAGTCCCTTCCAAGAGACAAGATCTTCTCAAGCCTTTGTCTCCACAGATGAAAGTTCAGGAAACTTTCTTTTCACTCTTAAAGACCTGGACTGTATCCATCCAGATGATCTAGAGTACATGGAGATAGTCTAGCAAATGGCTCTTCTCACTCACAGAGCCCAGAAGTTCTACAAGAGGACTGGAAGAAGGTTTCCTAGCAATGCAGCCAGTGGAAAGTTTGGACTGGATAAAAGCAAAGTTAAGTGTTACAACTGTAACCAGATAGGACACTTTGCTAGAGAATACAAGGCACCTAAATATAATGGTGGCCAAGCTTCATCCAGGCCAAACTACACTGAAGGAGGGCACCAGAATGAGAAGTCAAGACAACAAGCTGCAGTTGCTGTTATAGAAGGAGGCTTTGATTGGAGCTTTCAAGCTAAAGATGCATCTCCAAACCAAGCACTCATGGCTGACCATGATAAAGCTAAGGGACATCTAAAGACCAACAGAAATGTCTGGATTATTGATAGTGGCTGCTCCAGGCACATGACTGGCAATGAGTCCTTACTTCAAAACTTTAAAAGAATTGATGGAGGACCAGTTGCTTTTGGAGGAGATGCTGGAGGTTATATTACTGGAAGGGGCAAGGTTACAAATGGTAAGCTTAGCATTGAGAAGGTAAACTTCGTAAAGGAGCTAGGATACAATCTTTTGAGTGTGTCCCAATTTTGTGACCAAAAACATCACATGCTCTTTACTGAGCATGAATGCATGGTTCTCAAGCCCGGGGTTGACATTCCTCAAGAGCATATTTGGCTCAGAGCCCCCAGGAGAGGGAACATGTACAAGATGGACTTGCATGAAACATCTCCCTCAGGAGAAGTTTCTTGCTTTCTATCTAAAGCAAATAATGATGAGTCTTTCCTTTAGCATAAAAGAATGCGCCATGTAAACTTTAAGAACATAAACAAATTGATTAAGAATGATTTGGTAACTGGAATGCCAAAGAAAGAGTTTACAAGTGATGACCATTATGTTGCATGCCTGAAGGGGAAGCAACACACGGTATCTCACAAGCTAAAGGAAATGAACTCTATCACTACTCCCCTACACTTGTTACATATGGATCTGTTTGGCCCCACCAGTGTAATGAGTCTAGGAAGGACCTCATACTGTTTGGTGATCACATATGATTTCACAAGATTCACTTGGGTGGTTTTCCTTAGAACTAAGGATAAAACCCCTGAAATCTTAAAGAATTTCATTCCGAGAATTGAGAATCAATCTGATCACAAGGTCAAAATCATAAGATGTGATCAAGGAACTGAATTCAAAAACCAAATCCTTGATACATTTTGTGATGAAAAAGGTATTTCAAGACAATATAGTGCTCCTAGGACTCCTCAGCAAATTGGTGTTGCTGAGAGGAGAAACAGGACACTTATTGAAGCTGCAAGAACTATGTTATCTGACTCTAAACTGCCCATCACCTTCTGGGCAGAGGCTGTCAACACAGCCTGGTATGTGCAAAATAGAGTTTTAGTGATTAAGACACATGGTAAGACTCCTTATGAACTATGGTACAAAAGGAGACCATTCATTGGTTATCTCAGAACATTTGGATGTCTTTGCACCATCTTGAATAGCAAAGATCAAATAGCTAAGTTCGCTGAGAAATCAGATGATGGATACTTTGTTGGATACTCTTCTCAAGCTAAGGCTTATAGAGTATACAACCTCAGAACTAGAATCATTGAGGAGTCAGCCAATATAACTTTCAATGAACACACACCCTGTGTAAAAGGTTCTGGTCCGGATTGGCTATTTGATCTTGATTTAGTTACCAACTGTCTTAACAAATCTTGTGAGAATGTTTCAGGATCTATGGATAACAGGTCAACAGAAGATCCTGACCTAAGATTTGAGCTGAGAAGACCAATCAAGAAGACTACTTCAGCTCCAGAGGTGACTAACCCTGTCATTGAGGCTCTTATCAGCACTAGCATGACAAATAATGCTGATTCAATTGAATTACCTTCAAATTCCAGCTCAGAGGTTCAAAATTCAGGAGAAGGAACCTCCAATATAGGAGGAACTGGAGGTGGTGATAGTGATCAAGAATTTCTTGATGCTGATAACCATGCCATTGAAGATAACATAAATGATGTCACTCACTCATTGGATCAAGTTTCTCTTGATAGGTGTGTTGATATGGTGGGGAACTCTTCTTTGCCAGATCAAAATTTCTCTAATTTAGATCTGTCCAACCAACTTGCTGTGATCCCTCAACTTAGGATCCACAAGTCACATCCTACCACAAACATCATTGGAAATGTTGACTCAGGGGTGAGAACAAGAGGACAAACTCATGACAGCCATGTTTGTCTGCATTCTTGTTTCTTATCCCAATTTGAGCCTAAGAAAGTTGATGAGGCTTTAAAGGATGGAAGCTGGATTGAAGCAATGCAAGAAGAGTTGCTTCAAATCAAAAGACAGAAGGTGTGGAACTTGTGCCCTCTTCCTTAAGGAAGGACTGTCATAGGTACCAAGTGGGTATTCAGGAACAAGAAAGATGATAGAGGGATCATCATCAAGAACAAGGCTAGACTAGTTGTCCAAGGATACACACAAGAAGAAGGAATTGGTTATACTGATGTCTTTGCTTCTGTAGCAAGACTTGAAGCTGTAAGGATATTCCTGGCTTATGCTGCATCCAAGGATTTCAAGGTCTACCAGCTTGATATGAAGTGTGACTTTCTTTATGGGGTGATTGATGAAGAAGTTTATATTAAGAAACCACCTGGCTTTGCAGACCCAGATCATCCTGATTATGTCTGCAAGCTTGATAAAACCCTTTATGGACTACATAGCTCCAAGAAAGTTGTATGAGACACTATCAACATACCTCTGTAAACATGGATACAAAAGATGTACTATTGATGGGACTCTCTTCATCAAAGATACAAGGAATGACACTTTGCTAGTACAGATATATGTAGATGACATCATCTTTGGTTCAACTAATCCAAAGCTTTGCAAAGACTTTGAGATGCTGATGAAGAATAGATTTGAAATGAGTGCCATGGGGGAACTCAATTTCTTTCTAGGAATTCAAGTGAAGCAGGTTGAAGATGGCATCTTCATTAGTCAGTTAAAGTATGTGCAGGACATACTTACAAGATTCAAGATGACTGACTATAAGGTTGAAAAGACACCCATAGCCAGAAACCACTCCCTTGGTCCTGATCTTAAGGGGGAGTGTGTTGATGAACATCTTATCAGGGCTATGATTGGGTCACTTATGTATCTTATAGCTAGCAGGCCTGATATCATGTTTGCCACATGCATATGTGCAAGATATCAAGCCAAACCCAAGCTGTCACACCTAATCACTATCAAAAGGATTCTTAGATATCTCAAAGGTGCTCCAAATCTAGGCCTTTGGTATCCAAAGAATTTAGACTTTAATTTGTATGCTTATACAGATAGTGATTATGGTGGATGCAACATGACTGCAAAGTCCACATCTAGGGGTTGTTAGTTCCTTGGTGGAAGGATAGTCTTTCGGCAATACAAGAAGCAATCCTGTGTGTCTGCATCAACTGCTGAAGCTGAATACATTGCTGCTGCCAGCTGCTGTGCTCAAGTGCTTTGGATTCAGAATCAGATGCTAGACTATGGGTTCAATTTCAAAAAGACACCCATCCACATAGACAACAATAGTGCCATCTCTATTACAAAGAATCCTGTGCAGCACTCAAAGACTAAACATATCAACATCAGGTATCATCTGATTAGGGATAATTTTGAAAAGGGGTTCATAAAACTAATCAAAGTTAATACAAATGAACAATATGCTAATCTGTTCATAAAAGCTTTTGATGAGCAGAGATTTAAGTATCTTGTATCAGCTATTGGGATGATTAACTTTGAATAGGTTTTTCTTAATAACTTAATCAATTTTACTTCCTAAAACTGTGTGTCCTAGGTTGTCTATTAGATCACTTCATAAGCCCAGTTCTCTTTGGAAGAAAACAATCTTTAAAATGATATTTCTTAGAGTGATGAAAAGTTACCTTCGAAACAAGTAAAATTGCCCTCGGAAGAAATTTACAGCTTTTCTGAGATTTACCTTCGGAAGAAATTTATGAAGTATCTTCCGAAGCTTAAGTTGAATATAAGCTCTTAAATGCATTTTAAGACTAAATTTCTTCCGAAAGCAATTAAGTCTCGGAAGACTTATTCATTTCTTCTGAAGTCAAAACTCTCAAAACTCTTTGAAATATCTTCCGAAGCAAAATAACCTTCGGGAGCTTTGCTTGCAAAGCTTCCGAGACTAAAATTGCCTTCGGAAGCTTTACAACTTCCAAGAAAACTACCTTTTTGGGCGCTTTTTCAGAAGTAGGACCCACTTGCGGATTTCAAAATTTATCTTTTGCTTTAACTTTGTCTCAAATCCAGAGTATATCTTTCCAAACGGTTCTATTTCATCTCTCTACTCTCATTGTTCCTACCCTAAAATCACCCCCAAATTCATCTTCTTCTTCCTTTCTTCACTGCAAAGTTTCATCTCAATAGCCAATCTTGATCGCCGAAACGACCCAGATTTCACCATGCACCTACACAAGCAACACAACCAAGTTGCTCTGTTAAACTCTGAAAGGATCCAAGCTTCTCAGACGTTTGTAGGTATCTTTCTTTGTCTCATTACTTCACCTCCCTTACAATCAATTCTCCTCTCTATGAGGATCAGTTGCTTGAGTTCTGGCGGACCTGTCAAGAGGTCACCATGGACGGGGAGAAGGCACTGTCTGCCACAGTGCAGGGGAGGACACTGTTCATTACTTCAGCCATCATTAACACCCATCTACAGCTGGATGATGAAGAAGGTGAATTGTCTTTCCCCAAAGCTGCTGTCAACCAATCCTTTGAGCAGATTGGATATGAAGGTGACTTCTCAGTCAAGACCTTCAGGAAGGGGAAGGTCTCTTTCAAATGGAAGTACCTCCTCTATGTTGTCATCCACAGCTTATCCAACAAACATGGAGGATGGGACCAGATTCCAGAAGACCTCTCCTTCAATGTCCATGGGATGGTTCAAGGGGTCAAATTCAGGTACTCTCAGTTTGTTTCTACAAATTTACTTGCGAATTTGGACTCCTTAGAATATTACATGTTCCCCCGATATGTTCAACACATTCTCAACTGTGAATTGGGACCACAGTTGAGGGGAACAGGTAATGTTCTTAAACTTGCACATATGAGGCCCGACATTTTCAAGATATTGAAAAATCCAACTGTTGGGTTCTCAGGGTTAGTAACAGCCCTTGTCCCGAAAATGTTTTAGCTCATTGCTCAGGGTGACATCCTAGCAGCACTAGCTAGTGATGAACCAACACCTTCCACCTCTCAACCACCATCAAGGCCAACCATTACCCTCACCTACACTAGAAAATCCAAACGAACCCCTGCACTTGCTATTGAGCATGTGCAGGCCCCCATATCACAACCCACACAGGAGGAAGTGGACACTCGAGCTCCTACTTCCCCTGAGGAGCAAACCACTCCCATTCTTGACACAATCAGTGCTGAGGTTCCTCATGCTCAGCCTGATGAGCTCATACCTCCACAAATAGCCTTAAGCCATCACTCTGAGTCTCAACACTCTAGTGATCAACCTTCAGGGGAAAGCTACCATCCCCAGCCTCTTGATCTTAATCAACTCCTTCCCAGCCTTGACTTCTACTCTGATGAAGATTTGGGATTCAATGAGTACCATGAATCTCTCCTCTCTTCCCACACTCAAGGAGAGATGAGTACTCCTGCTTCACCCACTTCTAGCCCACATCAAATACCCCAAACTAAGGTGGATCCTCCTCAGATTGTCCAGGAGATCCATGTGGCAGAGGCTCTCACTGTTGCCAATGATTACATCCATAAGACCTCAACCACGGTAACCCAGCCTCTTGACATTGTCATGGAGCAGGGAAATTCCAGCTACCAAGAAACCCATGCTGGTGATAAGGGAGAGGATTCAGGTCTAATCCTCTCATCCCCCTATGATTCTTCATCTGAAGATGAGGGGAGTCTGCAACAAAAGGTGCACAAACTCTTAAATCTGTGCACCTGCTTTGTATCAAAGATAGCTCATTTGGAATCTCAGGTGACTATCTTGCAGAAAAGGGTCAATGACCAGCAACTTGAGATCACCGATCTCAAGGGCAAGTTAGCTGAGAGACCAATAGGACAAACTCATCCAGGTCCACAAGAACCTGTGGATGTTATGAATCACTTCCCTAGCTCACCTATGCTTGAGGGTGATGCTACCAAAAAGGGGGAGGAAGTTCTGACAGCCACAGAACCTGGGAGTTCTTCCTCAAGTATGGACATACATGACTCACCATCCTATCTTGCAGTTGTCCATGCTCAGTAACCTCCTCAAGTCAGAGACTTCGACTTGCAAATTCAACATCTGTTTGAGGAAGGGATACTAAGAGCAATGTCTGCCCCTTCTGAGAACCTAATCATGGGTTGGGGGTATGACAGGATAGGAAAGCTCTTGTACTCTCTAGAGCTCAGGGTCAACTAGAAATCTTAAACATTTCAAACCTGAGTTTCTATGAAGGTATAAATCTGGTAGATCTGGCACTTGTCAACCCAAGCAATAACAGACAAGCTGCCAGATTAGCCAGTCAAATTCAAGACTGGGTGCTGGCAGAATTCAAAAGGAGAACTGCATTATATAGACAGAGGCTAGTAGTTGAAGCCTTTGGTCAACTGGATGTTGAGGTAGACCCCAAGATTAGCTTCAATGGGAAAGCCTTGACTGAAGGCCCAGAGGCTGAGACTGTGAACCTTGAGATAACATCTCCTCCAGCACCCCATACCCTCAGTGAGGCACCAGCTGGTGATGGTGCTTCACAACCTCTCTCTGGCCAGAGCTTGACTGCTGAATCAAGCAATGAAGGCCAAAGCTCTCCTCAGGCTGAGTCATCAAGATCAGCAATTTAAAGGCAAAAGAAAGTTAACTGCTGAGGAGATTGAAGAAGAGAAAAGAGAGAGGAGGAGGAAGCTGAGGGGAGAGAGTTCAAGTGGTTCCCCAGTATTCATGCAAGCTGCAATTCTGACTGCCCATGTACCAAACACTCAAGAAGATGAATTAAGGGTAGCGAGACTTAACTATCTGGGGACCAGGAACTACAAAATAGATGAACTCATCTCTCTCCCCTTGGAGGAACTAAATGAACTGGCTGACACAGAGTTATCAAAGGAGAGGAAGGAAGCTGAGGATGCAGCCTTGACCCTCAAGCATAAGGAAGAAATGAGAAGAAAAAGAATCTACAAGAACATTCCTATCCTCTCCCCATTTCAAGAAAGAGACTGTGGCTGCTGAACAACCTCAGGTAGTTAATGAAGAAGAAAGATTAAAGATGATCAACTACCTGAGTGCCACAGGTCTCTATCAGGTACCTGTACTTCTTCCCTTACCTTATGACTACATATTGTTTGAATACAACATGCAGCTGGAAGAGAAAGCCAAAAGAGAAAGGCAAGCTGCTAGGAAGAGGCAAAGGGAAGAGACTGCAAAATCAAGAGCCATCATCTAGAAAAGTCAGAAAAATTCTGCAGATAGGCAGAGGATGATGAGCTTCTTGAAGCTGTATGGGTTCTCCGGAAGAAGGCTTGGTCCCATGTCTCTATCCATAATGGATGAGCACATAAGGGTGATCAAGCAGAAGATTAAAAGGGAAGAGCTTGTCGATCTTCATTCACCATCAATTCAAGCTCAACCTAAAGTTGAGGTAAAGGTTGAACCTACAGAGACAACACAACCTGCACCTGAAGCTACACAACAGCCAATTTCATCTTCTAACCCATAACAGGGTTCTCCTCTCTCTCCTTCTGAACCTGGGAGAGAGGAGATCCCAACTGAGAGGGAATCCACTGAAGAACCTGGTATTGAAGACCAACCCTCTTAGCTAAAATCATCAAGGAGGAGAAAAAGGATGGCCAGAAGAAGATCTTCAACAAAGAAGAAAAGAAAAAAGGTATCCACCTCCAACCTCAGGATGAGTCAGAACATCCTGAGGAAGCGCATGAAGAGGACTCTCAACCAACTCCTATCATAGTAGAGCCCATCTCTATTGGAAGACAAATTCTATCCTGGACATTTGCTGAAGATCCAGATAGATGGTATGTCACTAGAGATCAGGGAGAACAACATGTCTACTTCACAAATGACATGCTTGCACTCCCTCTGCACGATCTCTATGACATGAGAAGGTACTTCATAAGTCTGAAGAATCTAGATCTGCTGATGAAGAAAGGAGTTCTGAAGATCCTCATGTGGACTATCCCAGTCTGAAGACCTCTCTGTTTTGGTAGCATCAGCCTAGGGGGAGTTTATAGGAACCTACGAGGTTATGAGACTGATGCAACCAAAGGATACCAAAACAACCAAGTCTTCCAACATACACTAAGGAACAAAGAAGAACTAGCTTCAGAATTTTATACACTCAATTAATATGCTAAGTGTAAAATCTTCCGAAGCCAAAGTTCAGAAGAAACTGCTGCGAAAGCTTTACACTTAACTCAAAAAATTCTCTAAGTGTAAAGTCTTCCGAAGCCAAAGACTCAACTCTTCCAAAGGTTAAAGATGTAGTCTTCCGAAGCTCTCAAGACAAAGTCTTCCGAAGCTGCCTAAAGACAAGACTGATTCCTTCTGAAGAGAGAGAAAAGACACCTTTTCTATCAACTTTATCATAAAGCATCTTTCTGTCCGCTGCATGCTCTGGTGGTTCACCAACTATCATCAGTTGGTGAAACTTCCATGCTTTATGATAAAGTAGATAAGGTCTTTGTCTGCAAGTTTCTGTTTTTGTTTCTTTTTGGCTTTTTGTAATCGAAAAGTCAGTGAGCTATGGCATGTCATAGTCACTAGTCAAAAAGCAATCTGCCTTTTGACTTTAGGCTGATCTTGTTGTCTAGATTAGTCACTTCCAACTGTCTTTTTGTATATTAACGGTTGTAGGATTAGTATAAAGAGTCTAAGGTTCTTGTATTCAAAATATACTTGTACAACACTTGTAATAGAACTTGAGAAGCAATATACTACTTCCTTGAAAACTTTATCTTGTGTTCTTGTTCTTGCTTTACTTGTGTTTGCATTGTATCTTCTGTATAAGTTCTCAGTTCCCTATTTGAACTGTTAAGTGATCTTAAGATCCTCTTAAGTGTGTAAACTAAGTGCATAGTACCCTTTAATGGTCCTGCACCATGTTACAAATATAAACTATCACTCTCAAAACCAATGGTTTAGATCTTCAAAATTAAATGATGTTGAAACAAATATCAAAACAAGAACAAGTCTAGGCCAACATTATGATGATCTAAACCTTTAAAATAGACAAAAAAACACCCAAGAAGCAGAGTATTCATCAATGTAATGAAACCCTAGAAATCAAGATGACAAAGATGAACTCCAAGTGTGAGAGAAAGAATAGACTAGTAACTAAGAAAACATTCTTGACACTTCTAAATAGAAACACATAGCAGCAGTCAACCCAACAATGCAGCTAGCCCGCACACAACAACTACAGAGCAACTAGCCTAGCAACTTATGCAGGCCCAACACCAGCAACTAGCCCAACAACTTAAGCAAGCCTAGCAACAGCATCAATAGCCTAGCCTCCAGCAACTCATACAAAACAGAAAATAGAAAATAATGCAAAACAGAAAATAAAAAATACGGTTAGAAATAAAGAAGAAAAGAATTCAGAAAAAAACAGTTTATAAGACAAAAAATTATATGTGGATATTAGAATTACTATTTTTAACAAAATTCATACTTCAAAACTTGTCTACACATGTTGTTGCACATTTTAGTTTCATTTTAAATTTAGAACTAGTACCGCCGTGCTTCATTTCCATGTGCAATATTCTTTGACTTTTATCCTCCAACTAAGCAATTGGCTCACGCATGCTTCTCTTTTTCTTTGTGCACGTCACGTCATCAAGAGAATCAAGTTGGGAAGTGAAGAGAACATCTAGGGATTAAGAAGAGCTTTTGGATGTTATTTTATGTTTTGATTGAGGTTGTATCCTTGTTTCTATCTAGATCCCCAGTGGTTCATATTAAAAACCAATGTAATACCAATGAAATGATATTTTGGAAAAAGGTTTATGATCCCTAAATGTCGCCAACGGTTTGATGTCCTAGAAGTCAAGCATTTGGTCACACTTTCAGGTTGTAAAACTTAAATGATCTGTACTTTCATATTTGGTTTAATTTGACATGAATGAAATGGAATTCACATGGGTTTTTGTTTTTGTTATAAGGACTATGATGTTGACAGTGAACAAAAGAAGCACGTCGAGGAGTTTTACAAGATGATTCTCAATAACCAAACATATGATGTATATGTAAACATAATGATATTTTAGTATTGATTTTATTAATATTTTTAGTGTGGAAGTATGGTAAATGAAAGGAACCGGTAATAAACCTCGCGTTCCAGCGGGACGTAAAATCATACCAAATAACACCAACGACACAGCACCGTCAGTGTCCATTAACACCGAAAAAATTCGTATAAAACAAATAAAAAACGAAAAAATAAACCGAACGAAATTAAACGTAAAAACGTTGAACCACGTAGGTAAAACGTAAAACATCTAAAACAATAAGTAAATCGATCTAGGACTAGCGTCTGGCGACGGAGCCATAAAATGGGGAAGAAATAAGCGCAGAAGCGTTGAACCACATATGCACTCTGTGACGTGTCTACTCGTAAAATTCAAAATGAAACGTAAAATAAAAAATATTTAGAATACAAAAAGTATAGTGAGATCAAAGTTAAAGTTAAAAAATGTTAGGACTAAATTGTAAAAAATGAAAAGTATTAGGTTAAAATAAAAAATTAAAGACTAAATAAAAAAAACAAAAAGTAGATATAATACACTAAACACATGATACAACCCATGATAATACATAACCAAGTTATTAATTAGTATTTGTAAATTACACGGACGGTTCTTGTGGTTTAATTAAGATTACGAATTTAATCCTTAAACTTTAAATTTTACAGATATAATCCCTAACTAAATAGGTTTGCTTTCATAAATGTTCGAAAATTTAACATTGGTTAACTTTTATGTTCATTGCAAATATATTTACTCTTTTACCCTTATTATTAAAAATTATATATACATTCATTTACTAATGTAGGTGACTAAAGCTATTGACTTTGTTTCTATATAAACATGTTTATTTCTAACTCTATAAACAAACATGGTGCTGGATGGGTGGCTTTTAATTGTTACATGCTGGTTCGAAACCTGCGTTCTACCTTTTTTAATTTTTGTTTTGGGTGTTTTGATTGTATACTTCTTTTCACTTAATAATTTATTTTCTTAATTACTATATCGTAATTGGCGAGACACAATACTGGTTTATATTTATGTTTTATACTCCAAATCAATGACAAACTTCATACGTTTCTTCTACGTACTTGATCACTATCTCGTCATCGGAACGCGCATACTGAATTCACATGTCAATTGATTATAACTAATTATATTTTAATGTTTTGACATTGTGAGTTTACGTGTAGATTTTATTTTTTCTGATACAAATCATCAAAAACGTTCATCATTCACCTTTGATTGTGCCTCAATGAGTAAGTTTACGTAAAGTTTATTCTTATTTTATATACATAATCAAAAACATTATTTTTTTTTCACAATTTAAAATGTTGTAACGTCGTGTTCGTAATACTATTTTATTTTGTTTAACTTTATTATGGTTTGGTAACACAAATCAAATGTTTTTTTACATTTAGTTTACGTGTATTATCAACGGTCCGTTCACTGTGTGGGTTTCAAACAACGTTTTAACGTTAGTTTTTTTACAGGTTTACGTCTCCGCTGCAGCACATGGGTCAAAAAAACTTGTAAATAATCAAAATAGAAAAGCTAACAGATGTATTCATCTCCCACACTCATACGTTGTACTCGACCTTTGTATCAATTAAAATGTTCCTTGAAGTTGTAACACATGACACATATAAAACTTGAAATTAAAAACCAAGGAAACCATGTATCACCGATTAGATGGAACCTAGTGACGAGTAAAGTGGCGGTGGTGGTAAGCCTCTTCCATCATCAAACAAGATGGAACCTATGACACATATAAAACTTCAGATCGTATTTTAGGTAGCTTCGTTGATGCGTTTCTTGGTTAAATTGAGTGTGAAGGAATTTAATGATTCTCCAGATTGTTGTTCTTGCTTGCAGTCTCATCACAAAGGTGTTTTCTGTACTCTTTAGATGTATCTTGAATGCACTCTATGTATAAGTTACATCACAAATTGGTGTTTTGAGAAACATATTAGATTCTAAGGAACAAGAAGAAATTCATTTGGAAGATGAAGAAATTTGTGTTCTTTCTCTGGTAATTTAGTTAGACTCAGTTATTTGCATGATAAAGCTAATCAAGATCAAGGCGACGGTAGGATTGCATTATCAGGGAAGAAATATGGCGTGTGGGGGATTAAGGAAGAGTTAGTAAATTTATTTTAAGTACAATTTATAATGCTTATTGTGCAACCAAATGTTGCATCACCGTCACTTTTGCCCCTTTATTTATGTCTCTAACTTTCTATCCAAGAATGACATTGCTAGGGCCCTTTGAGAGCTCTTCCATTGTCACTGGTGGTGGCTCGCACCGGGTTTTGTTGCTGGTGGCGATAGCGATGGTTGTCGCAGGGGTTGGGTACATTGCATCTATGATTCTAGTTTGTTTGTAACCATGGTGATGACTGTAGGGCCGATTGCCGGTTGGGCTCCCTTCTGTTGTTGAGATGGACTAAGCTACGGTCCCTCCGAAACTTATTTAGGGTTTTTAGATCTGCGCCACGTTCAGGGTTGGCAGTGACAGTGGTGCGACCGCCGTTGCTACCCCTTTGTTGTTGTGTCCCGATTGATGTTGCAACTATGAGTGTGTCTTATCCCCTTTCTCTGGTTCCAAATTTACAGATTTATGCCTCTGATTAGATGTAACCCTGAGTTGTTGGGTTTAATAATGGCGTCGTTTTTCTTTTTCAGAATTAATAAGCCTTTGGTTTGGAATGTAGATCATGCAAATTATGGTTTCCATGGTGAATGCAATTGTGTATAATGATGATGCTGATGATATATTTGAGCAAGGTTGAGATTATCTTCATATTTTCGTTTTAATGGGTTTTTAGATATTCACAAGTGGATTTTACATTTGAGTTCCGGGTATCCTTGGTCGGGGTTGCCATCACCGGTTATTATTGACGGTGGTTTCATGGTCTTGATGATGATGATGACCACCTCATCTAAGACTTGCTTTTCGTTTGATGTTTATTACTAGCTTAATGGATCTCTTTGATGTACCGTGTAAGGATTACACTTAGAGGCTGATGCAAACAAAGAGCTCTCAGTATGCACATGTGAAGTACAAGGAAGTTACTTCGAAAGATTTGACATAACTTAGTAAATTATACTAAGTATCAAATCTTCTGAAGCCAAAAGGTCAAATATTTCGAAGCAAAAGTTAAAGTCTTTTGAAGCTTCAAAGACAAAGTCTTCCGAAGCCAAAGACTGATTTCCTCCGAAGACACAGAAGAAATGCTTTTTTTGAATCATCTTTTGACAAGAGCTGAACTACTTTCCGCTGCCACCTCTGAAGACTCACCAACTTATATGAGTTGGTGAAAAGTCTATACTTTTGTCAAATTGTAGGTTAAGGTCTTATGTCTGTAACTTTCTACTTTTGTACTTTTATCCTTTTTGTAATATATTAGAAGTTGAGTTATGGCATGTTATAGTCACTAGTCAAAAGGCAATCTGCCTTTTGACTCTATATTGATCTGTTGTCTAGATTAGTGTTCCCAACTGGCCTTCAAAGTATTGCCATCTGTCAAATGTAGTATAAAGTATCTCAAGTACTTGTAACTTTAAAATGTAAGCTTTGTAACACTTGTAAAAACTTGAGAGCAATATACATTATTTTTGAAAACTATATTATCTTGTTCTTGTTCTGCTATTTACTCGTGTTCTTTGTTTCATTAAAAGTTGGTTCCCTATTTGATATGTTAAATGTTCTAACACTCTCCTAACAACTGTGAAACTGTTGTATTGACCCCCTTCATCGGTCCTGCAATTGGTATCAGGGCATTCCAGGCTCTTGATTGTATGATCTCACCATCTTAGATCTTTTCAGTTTCATAAAACACTTACCAGCTCAAATGCTAGCTGTCTGAAAGGATGATATTGAAACCGATACCATGATAAAGTCTCCACTGATCACTCCTGATAACTTTGATACTTGGTGCCAACGTATGAAAGGGTTCATCAAGTCTCAAGACAGTAAGATATGGAGAAGGACTTTATATCCTAAGCACCTCTTCAGCCACTGCTGGAGGTGGGATGATTCCAAAATAACTGACCAATTGTTCTGAGTAAGTATGGAAGCAAATTGATGTAGATCAGAAAGCCATGACCGCTTTACAAACTACTCTTCCAAACTCTATATATAGAGGCTTTAAAAAGTGCAAAACTACTAAGTAGCTCTGGGATGCACTTAAGCTAATGTATGAGGGGTTTGAGGAAGCCAAGAAAAACAAGAAAGACCTCATGAAGCAGTAGTTTGAGAACTTCACCTACAAGATAGTTGAAACCATGACTCAACAATACTTCAGGTATGTTAAGATTATGAATACTCTCATGGATGTTGTAGTAAAGCTTGAGAAAAGGGACATTATGAGGAAGTTTATGTTCTATCTTCCTAGACAATGGACTCATTACTGTATGGCCATTAAGGGAACTGAAAACCTCTCTACCCTTACTCTCACAGAGTTGTATGGTATCCTTAGTGGTTACCAGATGGAGATGAACATACAAAATCCATCAAGCAGCTCTTCCAGCAATCAACAGAGTTCAGCCCTCCATGTGGTTGAAAGGGATAGTAGAGAACCACAACATCATCTTATCTGCTGCTCTGACAATACACAAAAAGGTACTTTCATCACCTTCCCTGAGACACTAAGGGAGAGCTACATCCAAGGAAGCCCATTCCAAGAGACAAGCTCTGCTCAAGCCTTTGTGTCTGCTGATGAAAGCTGTGGTAACTTTCTTTTCACTCTTGAAGACTTGGATTGTATCCATCCAGATGACCTGGAGTATATGAAAATAGTCCAGCAGATGGCTTTTCTCACTCATAGAGCCAAGAAGTTCTATAAGAGAACAGGAACGAAGTTCTCAAGCAATATGGCCAGTGGAAAGTTTGGCCTGGATAAAAGCAAGATGAAGTGTTATAACTGTAACCAAATGGGACAATTTGTTAGGGAGTGCAAGGAACCAAGGAGAAATGGTGGCCAAGCACAACCCAGACCAAACTACATTGCAGCTCCCAGAACTGAGAAGCCAAGCCAACCAAAACAACATGCTACTGTTGTTGTTGAAGAAGGAGGCTCTGACTGGAGCTTTCAGGTAGAAGATGCTTCTCCCAACCAAGCACTTATGGCTGATCATGAAAAAGCAAAGGTATTACAACATCTTTGTACTCCGAAATGCGTTGCTAAGGTTAACATGTATAGGTCCTACAACTTGGAAGTGATTTCAAAAGAGAAGAAAATAATTATAAACTTAAAATAGAATATTTAGAGAAAACAGTTTCAACTCTTAAGCATGAGCACACAAACTACAGGACTCAATATAAAGCTCTCATTACCAAGTTAACTGAATGCCAGGCTAAGCTTGTGATCAGCAAAGCCAAGGTAGAAAAATGTGTTCTTGAAGTGGAAACCTTCAAGAACATCATATCTTCATCCATGCATGCAAAAATTGTTTATTAGAACAGGCAGTGATTGGGTTCAAGTGAGATAGCTCCTCCACATACATTACTATCTATAAGGCCTCCTAGGTGTGGAATTTGTCAAGATGAGCTGCCTCTCATATACCCATTCAAGAAGAGGATGAAGATGAAAAGGAGATAGTGAAGGATGGATCTGAAGTGAGTGAAGACGATCATCCTAAGAAGGGTCAATGTTCTCTTGGAGAGAAGAAAGAACCATGAATGACCAAGTCTGCTAGGAAGAACTTGATCAGGGCAGCCAAAAGAAAATCAGGGAAAGCCTAAGAGATCAAGACCACTTTCAACTCCAAGCAAAATCAAGTTTTTATCTCTGCTAGATTTAAAGTGGTGAAGAATGAAGACTCAACCATGGACTTTAGCACCAAGAGTTCTAGTTTATGTACAAATTATCCTGGTCAACAGAAGAAGGCTGATCAAATGTGCACCGCTGCTACACAGCCTGAACCATCCAGTTCCAAGAGCAAGCCTCACCCTAAGAAGCCTACTGCATCATCTGAGAAGATGAAGAAGGAAGTGGAAAGAGATCAAGCTCAGCCTCCTACTCAGAAGATGACTCTTTGAAGCATGCCAATTGAATGCATCATGTGTGGTAGTACTTCTCACTTTTCTAATGATTGCATCTACAATCCTAAAAGTACTATCCACATGACCAAGAAGAAAACTTCTAAGAAGAAGAAGAAGATACCTTCGGAAAGAAAATCTCTTCCTTTCGAAAGCTCTAAAGTGAATAAGAATATAAGTGAAAACTTACATTCAGAATAAATTTAGTTTTGGAAGAAAGAAAAGCTTCCGAAGTACTAAAGTCTGCTATAATGGAAGAAAAAGCTACCGAAGGTCCAATCTCCAAAACTTCTGAAGTCATCAAAACTTCCGAAAGTATTGAAGGCCAAGTCTAGTCTTCCAAAGATGGTGTGGAAAATGAAGGAAGACCATGTGACTGAAAGTTCTTCATCAACAACAACAAATGATCCTTAGAGCTTGCATATAGGATCAATTACTGTTGAATTATCTTTAGTTCACTTTGACAAGCCCAAGACCAACAAGGCTTAGGTTTCCAAGTGTAACTAACCATCTCTTTATGTGCAGGAACAGCTGAGGAACAAAGGAAATGTATGAATCATTGATAGTGGTGGATAGGCAATTGTTCTATTCTTCAGAACTTTGAAAGAATTGATGGAGGGTTAGTTACTTTTGGAGAAGAATTAGGTGTTATATCACTGGAAGGGGTAAAGTCACAAATGGTAAGCTCATCATTGAAAATGTAAACTATGTTAAGGAGCTTAGGTATAACCTATTAAGTATATCTTAATTTTGTGACCAGAGCCATGACATGCTCTTTACTGAGCATGAGTGTATTGTTCTCAAGCCCCTAGGAAAGGGAACATGTACAAGATGGATTTGCAGGAAACATTCCCATCAAGAGAAGTTTCTTGCTTTCTATCTAAAGCAAATAGTGACGAGTCCTTCCTCTGGTATAAAAGAATGTGTCATTTAAACTTTGAAAATATGAATAAATTAATTAAGAATGATTTAGTAACTGGAATGCCAAATAATGAGTTTACAAGTGATGACCATTGTGTTGCCTGTCTGAAAGGGAAGCAACACAAAATGTCTCACAAGCCAAAGGAAACAAACTCCATCACTACTCCCCTATACTTATTACATATGGATCTTTTTGTCCCTACCAGTGTAATAAGTCTAGGAAGGACCTCATATTGTTTGGTGATCATAGATGACTTCACGAGATGCACTTGGGTCTTCTTCTTTAGAAATAAGGATAAGACCCCTGAGATGTTGAAGAGCTTCATTCTAAAAATTAAGAAACAATGGGATCACAAGGTCAAAATCATAAGATGTGATCAAGGAACTGAATTTAAAAACAAATCCTTGATACATTTTATGATGAGAAGGGTATTACAAGATAATATAGTGCTCCAAGGACTCCTCAGCAAAATAGTGTTGCTGAGAGGAGAACCAGGACACTTATTGAAGCTGTAAGAACTATGTTATCTGACTCTAAACTACCCATCACCTTCTGGGCAGAGGCAGTCAACACTGCCTGCTATGTCCAGAACAGAGTTTTAGTTGTCAAGACTCATGGTAAGACTTCTTATGAACTATGGCATAGAAGGAAACCTTTTATTGGTTTCCTCAAATCATTTGGATGTCCTTGCACCATCCTGTATACCAAAGATCAGATAGCCAAATTTACTGGGAAATCAGATGATGGACACTTTATTGGATATTCTTTCCAAGCTAAGGCTTATAGAGTATACAAATTCAAAACTAGAGTAGTTAAGGGGTCAGCCAATATGACCTTTAACGAGCACACACCTAGTGTGAAAGGTTCTGGTCCTGATTGGCTATTTGATCTTGATTTAGTTACCAACTGTTTTAACAAATCTTATGAATATGTTTTAGGATCTACAAGTAGCTTATCAACTAGAGATTCTGATCCAAGATTTGAGCTTAGAAGACCAAGTGATCAAACGTCTTCAGCTCCAGTGGTAATAAACCCTGTAGTTGGAAATCCTGTCAGCATAACCATGACAAACTCTTCAGCTGATACATCTGAGCTGCCTATAAATTCTAGCACAGAGGCACAAAACTCAAATGAAGGAGTTTTCAATATAGGAGGAGATGTAGGTGGTGATAGTGATCAAGAATTTTTTAATATTGATAAGCACTCCATAAAAGACAACATCAATGATGTGACACACTCATTGGATCAAGCTTCTCTTGATAAGTGTGTTAATATGGTGGACGACACTCAATCACTGGATCTGAATTCACCAATTTAGATCTGTCTAACCAACTTACTGTGATTGCTCAACTGAGAATCCACAAGTCACATCCTACCACAAACATCATTAGAAATATCAAGACATGAGTGAGAACAAGAGGACAAACCCATGACAAAAATATTTGTCTTCACTCTTGTTTCGTGTCCTAAATTGAGCCTAAGAAGATTGATGAGGTTCTGAAGGATGGAAGTTCGGTTGAAGCAATGCAGGAGGAGGTACTTCAATTTGAAAGACAAAAGGTTTCGAACCTATATTCTCTTCTTCAATGGAAGACCACTATAGGTACCAAGTGGGTATTCAGGAATAAGAAAGATGATATAGGACTTGTCATCAAGAATAAGACAAGACTAGTTGTTTAAGGATACACAAAGAAGAAGGGATTGACTATATAGATGTTTTTGCTCCTGTAGCAAGACTTGAAGCTGTTAGGATATTTCTTGCTTTTGCTGCATCTAAGGATTTCGTGGTATACCAACTTGATGTCAAGTGTGCCTTCTTATAAGGGGTGATTAAGGAGGAAGTGTATGTCAAACAACCACCTGGCTTTGCAGACCCAGATCATCTTGATTATGTCTGCAAGCTTGACAAAGCTTTCTATGGGCTGTATCAGGCTCCAAGAAAGTGGTATGAGACACTATCACTGTACCTTTGTCAGCATGGATACAAAAGGGGTATTATTGATGAAACACTCTTCATTAAAGGAACTAGAAATGACTTGATATTGCTTCAAGTTTATGTAGATGACATTATCTTTGGGTCAACTAATCCGAAGCTCTGCAATGACTTTAAGAAGCTTATGAAGAATAAATTTGAAATGAGTGCCATGGGGGAACTCAATTTCTTTCTAGGAATTCAAGTGAAGCCGGTTGACAATGGCATCTTCATAAACCAGTCAAAGTATGTGCAAGACATACTTACCATATTTCATCTGACTGAGTGCAAAGTTGCTAAGACATCCATAGCTAGAAACCACTCCCTAGGACCTGATTTTAAGGGGGAGTGTATTGATAAACATCTCTACATGGCTATGATTAAGTCTCTTATGTACCTCATAGCCAGCTGGTCTGATATCATGTTTGCTACATGTATTTGTGCAAGATGTCAAGCCAACCCCAAGATGTCACACCTGGTTGCTATCAAAAGAATTCTCAGATATCTCAAAGGTGCTCCCAAACTGGACCTTTGGTATCCAAAGAATTCTGACTTCAATCTGTATGCTTATACATATTGTGACTATGGTGGCTGTAACATGACTACAAAGCCTACATCAGAGGGATGTTAATTTCTTGGTAGAAGGATAGTCTCATGACAATGCAAGAAACAATCCTGTGTCTGCATCAATTGCTGAAGCTGAATACATTGCTACTTCAAGCTGCTATGCTTAAGTGCTTTGGATTCAAAATCAGATGCTGGACTATGGATTCAATTTCAAAGAGACTCCCATCCATATAGACAACAACAGTACCATCTCTATTACAGAGAATCATGTGCAGCACTCAAAGACAAAGCACATCAACATCATGTATCATTTGATTAGAGATAATTTTAAAAAAGGATTGATAAAACCGATCAAAGTTAACACAAATGAAAAATATATCACAAAAGCTTTTGATGAACAAAGATTTAAGTATCTTGTATCACCTATTGGGATGATTAACTTTGAGTAGATTTTCATAAACTAAATTCAAGATTACTTTTTCAAATATGTGTGTCTTAAGTTGTCTATATCATCACCTATAAAGTCCAGTTTACTTTGGAAGAACTTTTTCAAAATGATATTCCCTAGAATTTGGGGAATTTTAGATATGTTTTCTTTTGGAAGACATCAATTTGTCTTCGAAAGAAAGTTATGTCTTCAGAACAAATAATTACTTCTGAAAAATTTACCTTCGAAAGAAATTCTGATATACCTTCCAAAGCTTAAATCTGCCACTAAGTACTTATATGTCTTGAAGGACTATTTTCTTCTGAAAGCAATTAAGTCTTGGAAGCTTTATTCTCTCTTTGAATAAAAATTCTGATATTTGATATCTTTCGAAACAAAATTTGTCTAAGAAGTAAAAATACTCTAAGTATTTTCTTCTAAAGCAAATTCGTGTAAAGTTAAGGAATATCTTTCAAAGTAAAATTGGCTTCAGAAGATTTCTCAAACCTTCCAATGACAAGTTACCTTTGAAAGATTTTAGACTTCCAAGAAAACTACCTTTTGGGCACTTTTTCAAAGGTGGGACCGACAACCGGATTTCAAAGTTTGTCCTTTTTGCATTAACTTTTTCTCGAATCCTTAACATATATATATTCGTACAATGCTTCCCCCTCATTCACCTTCCTCTTCATCTGCAAAAGTTCAAACCCTAAATTCACCCACAAACTAACTTTGTTCTTAGCTTCCTTCACTTCTAAGCTACTCAAAATGGCCAACCCTGATCCCCAAAACCATCTAGATTTTTCCATGCATCTACATAGGCAATACAATTAGGTTGCTCTGTTATCATATGAGAAAAATCCAGGTTTCTCAGATGTTTGTCACTTCTTATCCCTCTCAAACTACCCCACCGCTCTGACAATAGACCCTCCATTATATGAAGAACAACTTCTAGAGTTCTAGAGGACATATCAAGATGTCATCTTGGAAGGTAAGAAGGCATTGTCTGCCACAGTGCAGGGGAAGACAATTTTCGTCACTCTAGCCACCATCAACTCTCATCTGAGGCTGGATGATGCAGAAGGCGAGTTGTCCTTCCCTAAATGTATTATAAACAACTCATTCCGGTAGATGGGCTATGAAGGGGACTACTCTGTCAGAACCTTCAACAAGGGTAAGGTTTCCTTTCAATGGAAGTACCTCCTCCATATGGTAATCCACTCTCTATCAAACAAACATGGAGTTGAGACCAAATTCCTAAGGACTTATCCTACATAGTCCATTGAATGATTCAAGAGGTCAAGTTCAAGTACTACCAGTTTGTCTATACAAACTTGCTTGCTAACTTAGACTCCTTATAGTACTATATGTTCCCTAGATATGTTCAACACATTCTTAATTGTGAACTGGGCTCACAGTTAAGGGGAACAGGTAATACTCTTAAATTGGGACAGATGAAGCACGACATCTTCAAAACAATAAGAAAGTCCATTGTTGGCTTCTCAGGGGTAGAAACAGCCCTGGTACCAAAAATGTTAGAGCTCATTTCTTGAGGTGACAACTTGGCAGCACCAACCAATGTTGAACCCACACCTTCTAGATCTGCACAACCCACAAGGCCACAAATCACCATCACGTACATCAGAATATACAAACGAAGCCCTGCTCAGTCTACTCAGGTTGAGCAGGGCCCCATATTACTAGCCATGCAGGAGGAAGTGGACATAAGAGCTCCCACTTCTCCTGATGAGTAGACCACTCCCATCATTTCTTTGATCAGTGCTGAGGTTCCTCATGCTCAGCCAAATGAGCTCATTACCCCAGCCTTAAGCCATCATTCTAAGTCTTAAAAATCAAGTGATCAACCTTTAGGGGAAAGCTACCATCCCCAACCATTAGACTTAAACCAACCCATCCCTGACCTCCAGTTCTATGATGATGAGGATATGGGTTTTAGTGAGTACCATGAGTCTCTCCTCTCCACCCCTACTCAAGGAGAGATGAGTGCTCTTGAATCACCTATATCTAGCCCACATCATCTAACCCCAACTGAGGTGGACCTCCCTAAACATGTTCAGGTGGCCCATATGGAAGAGGCTCTTATTTTTGCAAGTGATTACATCATTAAGACCTCAACCATGGTAACCTAGCCCATTGATACTTCTCTTGAAGTTGTCATGGTGTAAGGGAAATCCAGCAACCAAGAATCCCTAGCTGGTGATGAGGAAGAAGACTTTGGTCCTATTCTCTTATCCCCCCATGATTCTTCTGATGAAGATGAGGGGAATCTACAACTAAAGCTACAAAAACTGTCAAAAATATGCACCTATTTAGTTTCTAAGGTAAGTCACCTAGAATTGCAGGTGGCTACCTTACAAATACAGGTCAGTGACCGGCAACTTAAGATGACCGATCTCAAGGGAAAGTTAGCTGAGAGACCTCTCTGGCAAACACAACCAGGTCCACAAGAACTTGTGGATGTGGTGGACCTAACCCTTAGCTCTCGTATGCAAAAGGGTGATGCTACTAAAAAAGGGGAGAAAGTCCTACCTATAATCACAAAACCAAGAAGTTCTGCCCAGAGTATGGACAAAAAGGATTCACCACCCTCACTTGTAGTTGTCCATACTCAACAATCTCCTCAGGCTCATATTAATATGGATTCCCTAATTCAAAGCCTGTTTGAGGAGGGTATACCAAGGGCAATATCTACCCCATCCTACCCTGTTGAAAATCAATAGTGGTATGGAGGTATGATGCTAATAGGAGAGCCCTGGTAATCTCTTGGTCTCAGGGACAATAAGAAGTCTTCAACTTTCACAAGCTGATATACTATAAGAGCACCTTTTTATTTGACCTGCCACTTACCAACCCAAGTCAAAACAAGCAAGCTGCTAGGTTAGCTGAAAGGATTCAAGATAGGGTTCTTGAAAAGTTCAAAAGGAGAACCAAGCTATATTGACAGAGGCTAGCAGGCAAGACTGTTGGTCAATTTAATGCTGAGGTGGACCCTAAGATTAGCTTCGAAGGGAAACCTTGGCTGAAGGCCCAGTAGTTGAACCTGTGAACCTTGAAACAAGAACTGCTTCAACACCCATTACCCTCAGTGAGGCACCAACTGGTGAAGGTGTCTCATAGCCTCTCTCTAGCCAGAGCTCAAGTGCAACATCAAGCAATAAAGGCCAAAGCTCTCTCCATCTTGAGTCACACAGGCCAGTGACTGACAAAGGGAAGAGAAAAATGACCTCTGAGGAGATTGAGGAGGAGAAGAGAGAGAGGAAGAGGAAGGCAAGAAGAGAGAGTTCAAGTGGGATGCCTAGCTTTATGGAAGCTGCAATCAGGGCTACCCCCATTCCAAGCACTCAATGAGATAAGTTGAGGGTAGCTAGACTGAACTATCTGGGGTCCAGGAACTACAATGTTGATGAACTCATCTCTCTTCCCTTGGATGAACAGAATGAACTAGCTGACATGGAAGTGTCAAAGGAAGGAGGGAAACTAAGGAAGTAGAAATGCTCCTCAAAATTAAAGAAGAAAGGAGAAGAAAAAGACTCCACAAAGCTCCTACCCTCTCCCCTGTTTAAGAAATCCCTGAGGCAGAGACTGTGTGTTGGACCAAAAGAACCAATGAGCCTGATCAGAAAAACCTTTAAGTCCCACGGACATTACAACAACTGAAGTGGTCTGCAACAGCTGAAGACATCAACTGATAACAAGGTCTGAAGTGAAAGAGCTGAAGACAAAGTCTGAAGTGAAAGAGCTGAAGACAAAGTCTGAAGTGAAAGAGCTGAAGACAAAGTCTGAAGTGAAAGAGCTGAAGACAAAGTCTGAAGTGAAAGAGCTGAAGACAAAGTCTGAAGTGAAAGAGCTGAAGACAAAGTCTGAAGTGAAAGAGCTGAAGACAAAGTCTGAAGTGAAAGAGCTGAAGACAGTCTGAAGACAAAGTTTCAGATGTTGTCACAACAGCTGAAGAAGACCTCTTCAGTAGTTGTGATGGTTTGCTTTCAGTAGTTTTATGTTTCTTGTAATCAGTACTTGTAGTTTCAGTAGTTTTAGTTTCATCTTGTACTTAGCACTCTGAGATGTTCTCAGTTGTTGTGAACATTCTCAGTAGTTTGCTTACTTTCAGTTGTTTGTAATAATTCTGTTAGATGTCACTATCAAGTGACATCAGCAGACGTCACATTCCTCTATATAAGGAATGTTAACCTAATTGTAAGGCGCGATGCCCTGCGCAGCTATAGCATACTTAGAAAAGCTTAGCAGCCGCCATACCAAAGCATGTGTGCATGAATGATATTATCCATTTTGAAGAAAACCCTCTTTCTCTATAACCGTGTACTGTTCCATTGAATATCTATTGTGTTCTTGCTATATTTGTCTAATTCTTGTTCTAATTCCGCTGCGATCAACTCTAATTGATCAAACTTAGATCGCTGATCCTGACAAATGGTATCAGAGCAGGTTAATCATTGATCGGTTTAACAATTGATCATTGAAACTGCTATTTTGATATCTAAAGTTTGATCGAATTAGCATATTTGCAAGAATTGGTTATAGAGATTGGTCTTCTACTGCTTCTGGTTAGTCAATTTGAGTTTCTTCTTGGTTCATATTGAGTTTGTTGTGTTTTTGTGCTAAATCTTTTGAAACTTGATTGAATTGGTTTGAATCTGAGAATGACTACTCCTTCTAATGACCCTCACAATACTGGCTCCTCAACCAAGCCTCCGATGCTGGTTAGGAGTGAGTATAACATATGGCAACGAAGAATGCTCCATCACCTGTCTGTTAACAGTTCAGGTTGTTGGACATCTGTGGTTCACGGTCCACACAAGCCTATGGTGAACAATCCGGAGACCAACCAAATGGTTCCGAAGAAGAAGGAGCAATACTCAGATGAAGATCGTAAACTGTTTGAGATTGATGCTAAAGCCCATGGAATTCTGGCCATGGCACTGCCTAATGAAATCTATTCTGGGCTTATGCATCATGAAACTGCTCATGACCTCTGGAATGCTTTGAAGGAACAATTCGGAGGAACTGATGAGGTCTTAGCAAACAACAGAGAAATCCTCGCCCAACAATATGAGACATTCTCTCATAGGAAGGGTGAGACACTGACTCAACAGTTTGAGCGTTTCTCCTGCTTGATCTCTGAGCTGAAAATGGTCAAGCATGAGTATACTAACAGCCAGATGAACAACAGATTCCTCAGATCACTGCCTGAGAGATGGGACACATACACCATTGTCCTACGCTCCAGTGCAAATCTGGATAGCCTATCTCTCACCCAACTCCATGGGAAACTGCTTACATTTGAAAGAGAGATAGAGCAGAAAAGGAAACTGGCATCATCAGGAAAGCTCACTGATGACTTTGTACCAGGGAACACTGCCTTGGTCGGTCATGAGTCAGAATATGCTGGATCAGAAAGCCATTATGATGAGCATATAGATTTCTCTTCAAACAGTTCTGATCATGCATTTGTTGGTGTTGACAGTCATTCTGGGTGTAATAGTGATAATTTATGCTTTATCATGGATGATTTGATGGGTATTGCTGATGATGATTTAGAAGAGATGGATATTTTGAGCCAAATGGCCTTGATCAATATCAGATCTCAAAAGTTCTACAAGAGAACTGGTAGGAAATTTCCAGGACTCTCTGGCAAAACCAAAGTTGGTTTTGACAAGAGTAAGTTGAGGTGTCACAAATGCCACAGGCTTGGGCACTTTGCAAGAGAGTGTAGATCAACTGGATCTAACTCCTCTGCACCCTTTGTGACCTTTCCAAGCAATAGTTCACAAAACAAAGGGCAACATCCTGCTAGTTCTGGTCATCACTCACAACCTCAATCTCCTGCATATTTTGTCCCTCAGGGTCCAATGCCATATCCATATCCCTGCTATTACATGCCACAGCCAAATCCAGTTCAAGTTCCTATAGCACAACAACCTCAAGCCCTACCTGAGCCTCAACCATCTCCATCACAATCTCAACCTCATCACAGCTTCTTCACACCAGGAGTTGTTGACTGGAGCAGCTCACCAGATGATCTTTCTGGTTTCAATGAGCAATTATTTGCTGGTGCTGGTCAACATGGTGGTGAACATCCTTTTGGGAATCTTGCTCTCATGGCCCTGGAGTCTACTGAGGGTTCCTGCTCCGATGCATCATCTTCACAGGTAACCCAGGTATCTTCTGAGGCTAAAGCCAAGTTATGTTCTGAATCATGCATAGCTGCCTTTGTCTCTATTAGAGAGGCAAATGTAGCTTTAATCAATCAAAATCTTGAGCTTGAGAAAACTATTTCCAAAAGAAAAGCTGAGTATGAGTCTGTTCTTAATGACAAAGATGATGAGATTTACAAGCTTAAATGCCAACTTAATGATGAAAAGGCTAAGGTAGAGGTCATACTTGAGAACCACAGAAGTCTCAAAGAGACACTTGCAGATACCCAAGTTGAGTGTGACCGCTGGGTAACATCCTGCAAGGGATTTGAAATGCTTCTCAGCAAGCAAACAGCTTCAAATGTGAAGTTTGGAATAGGTTACAATCATACTGCACCACCTACTGATTTTACTTCAAAATCAATAGTAAAATCTGAAGGTGAAAGTAATTTCCAAACCACATCATCATGTGATTCATCCTCAAATGATAATACAAAATTGTCAAAATTAGAGGATGAAGTCAGTGTTAAGATCTCAGCAAATCAATTGCCTGATGGTTTAAATGCTGATAAACACATGAAGCTGAGCAATTCAGATGTTGTCCCTCAAAGTACTCCAAGTACTGAAGGGCAAGTCACAACATCTGAAAAGCATTTCATATCTGCTGAAATAAAAGGATTAACAACTGCTGAGGAATCTATCATACGGTCTTTCAGGACGGATAGAGAACAGCTGAAGAACAAGTCTTCAGTTGTTACCGATCCTTCAGTACTTAACACAAGTACTGAAAGGAGGAAAGTACTGAAGATCACACCTTCAGTAGTTTCCACTTCAGCAGTTGATCAATCCAAGATGAAGAATAAGCCATGTGAAATATGTGGTAAATTCAATCATCTATCTGATGAATGCTGGTACAAAAAGGGTTCCAAACTCAACAGAGATAAGCTCATTAAAGAAGAGATTAATAAAATGAAAAATGAGTTTGAGACCAAGTTTGTACCACAGTCATCTCAAACTGATAAACCCAAGGCCTCGCCAAATCCAAAAAGAAGGATGGGGTTTATCAGAAAACAGCTGATAGTGTTCCTCATGATAAACATCAGACTAAGTCTGTGAATTTCAAGAAGGAGGAAATGGTGGGTCACAGGAACTCATCAAAAACAAGTACTGATGTGTCAAATGAGCTGAAGGCTTTAGCAACAAATCAGACACAACTTGTTATGATGGTTCAGCATTTGTTGGGGAGAGTTAACCAACTAGATGCACCTGTGATCAAACCACTGAAAAGGAAATCCAAGCCCAAATCTAAGAAATCCATTTCAGCACCATCTCCACCTTCATCAGCTGTTAATCATGAGAAACAAGTTATGGTTAAATCTGTTGATGAAAACAGACCCAAAACCAAAAAGGTTTGGGTCTCTAAAGCTAACTAGTTTCTTATGATAAATGCAGGGTTCTTCAGCATGCCAAAGAAGCATCTGGTATGTAGACAGTGGAGGATCTATGCATATGACTGGGAGCAGTTCTCTTCTTAATGACTACTCTCAAGGAAAGAAGGGATTTGTCTCATTTGGAAATGATGCTAAAGGTTACATCATCGGGAAAGGATTTGTGTCAAATGGAGAAATCAGATTTGATGATGTTAACCATGTGGAGAATCTCAAGTATAATCTACTGAGTGTCAGTCAGATGTGTGATAAAGGGCATGTTGCACTTTTCACAAGCCAGAACTGCCGGATTCTGTCTTCCAAAGTTCTGAGGCTGATTGACAAGGTATTGGATGAACATACTCTCCTGAAGGCCAACAGGATAGGAAGAGTATATGCCTTGGATTTGTCAAAGAAGATTGATTAAAAGGTCATCCTTGCCTGTTCTCCAAGGCCTCTCCTCAGGAATCTAAACTGTGGCATAGAAGGCTGGGTCATGTTAATCTCAAAAACATGAATCAGCTGATCCACAATAGTTTAGTGAGAGGTCTACCAATAAAGGAGTTCCACTGTGATGAAACCTGCACTGCTTGTTTAAAAGGAAAACAACACAAAGTTTCATTCCCTCCTATAGAAGAACCAAAGTCCACTGCCTGCTTGCAATTACTGCACATGGATCTCTTTGGTCCTGTGAGAGTAATGAGCATGGCAAAGAAGAAATACTGTCTGGTAATTGTGGATGATTACTCCAGATTTGTATGGACCTTCTTCTTGCATTCAAAGGATGAGGCTGCTCAGACAATTATTAACTTTGTGTTGTATGTTGAGAAGCAGTATTCCCTATCAGTCAAGTGTATAAGAAGTGATAATGGAACTGAATTTAGAAACCATACACTTGATGATTTCTACCTTTCAAAAGGAATCAAGAGGCAGTATAGCATCCCAAGGACTCCAGAACAAAATGGAGTAGTGGAGAGAAAGAACAGGACCCTAATTGAAGCTGCAAGGTCCATGTTGGCTGACTCTGGTTTGCCACTGACCTTTTGGGCTGAAGCTGTCAACACAGCATGCTATGTGCAAAATAGAGCTTTAGTGAATCAGAGGTTGATGAAGACTCCTTATGAAGTTCTACATCATTTGGCTCCTCTAATTTCATTCTTCAGAGCATTTGGGTGTCCTTGTTACATTCTCAACACAAAGGATCAACTCCAAAAGTTTGATTCTAAGGTGGATGCAGGGTATTTTGTTGGGTATTCATCCACTTGCAAGGCTTACAGAGTGTTCAACTGCAGAACAAAGATGGTTGAAGAAACTTTGCATGTGAAGTTCAATGAATCCCCTAAGGACAAAATTCCACAAAACCCTGTGGAGTTGTTTGATCTGGACATACTGCAATATGTTCCTTATCAGCCTCCAGCTGTTGCAGATCATGTGAATTCATCACCTTCTGCAGCTAGTCATCCATCTGGTGGTACTGATGTTGATGATGATCCCAGTACTCACCTATTCAAGTTTTGTGATCAACTGCCTGAGTCTACTAAACTTGATGTTCCTGTAGCTTCAGTAGCACCATCCACAACAAATGCTGATGAGATTTTTGAATCCTCTACTTCATTTGACTTGCCATCTAATACTTGGTTTCAAGAATCTGGATCAACATCTGTTGCTGCTGAGCGTGCTACAAACACTTGCACAGATCTCATAGTGTACCAAGAGCTGAAGAATCACCCAATGTCTCAAATCATTGGTGATATCAATGCTGGTGTCTCAACTAGAAGTCAATTGTCCAACTTCTGCTTCTATGCTCTCTTCATCAGTCAGCAAGAGCCAAAGAACTATCATATTGCATTAAGAGACAATGGATGGGTTGATGCCATGCAGCTTGAGCTTCTTCAGTTCAAAAAGCAGCAAGTGTGGGAACTGGTTCCTCTACCCCCAGGTAAGTGTGCAATAGGCACTAAATGGGTGTTTAGGAATAAAACAGATGAAAATGGGCAAATTGTCAAGAACAAGGCCAGACTGGTTGTCCAGGGGTTTTCACAAGAAGAAGGTATCGATTATGATGAAACCTTTGCCCCTGTAGCCAGATTGGAGGCAATTAGATTGTTCTTAGCCTATGCTGCATTCCACAATCTTAAAGTTTTTCAAATGGATGTCAAAAGTGCATTTTTATATGGTAAAATAAAAGAAGAGGTTTATGTGTGTCAACCACCAGGTTTTGAGGATAATAAACATCCTGATTGGGTGTATAAACTTGATAAGGCTCTTTATGGGTTGAAACAAGCTCCTAGAGCCTGGTATGAAACACTGTCAAATTTTCTTCTTCAGAATAATTTCACTAGAGGCTCCATAGATAAAACTTTGTTCATTAAGAAAGTGGGTCAGCATAAGCTCCTTGTTCAAATTTATGTTGATGATATTATTTTTGCATCCTCTGATCCACAGTTGTGTGATGCATTTACAAAGTTGATGCAACAAAAATTCGAAATGAGTGCCATGGGAGAATTACAGTTCTTTCTAGGTTTGCAAATCAAACAAAAGGCTGATGGAACTTTCATTCATCAGTCAAAATACACAAAGAGTCTTTTGGAAAAGTTTGATTTACAAAACTGTAAGCCCTGTTCTACTCCTATGTGCAGCACCACACAACTGGATGCAGATCAGAAAGGTAAAGCTGTTGATGAAACACTTTACAGATGTATGATTGGGTCCTTGATGTACTTAACAGCTTCTAGACCAGATATTATGTTTGCAACTTGTGTTTGTGCTAGATTTCAGGCTGCTCCTAAAGAGTCTCATTTGATTGCAGTCAAGAGGATCTTTAGATATCTGCAAGGTACTCAATCTCTAGGTCTTTGGTATTCCACTGGGCACTCTTGCAAATTAGTTGCTTTTTCTGATAGTGACTATGCAGGGTGTAAATTAACTAGAAAATCAACTTCTGGTGGATGTCAATTCCTAGGCAACTGTTTGGTTTCTTGGCAGAGTAAGAAACAAACATCTGTTGCTACATCCACTGCTGAAGCCGAGTACATTGCTGCTGCAAGTTGTACATCTCAGGTACTCTGGCTTCAGAATCAATTATTGGATTATGGCATTACAGAGACTAAGACTCCATTACTAATGGATAGTGCTTCAGCTCTTTGTATTGTCAAGAATCCAGTCCAGCACTCTAGGACCAAACATATTGAGATCAGACACCATTTTATTAGGGATTGTTTTGAAAAAGGTCTGATTGATCCAAAGTTTGTTCCTAGTGCTGATGAGCTTGCAGACATATTTACTAAGCCTTTGGACAGTTCAACTTTCCAAAACCTAGTGTTAAGGCTTGGTATGCTGCAGCTAGAATAAGTGACAACTACTGATGATCTCAGTCAACAAGTACTGATGAGCATTCGTATACTATTGTCACAAATAAGTACTGATAAGTTCTTTTATCCTCAGTAGTTTTCATAACTACTGAAGACTAAATTACTTAAAAGTACTGAAGTACTCTATCTGTTGAAAAGAACTGATGTGGTTACAACTACTGATGTAGTATAACAGATAAGTACTGATGACCAATGAAACGTCTGAAAATCAGACAAAGTCTGATAAGTGTTGAGGTCAGAATGAAACAGCTGATGAGCTAAGAATTGACGACAACAGCTGATGAGAAACTTTTCTCTTCAGTTGTTTCTACAACTGCTGTTTCACTTCATACAACTGAAGCCAAAACCATGTCTTCAGTAGTTTTACAACTACTGATGACTAACACCAAATCTTCAGTTGTTTACAACACCTGAAGCCAAAACCATGTCTTCAGTAGTTTCACAACTACTGATGACTAATACCAAGTCTTCAGTTGTTGCAACTTCTGAAAGTTAAACCAGGTCTTCAGTTGTTTTCAAACAACTGATGACAGCACCAACACTTTCAGTCGTTTTATATCAGCCTTTTCTTACCTATAAATACCTAAACCTAATTTCAAACGTTTCATTAGCCGTTTCATATCCTTCACTCTCTCAACAATGGCGACCATGAAACTCAAACCCAGACACAACTGTGTTGCCTACCTCTCGAAATCGGCCTTTTGGAACAAATTTGATAATGCCATCGATCTTATGGTAGATTCCCAGTACCGAACCGCTTTTCTTCTGAATCCTACCATATACCCCGATTCCCTAAGCCAATTCTGGACCAACGTCTCTGTGCAAACTGGTGAGAATGATCGCCAAATCACTCTCCAGTCGTTGGTTAACCAGAAACAGGTGGTCATCACTCCAGACATCATTCGACAAACCCTAAATCTACATGATGCCACCTGTGTCACAGAATACCCGAAAGGCACAACTGATATGTCTTTCATCAATAACGGGTATGAAGGAGACTTAAGTGCTACCACCATTCTGAAGAAGCACTTCCATGATGCTGAACGTCTTATATTCCACATGGTGAATGTCTGCCTTGCACCAAAAACCTCCTCATGGGATCAGATGTCCTCCCGATGGCAACAGGTATTATACTCTATCTTTGAACGACAAAATCTAAATTTTTCTGAGATAGTTTTTATGGAACTAAAGGATCTGGCTTTGAAACCTGTGGCAAACAGATGGATATTATATCCCAGGTTTCTCATGGCCATAATTTTAAATCAGCTAAAATCAGACGGCCTTGTTGGCCTTGGAGTCCCTGCTCCGGCTGTATTGCCTGAAGTATACTCCAGGCACAACTCTGACCCTACAATGAAAGGGGCTGCCCGGCTGCTAAAACCCAAGCAGCGGGAACCCACAGCCTCCACTTCCAGATCCAAAGTCCCCACCAAACCCAACACCAAAAAGCCCAAAAAGGCTACTCAGGGAGATGAGTCCCCTGAGGATGCCCCTGTAACACCAATACAGGAAACACTTACTGGTTCTAACCCCCCAGTAGTGTCAAAGACTCCACCAGCCCTAGCCGCTCAGGCATCCTCTCAACAGGATCCTGATGCAACCATAATTGGGGATACCACAATGCTGGAACCTATCTCAATTGAGAAGGTTACCATTGAAGAGCACCAGTCACCCCGGGTGCAATCTGCTTCAAACCTATCTCCAAATGCAACCGCCCCTCAAAGCCCAACCATTATAGTTGCACAAGTGCTGAGTCAGCTGCATTCCTCTCCTCCTCCCCAGAAACCAATTACAATGGGGAGAACCTCAACAGCTGAGGAAGAGGACCAAAATGCTGCTGATAACCCACAGCACAGGGGTTATAATGTTCAATCTCCCCGTGTAGAGGAGGAGGTTAGAACATCTGGTGAGGCTGCCACTTCTACTGATTCAGCAAATGAACAGGATGCAGTTGGTAACATCTCTAAGACCTCACCAGAGGCAACTGCCGATGAAGGACTCAGTCCTGAGGCAGGAAGTCCCCAGAACCAAGAACAAGGGGCACATGCTACAACTGATCTACACTCAGGGCATGTACATCCTGATTCAATCAGGAGGTCAGGTGATTCAGCAAAGACTGATGATGACCTGGGCTTTTTCTACGATGTCTTAGCCCATAACACAATCCTTGAGGCTGAGGTGAGCAGACTCAAAGAACTGCTTGCCAAAATGTCTCAGGATCAAAGTCCATCTGCCCCAATAAACCCACAGATGGCACCTTCATCTGAAGGTTCACCAAACACTCAGCCACTACACTCAACTGAGCCACCAGCCACTGCTTTTGGCACCACCTCTCAGGGACAGAACCCCTCTGAGCAGATGGTTGCTACTTTTCAACATTCCTTACCTCTCATCACTCCCATCATCAATGAGATTGTGCATAAAGCCATTGACGAGAGGATCTCCTCAAATCTACAAACACTTGTTGATGATGCTGTGCAAAAGAAGCTTTCTGCCATTCAAACCCCTGAACCCAATGCACCCAAAAAGGGGGAGTCTAAGGCAGTGAAAGAAAGAAAGAGAAAGAGAGTGGAAGATGAGAAACAACAAGAGAAAGAAAAGGAGTTAGAAAAGGAAAAACAGCTGATCACATACAAGAGAAAGAAAAGTGCTGAAACTCAAAAGCCTGATGAAGAGAAATCATTGGATGATCTGGTTAAAGAAGCTGATGAAGCTCACAGCAGATCAATGGACAAAATAATAGACCAACTCTTCAGACAGGGTTTGATACAGCTACTTTAGACACTGAGATCAGAAGGCTGGAGATTAAAGAGATACAAGAGAGATGGGCCAGTTACAGTGTGATGGAAAGGGAGAGGTTGGAGATAATGATCAGGTTTATTGCAAAATACTTGGGAAGATCATTAATTGAGATTAAATCATGGACCAGAGACAGTATTCTGGCAATAACCACCAGAATCTGTGCTTCTGAAGCATTCAATAAAGGGTTGATTATCGAAGCCTTAGATGAAGCAGGTGCTGGGAAGAGATCTGATATGGCCAAGCTTTCCAAAGCCAAACTTACCACAAAAATGCTAGATCAGCCTTCCCAAACTCCCACTCAAAAACAACCAACCCCACAACTCTCCAAACCAATCCCTAAACCTAAACTTAAACCAACTCAACCTTCAAAACCAACTCCCTTACCCCAAAAACCACCTCAAACCACATCCAAGGATGCACCCAGAAGGAGGAGAAGGGTGTTGAGGATGGAAGAAGAAGAAGAAGAAGATGATGAAGAAGACAGTCTGCCAATCTCTGCTGTTCTAAAAATACCTGAGCCCAGAAGTCAACAAATGATCACACCAGACTTTCAGAGGCAAATGGTGAAAGTTAAGATTGAAGAAGAAGAACAGCAAAAACAGCACGATGAGCAACTTTTGAAGATGGTTGACAAAGAGTTTCCTCAGTCATCATCTATACAAGCCATGAAAAACACGCTCAAAGGCTGTATGCTCTCAGGTATACCTTTCAATATCAAAAGGAGAGAGTAAGGATTTGGCCAGACCCCAGGGTTAGTTCTAGAATTCATAAGAAATCCATACCAAGTAGATACAATGGCCAAGTGAGAAAGACCATAGATGCTGTTATTATGTTGGCCATTGTAGTCTCACCCTGGGAGATACTTGAAGACTTCAAGAGAGCCTACAAGTCAAAGATGACCCCTCAAACTCTAATGGAGAACAAAATGGTCAAGAAGGGGTTGTTATACAAGAGGCTTGAAGAGATCAAGAAAAATGAACTCCAGTTGTTATTAGAAGGGACTCACCCAGATGAATTTGCTTACAGAGAGATAAAACTGTTGAGTTGAAAAATGGAAAGACGTTAAAGTACCTATCAGAGTACTATGGCCCAGAGTTCTTCTTCGAAGGAGAAGCAGAAGAACTCACTAAGGAGGAACAAGTTGTTCTCCTTGAGGCCTACGTCAGAGAGTCTTATAGACTCATCAATGGGAAGTAGGTTTCATGGTTGGGATAACAGCTCTGTGTCCAGTTCCCCAAGACAGAGTTCCCTTCCATCCTTTGACATTCACATCTACTGAAACCTGTTCCCTGGCCTGTGCTTATCCGATATCTCTGAAGCTGATCAAGAGAGTATTTCTGCCAAGAATAAGTGGGACCTCAATAAGCTTAAAGGTTTTGGCTGCATTGGTTCAGGGGGAGTTTGTTGGACCAAAAGAACCAATGAGCCTGATCAGAAAAACCTTTAAGTCCCACGGACATTACAACAACTGAAGTAGTCTGCAACAGCTGAAGACATCAACTGATAACAAAGTCTGAAGTGAAAGAGCTGAAGACAAAGTCTGAAGTGAAAGAGCTGAAGACAAAGTCTGAAGTGAAAGAGCTGAAGACAAAGTCTGAAGTGAAAGAGCTGAAGACAAAGTCTGAAGTGAAAGAGCTGAAGACAAAGTCTGAAGTGAAAGAGCTGAAGACAGTCTGAAGACAAAGTTTCAGATGTTGTCACAACAGCTGAAGAAGACCTCTTCAGTAGTTGTGATGGTTTCCTTTCAGTAGTTTTATGTTTCTTGTAATCAGTACTTGTAGTTTCAGTAGTTTTAGTTTCATCTTGTACTTAGCACTCTGAGATGTTCTCAGTTGTTGTGAACATTCTCAGTAGTTTGCTTACTTTCAGTTGTTTGTAATAATTCTGTTAGATGTCACTATCAAGTGACATCAGCAGACGTCACATTCCTCTATATAAGGAATGTTGACCTAATTGTAAGGCGCGATGCCCTGCGCAGCTATAGCATACTTAGAAAAGCTTAGCAGCCGCCATACCAAGCATGTGTGCATGAATGATATTATCCATTTTGAAGAAAACCCTCTTTCTCTATAACCGTGTACTGTTCCATTGAATATCTATTGTGTTCTTGCTATATTTGTCTAATTCTTGTTCTAATTCCGCTGCGATTCAACTCTAATTGATCAAACTTAGATCGCTGATCCTGACACTGTGGCTACTGAGCAAGAAACTCATGTAGGTAGGGAATAATATAGACAAAACATGATAACCTACCTGAGTGTCACAGGTCTCGATCAAGCAGCAGACCTACTTCCCCTATCTTATGAATATATTGAATTTAAATACCTCAAGCAGCTTGAGCAAGAAGTGCTAAAAAAGCAAAAAGCTGCTAAGAGGAAGATAAAGGAAGAGGCTACAAAGTCAAGATTCACCATCAGAGCAAATCAGAAGAAGTCTGCTGACAGACAGAAGATGGTGAGCTCCTTGAAGCTGTATGGGTTCTTCGAAAGGGCAATTGGTCCAATGTCTCTATCCACCATGGATGAGCACATTAGAGTGATCAAGTAGAAGATTAAGAGGGGTGAGCTGGTTGACTTGCATTCTCCACCAAGTCAGGGTGCACCTGAAGCTGAGGTTAAGGTTGAACCACAAGAGACAACTCAACCAGGACCAAGTGTTGCATCATAGCTATCTTCATCTTCTAACCCATAACAGGGTCCTGATCCCTCTTCTTCTTAATCTATGTAGGAAAATTACCCAACTAAGAAGGATAAACAAGAACCATCTGGTATTCAAGGCCAGCCTTCTCAGTTAAAGTATAGAAAGAGGAAGAGGATGGCCATCAGAAGAGATAAGAAGAAGAAGAAGAAAAAATCCAAAACATCTACATCTACACCTCAGGATGGGTTAAAACATCTTGAGGGTGATCAAGAAGAGGCTACTCAACAAAGTCCACTCATGTAGAGCCTCTTGCTGCTGAGAGACCCATCATGTCTTGGGTATTTGCTACTAACCTAGACAGATGGTATCTTACTAGAGATCAAGGGGGTCAAGATATGTACTTCTAGCAAAATATACTTGACCTCCCTCTGCATAATCTTTATGACATGAAGGGAAAGGTCTTGATTCTGATGAAGACTGTTAATAGATGAAGATCAAGCTTCTAAGTCCTCCTTCAGTTTTGGTAGCATCAGCCTATGGAGAGTTTGTAAGGATCACACTTAGAGGCTGATGCAACCAAAAAGCTCTCAGCATGCACATATAAAGTACAAGGAAGTTACTTCAGAATATTTCATATAACTCAATGAATTATACTAGGTATCAAATCTTTCGAAGCCAAAGATGAAGTGTTCCGAAGCTTCAAAGACAAAGTCTTTCGAAGCCAAAGGCTGATTTTTTCTGAAGACAGAGAAGACATGCTTTTTCTGAATCATCTTTTGACAAAAGATGACTACTTCCCGCTGCCACCTCTGAAGACTCACCAACTTATATGAGTTGGTGAAAAGTCCATACTTTTTTCAAACTATAGATTAAGGTCATACGTCTGTAACTTTCTACCATTATACGTTTATCCTTTTTGTAATATATTAGGATGTGAGCTATGGTATGTCATAGTCACTAGCCAAACGGCAATCTACCTTTTGACTCTATATTGCTCTTGTTGTCTAGATTAGTGTTCCCAGATGGCCTTTAAAGTATGGCCGGCAGTAGGATGTAGTATAAAGTATCTCAAGTACTTGTAACTTTAGAATGTAAGCTTTGTAACACTTGTAAGAACTTGAGAGAAATATATCTCATTCTTGAAAACCATATTATCTAGTTCTTGTTTTGTTCTTTACTCGTGTTCTTTGTTTCATCAAAATTCGGTTCCCTATTTGATCTGTTAAGTGTTCTAACACTCTCCTAAAAACTGTGAAACTGTTGCATTGACCCCCTTCACCGATCCTGTATACCGTTTATGATTTTATTCTACAAGTAACACATGCATGATAGTCACTATTGTGTTGCTAGGTAGATGGTTTTATTGTGTATGTGTCATTCACCATTGGAATTCGCTTGGGGGTGTCAATGATGATGATGACCAACTCATCTGAGACTTTCTTTTAGTTCGATGCTCATGACTGGTTTCATTGTTCTCTTTTTGGTTTTTCATTATTTGATGTACCATTCATGCCCGTCACTATTATGAACACCAAGGGAGGGCGGTGATGGGATAAACGGAGTTATGTCGGTTGCTTTGGCGTGGCTACCGTTTAGGGTTAGCAGCTGCAACCGAACGCCTATTCTAAGCCCGAGCATCATGGTTATAGAACTCCAAATCATTTTGAGTTGGTCATCTGCGTGCAACGCGCATCGAGAGAAAATACTAGTTATTTTAGTAATGAAAGAAAACATGATAGTTAGGGACTATGTTTGTAAGATTTAAAGCTTAAGTATCAAATCCATAATTTAAACCAAACCACATGGACCATCCGTGTAGTTAGTATATCTATAATTTAGAGTTAATTACATGAATGGTCCCTGTGGTTAAGCCTGTTTTCACTTTTGGTCCCCAGGTTTGATAAATTCAAGTTCGGTCCAAAGGTATGTATGAACGTAACAAAAAAGGTCCTTGCCATGGATGGCCGTTAGATTTTTTATTAACTTTTTTAAAATGACTAAAATGGCCCTAAGTTAAAATTAATAAAATCATAATAAAAAATATATATAGGACCCACCACACCCCTTTTTCTTCTTTTTCTTTCTTAACCTAACCATGAATCACCACCTGAACCATCACCAAAACCTCTACCACCACAACACCATTGTATTAACCTTGAACCACCACCAAAACCTCACATAGCTCTTTCATCAATGAAGATGATAAAGCTGTTCACCAAAAAAGATGCTGATGATGATGGTTGTGTTCATCGTATCTGTCTCCTCAGTCGAAGCTCCGAAGCTTTACTATATCACCTTCTTCCTTCTGATTAACTGGTCACCACATCATCGCTACCATCCTTCCACCGCCATCAACCCTTCACATTAACCGCGTTCATCCTTGCAATCACTACGGTTCCACCAATAAAACTTCAACGACACGCCTCCATCAGTAGATCTAAACTAAGGACCCTCGTCTCACCTTGATTGTCTTTGTCTCATCACCAATTCCGTCCACCATCACACCAAATCAACGATGCTGGTTGCGGTGTTTTAGTCTGGTGGTTGTTGGTCAAGATTGTGGTGTTGGAAGTGACGATACGATGGTGGGTTGTGGTCTTTGAGTCAACAATCGGATTTGGGATGTGAGGCGGGAGGTGGTGGTGATGCAGCCGATACTGGTGGGGGAGACGTCGATGGTTGGCGGTGAGGTGTACTATTTAATGTCAAGTGGGCATATGTAGATTTAGTTAAATTAAAATTATTAATTTTTAAAACTAAGGGTATTTTGGCCTCTAGGGTTAGGGTCATTTAACCCTATTAGCTCAAAAAGAAATCTTTTGACATATCAGACTTTGATGTTGTATCTTATTATAGTTTTGGCCCCTAACCACTAACTCTGTTGGTTTTATCAGTTAAGTGCAAAAGTATTTTGGTATTTTTTACTTCAGGAGCTGTTTTGAAAGTTAAAAAGTTCTTTTAACATTAAAGGGCTATTTATGTAATTATTTAAGTTAACAAAAACCAACTCCAAGTTAAATAAGTTTTTAATTATATATTTAAAAAATATACAATTAAAAATATGTTTTTATAAAAAGATATGACTTTTAAAATCTTTTGTTATTTTTATACGTCCTCTCCAGAATCATTAGTTTTTCAAAAAAAAAAATTAAAAATCTTTCAACCATTTTAATGTATTTTGTTTCATTATAAAATACAACTTAGAAAATTTATTATTATTTTGGTTTTCTATCATTTTATATAAACTTATTTTTCAAAATCATTCACTAGAAGTCTTTCATTAGATTGTACAATACAAGTTATAATAATTTTAAAACCCTTTTTACAACTTTTTCATTCAATTATACAATTGTTCTTAACTTCGTTCTTCTTTAGAACCGTTCATTTCTTAACTTCTTTTCTTAAAGATTTCGTTTTTTATAAACGTATCTTTTAAATTGTTCTTTTTTAAAATCATTTCTTTGCTTAAAATTGTTCGTTTTTCAATTACCACGTATTTCTAAAATCATTCATTTTTTGAAATTTTTTTTTGCTAACAACTATAAGTAAGTAATACATTATAATATAGATTTAAAACGACTATATTTCTAATGGTTATTTCTGTAATGGCTATGTTTCTAAGTTGTTTAAATTCTTAATTTTTTTTATCAAGTTAGAATTTCTATCTTGTACTGTATAATAGAATAAAATATTTAATAAGGACGAACAATATGAAAAAATGTTGAAAAACGAATGAGTATGGAAAGCACGTTTATAAAAACAAAATATTTAAATAAGACAAATTTATTTTTATATTTATAATACTTTTTATCAAATAATAATCATAAAAATAATAATAAAAACAAAATCACAAAAAGAATATCTCTAACTTGTATTGTTTAATGAAACGATAGATTTTAAAAAGAACAAACGATATAAAAAAAGTTTGAATAATGAAGGATTTTGGAAAGCCGTTTATAAAAATTCAAAAGCTTTAATTAAGAAATATTTTTTTTATATTTATAACGTGTTTTATAAGATAATAAACATAAAAATAACAAAAAAAAAACCAAAATAAAAATAAATTTTTTTAATTTGTATTGAAGCGAAAGATTTAAAATTTTTTTGTAAAACAAATTATTTTAAATGTCGTTTATAAAAAACAAAAGCTTTATAAAGGATATTTTATTTTTATATTTACAAGGTGATTAATTGAATAATAATAATTAAAATAAAAAAGAATACTCAAGTAACAAAAAAAACCAAAGTACAAATAAAAAATTTACAAAAATAATATTAAAAATATTTCAAAATATACAAATAAAAATATCATAAATAATAGAAAAAGAAGAATATGGTGGGGTTTGTTTTTGTAAATTTGAGTAATTACATAAGTAGTCACTTTGTAATTTACACAAATAACCCATGAGATTTAAATGAACAAAAATACTTTTAAACTTAACAGAATAAACTAACAGAGTTAGTATTAGGGGTTAAAATTATTACAACATACAACCTCGATGTCTGATTTGTCAAAAGATTACTTTTTGGGCTAATAGGGTTAAATGGCCCTAACCCCGAAGGCCAAAATAGTAGTTTACTCAAATTTATATTAAGTGTCCATTTGAGTTACCATTTTATTAGACTAGCAGGATTATAAACGGTTTCAAAAAATTGTAGGAACTTGAATATAGAAAAAATGGCTTTTTCATAAAGTTCTTTTATAATTTTTTTCTTATACTTCTGATCATAACCATAGATTAAAAAGTCAAATGTTAAAGATTTATTCTTTAGATTTTTTAAACAATTAACTTTATTGAAACCTATTTCTTAATATACACATAAGTGGATGTTCAAATTAGTAATTTTGTACCTAAGAATAGTAAAGGAGTTTTTAACACTTTAAAAATGACTCAAAAGGTGCTCCGTTTTAAATCATTCCAACGTCCTTAAAATCGGCTCGTCGTATATTATGAATTATTATCTGCGATAAACTACTTCCCCTAACTAAAAATAAGATTTTAATCATCTGATCATGAATAGAATACAAATATAAGAACAATATACAATACAATTAAAAAAAATAGTATCTTCTTACTTTTGTTAGACGAAAATTAGTTTTAAAAATAACCTGGCAGCCTCTATATTATAATGCTATAAAAAATAAAAAATACATAATATTGTCAGTGGTGTTGACTAACATTCCCAAATTACAAGAAGAATTTTCAAACCGTAGGAATAAGATAAGATCAATGTTGAAATTGATTGAAAATCCATGTGATGTATGAACACAATGAGATATGTGGTAAAACGTCGCAGTATGCAATGGTATATAATAATTCTTTTTGCTAGTTGATTGATGAGGACACCAATAAAGAATACGAAAAGAAAAGCTTTCATGTAAGACGAAAGGTCAAATACAAAGACAAAGGGTTGCCGTAATGGTTGAACGACCTCTCACCTTGGTTTTCACTCGGTAGTAGCTATCAACATGAGAAAATACGTACGTTACTTGTCCCGTTTTTCTTAAAGTATAGTTATACGACATTAAACTTAAAAAGGTTTAATAAAGTAAGACATAAGAAGATCGATACACGACATTAAGGTTTCTTGCTTGAATAATATGGGTGACATTATTGTTTAAGACGTTAATATTATCACAATTTCGGAAAACAAGAGTAGGTTAAATTTCAAAATATTCTTTAAAACACTTTAGCATTCTAAGTTTTTATAACGAGTAAATTATTATTTTGGCACCTGGGGTTAATACCATTTAACCCTATTAGCTCAAAAAAAAAATCCTTTGAAAGACTTTGAGGTTATATGTTGTAACAATTTTAGCTTCTAATAATAACTCTGTTAGTTTATTCTGTTAAGTCCAAGGGTATTTTCGTCCATTTACATCTCAGGGGTTATTTGTATAAATTACAAAGTGACTACTTATGTAATTACTCAAATTTACAAAAACAACCCCCACCATACTCTTTTTTTATTATTTATGATAGTTTTATTTGTATATTTTAAAAAGTTTTTAATATAATTTTTGTAAATTTTTTATTTGTACTTTGGTTTTTTTTCTTATTTGAGTATTATTTTTATTTTAATAATTATTATTTAATTAATCACCAAGTAAATATTAAAATAAATACGTCCGTTATAAAGCTTTTGATTTTTATAAACGACATTTTAAAATAATTTATTTTTCAAAAAACTTTAAATCTTTCCCTTCAATAAAAATTAAAATTTTTTATTTTTATTTTGGTTTTTTTTCGTTATTCTTAATGTTTATTATCTAATAAAACACGTTATAAAAATAAAAATAATTATGTCTTAATTAAAGCTTTTGAATTTTTATAAACGACTTTCCAAAATCATTTGTTTTTCAAACTTTTTTTTTTATATCGTTCGTCCTTTTTAAAATCTACCGTTTCATTGAATAATACAAGTTAGAAATATTCTTTTTGGGACTTTGTTTATATTATTATTTTTATTATTTTTATTTAATAAAACATATTATAAATATAAAATAAATATGTCTTGTTTTAAAGATTTTGTTTTTATAAACGTGTTTTCCAAACTCATTCGTTTTTCAATTTTTTTTCATATTTTACGTCCTTTTTAAATATTTAATTCTATTATACAGTACAAGATAGAAATTTTAACTTGATAAGAAAGTTAAGAATTTAAACAACTTAGAAACATAGCCGTTACAAAAATAACCATTAGAAATATAGTCATTTCAAATATATATTATATTGTATTACTTACTTATAGTCGTTAATAAAAAGAATGTTCAAAAAATGAATGATTTTAGAAATACGTGGTAATTGAAAAACGGACAATTTAAAGCAAATGAATGATTTAAAAAAACAATTTAAAAGATACATTTATAAATAAACGAAATCTTTAAGAAAAGAAGTTAAGAAATGAATGGTTCTAAAGAAGAACGAAGTTAAGAACGAAGTTAAGAACGATTGTATAATTCAATGAAAGGTTTTAAAAGGATCAAAGTTTTAAAAATACTATAACTTGTATTGTATAATTTAATGAAAGATTTCTAACGAATGATTTTGAAAAATAAGTTTATAATAAAGGATAAAAAACCAAAAAAATAATAAATTTTCTAAGTTGTATTGTATAATGAAACAAAATAAATTAAAATGGTTTAGAAAGTCGTATCTTTGTATAAAAAACACATTTTTAATTGTATATTTTTTAAATATATACTAAAAAAGTTATTTAACTTGTAGTTGGTTTTTGTTAATTTAAATAATTACATAAATAGCTCTTCAATGTTAAAAAAAATTGTTACTTTCAAAACAGCTCCTGGAGTAAGAAAAATTAAAATACCCTTGTACTTAACTGACAAAACTAACAGAGTTAGTGGTTAGGGGCCAAAACTATTATAAGATGCAACATCAGGGTCTAAAATGTAAAAAGATTTCTTTTTGGGCGAATATGGTTAAATGACCCTAACCCTAGGGGCGAAAATAGTAATTTACTCTTTTATAATTATAAATTCAAATTATTATTATTATTATTATTATTATTATTATTATTATTTTTATTATTATTATTATTATTATTATTATTATTATTATTATTATTATTATTATTATTATTATTATTATTATTATTATTATTAGAGTAAATTACAAGAACAGTCCTTGGGGTATCCACGCATTGCAACTTGAGTTTACACTTTTTAAAAATTATAGATGCGGGCTTGAACTTTACATGGTCTGCACATCAGCAGTCCCTAGCACTAACAAAAGTTAACTTGATCAGTTAATTGTATGTAAAACGACCAACGTACCCTTACCTTTAAAAGAAATTACTCAAAACAATATTAATAGTGGGACCCACGTTATTTAAAATTAAAAAAACAAAAACAAAACTAAACACGTACCCCACCCACTAGTCACCCCCTTTTAGCCTTGTTTTCTGACCACCCTCCAGCCACTTTTCCAGCAATCGTCACCATCACCACCACACCACCATCATCTTCATCTCTTCACACCATCATCACCATCATCACACCCTAAGCCAATTTATTCCCACAACCCCTATTCTTTTTGCCTAAAACCACCGAACCCCCATCGGATCCCACCGCCTCCCATTAGTTTGAAAGCCATCTATAGCATGGTTGTGATTGTGAGTGATGGTGGTGGTGATTGTGAGCGGTGGTGGTGATAGTGACCTATGGTAGTGATTCTGACGACATCCTACTCACAGTCACTCGATTCACCCCTCTACCTCAACCCCTCACCTTGCTCGTGGACCGGCACTACACCACCATAACTCTTGTAAAGTTTAGGAGATCGAAATCGGAAGTAAAGATCTTCTCCTGAAATAGCACATCACAATCCAGATCCAGATCTTCTAAGATGTGAGCGGCGGAGAGGAACCGATGAGGTGGAAGAAAATGGTCGGTGGTGGCGGTTTCAAACCAAATCTACGACGGTGGTGACATTGATGAACCATTTGGTGGTGGTGGTGGTTTCGAACCGGATGGCAATCCAGATCCAGTTCTTATAATGACGAAATGATCGATGATAAGGATGATAATGAACAGATGATGAAGATGATGCCAGAGATTTGATTTCCAGTCATCCGGTGGCAACCGTAAGGTGGTGGTGATGGCCACCGTAGGGTGGTGGTGTTGGTGGTATAAGTTCTTATAACGATGAAATGTTAGATGATGATGAACAGATGATGAAGATGATGCCGGAGATTTGATTTCCGGTCATCTGGTGGCAGCTGTAGGGGGTGGTGGCCGCCGTAGGGTGGTGCTGTTGGTGGTATTAGAAAGCTTTTAGTGTCAGGGAGGAGGGTATCTTTTATTTGTATAGGAGAGTATTTTTTTCATTTTCAAACACTTAACAAAGAAATTTAACCTCTGTTAGTGTCAGGGAGCGTTAACGTGCAATCTTTACATAGTTCAGGCCCTCATCTGTAATATTTAAAAAGTGGGGACTGAAGTTGTACTATGCGCAAACCCCAGGGACTGTTCGTGTAATTTACTCTTATTATTATTATTATTATTATTATTATTATTATTATTATTAGAACTATTATTATTATTATTATTATTATTATTATTATTATTATTATTATTATTATTATTATTACAAAATACTAAAACATAAGTACGCGAACACTACCAGCTAACTACATAAAAACATATATATATATATATATATATATATATATATATATATATATATATATATATATATATATATATATATATATATATAATTATGACAAAAAACATGATTGCGGATAACATAGAACGATACAACGTTCTATTAACTACGTGAGCTAGATTGCATGCTATTACTTATGTTTACTAGACTAACCATTATTAGAACTACTTCAAACAAACATTACATAACTACTCCGATCCTCTTTATATGTGAATCACCACTATCCATAAGTCCTTCGTCATCTCATCACAAATAATAACCCATGAGTTCAGTCAAGGGAATCATTAAAGAAAAATAAGGAACACGAATCAAATTTAACATCATATTTGCATAATTATTGTTGTATATGTGGATTGGAAGTTAAGGGATCAAAACTGTCATTGTAAATAGTTGAAGATTTAAGGCAGCTATTAATGACTTGTTAATAGTTCGGGGGTATTTTGGTTTATTTGAAAGTTAGCAGGGTAAAAAATTGAAGTTGGGTTAATTGGTTAAGAGCTTCTTGTTATTCTTGTTCACCTGGTAGTAGGTACTAGTACTGCCAGATGAGCAATACTCGTTTTTCTTTCTTGTAGTTGTTTTGATCATTCAATGAATGGTTATGATGTTTTGATTCCATTGTTTACCTTTTTCTTTGTGGCGTTTAATTGATTCATTCAAGTATCAATTTCACAATTATAATATTATTTCAACATAAGCTTAACAATCCATAAAACTAAGTGTAATGGATTAACGCACGAAAAAGGCAAACAATGTAAACATATTTACCATTAAGGAGGAAATATAGAACAAATAAATTAAGTGCAATTGAAAAACTTATAAAATCGACATTGACTCCTAGAATCTCTAATCATCGTCACCCAACTATTAAGCATGAATATCAAGAATATTTGAGATTAAAATATGCACCAAAGCATGACCCATATGTTTATTGTATCAAATACATTAATCCTGACTTTGACATAGTTAAAACTAAGTTGTGTTTATGTCGTGTTTTGGGCTGACCGGTTTAGAGTACCCTTAGCGCTAACCAATTGGAACACCTGCCACCCACATTCTCTATCACCTCTCTCTCTATCTCTATATATATATATATAAATATACATATATACATATAAATATATATATATGTATGTATGTATATATGTATGTATATATGTATATATATATATATATATATATATATATATATATATATATATATATATATCTTCTCTCTCCCCTCCCTCTCCTTAAATTTCTCATCCTTACGGATTCAATTTTCTCTATAAAATTGATTGTCTTATCTACCAACAACATGCCACCTTGGTTTTAAAACAATGCGACCCAGGCATTATAAATGTTCTTAATGTTGATTTGCGAATATGAGTAATACCTACTAACTGTATAGCAAACTAAACAACCGAATTCAACTGAAATGAACCTACTTTTGTAATAGGTGTTGTTTTAGTAGTTATAGTTCTTTTATCTTTATTCCCTTAACAAAATCTGTTTTGTATATTTAGCTTGACATTAGTTGAAGAATGCATACTTCAAAGTAATGAATAAAGTTGTTTGAAACTAAGAGTTGCTGAAGAGTTGAAAAGAGTAACATGAAATAATCTTGTATACGTAGGGTTCCGGATTCTGACCCGGACCTTGTTCCAGCCCAAGAAAATACAACTAACACTAAAAGCCGGATTCTGACCCGGACCCGACCAGCCCAAGAAAATACGACTAACACTCGAAGTACTGGATCCATGATAATAAATGACATGTGTCTCACATCCAAGGGATTACAATTATCATCAATCCTACTCATTGATTAAACATACCCTCGATTGCATGAAGGGTAGGACCCAATGGTGTAACAAACTCTTTTGGGACCACTCTCATCACCATGCATAACATCAATACATACATCATGGAATACTAATACACCCTAAGCCTTCTCTCTGTTTCTGTCTCTCAACCTTTACTCATGTTTTCTGGTTACTTATTCTCACACCAGAGGGTTGTTACAGAGAGATTTCCCCCTTTGTAACGCCTTAACTGGTATTGTTTACTTGTGTGTGGGCCTGGAGAAACGAAGTTTACTCAGTTAATCAGAGTTCAATTGAAGCAGATTGAAGCCAACGAAATTTGTATTTACATTGGCGACGTTCGTGTTGGTCTTGATAAACGTCAATTCTCATAATCTTCGATGATTGCATGGCTAGCATACCTCAAAATAATGTACTCAAACCAACGGAGGAAGTTGTTGTGGAAGATGCAGGCAGTGACAATGGAGTACAATCACACTTTGGGGGAAGGGGCGGGGGCCGCTCAACATGAACCGATAACTCATTCTTCAGAACTCCCACACTAACTCCATTGCCAACCCCCCAATCGTTGTCCCTACTTTTTCGTTCTCTACAACTCATGAAATGTTAACATCTTAACTTTCGGTTCCTACCTTACCACCTTCATTTTCTCTCTTACCATTTCCTTCCTGCATAACACAACCAACACGTTCCATGCCAATTTCAAACCCAAACCCATACACTTCCCTAATTCCATTGCCACCCCCCTTGTGCCATCTGTTGTCATGACTACTATGTAATAGTATTTCATGACTTGGCACGAGCATCACACAAGAGAGTTGAGACTGTTTGAATTTCGAAAACAATTATCATATGAAGAATCTGTTAAGGTTACACTGATGATTCCTTCTTGGGTAACGGTAGCACCACCTTTGAATTTCATTAAACTACAAACCAGCTGCTCTGGTTTCCCAAACTAAATTTATTCCGAAAATAACACAAGCTTAGTTCCCGGCTAAACTCAAAATTCGAATAGTTAATGTCTTTTTCAAAGTAACAAATAAAGTTTCTCGAAATTAATAGTTGCTTGAAATAATCAAAATTAAAACAAGGCATCCAACTTTAAATGTTATTGTTTTTAATAAACCATTCCCTAGTATCTAAATTAAAACTTCTAAAACCTTCAAACTCAAAGGGGTTAAAGGGTCGTGTTTGGTGTTTGGGTTTTATTTTGGGTTTTATATTAGTCAACTTACAACCTTATACTTTTTTCGTGTTTGGGTTTTATTTTGGGTTTTATATTAGTCAACTTACAACCTTATAATTTTTTCAAATGAGGAACCAGAGCCCCAAATGTGAATAAAGGTTCAACAAACATTATGAAATGAATGGCAATTTAATTAAAGTTACTGAATTCATATATAATACAAATATCTCTAGAAGTCTAAAAATGCTCTCTCCACTCAGAAAGCCTTGAGCCCTTCACAACTTAATGTGCACAAAGAAAATACGACTAAACTAATTATCTAATGAACAGATGAACTGAGGTAACTATAATCATAACGGATGACTTAACAATATATGGAAAGATACTATGGCTAGTATTTCTTCCTTATATTAAAATTAAAAGTTAATAAGAGCACCATACAAGCGTTTATGAGATAGTACTTTTTAGAATTTAACGATCATTAAAAAAAATTATGATGTGAATCGAAATGCACTCGAGGATGGAAAATATTATGTTAAAAAAGAGAAGTAGTTTTTTAGAGTAAAAAAATTACTTCTGGTTTGTAGAAGTCTGGATCTAAATTTAGTGAAAATCTAAGTTCTTAAGCTAAAATCTTCAAGAAATCTATGAGGGGTGGGTGTGGTTTTGGGAAAAGCCAGACATTTTGTCACATGGGAACACCAACTTATGCATTGCAGCAAGGCCTAAGTTTATGGATGCTCTTGCGACATCAGGTTGCTGAGAGAAACACTTGAAATGTAACTTATGTACAACTAGCTTAAAACAATGGGTGTCATCTATCCTATGTATTAGGGATGACATCCTTTCCCCTTGATCCTTTAAAATATAATTTTAATACAATTAATATTAGGAACAAATCTCTTTCCTTTTCTAAATGGTTAATTTCATAAAATATTAATCAACTTTCAAAAGTATACCAATTAAGTAACTCAAGTTTAAAAAGTGTTTTAATTAGTTCTCTTCCAGCTTTTATATTTAATTAAAATTAATAGCTTTATCATGTTTTTTAGCATGTTTTTTTTTGTTTCAATTAGAAAATATTTTTTTCTTCTTTTTGATGCTGATTTCGAATGGTGACGAGACTTTTAGGTTCTTTTTTATTTTTTTAATATAATCAACATGTTTTTTTAGTTTCTTAATATGATTTTGTAGGACCGGATATGGGTGTTAACTACAATTAGTTTCACAAGAGGAGTGATCTTAGATCACTTAACAGTTTAAATAGGAAACAGGATACTTTGAAGATACAAAGAAAACAGGTAACAATAAAACAGAACTTAGAACAATAACACAAGTATTAGTTTTTAAAGATGTTGTATATTGATCTCAAGTTCTATTACAAGTGTTCAAAGCATAATGTAAAATACAAAGACCTGAGACTCTTTTATACTATAACCTACAACCTTCAATACTTGAAAGGACAGTTGGAATTAACTGATCTAGACAACAAGATCAATCTGGAGTCAAAAGGCAGATTGCCTTTTAACTAGTGACTATGACATGCCATAGCTCACTGACTTTTCCTATTACAAAAAAGTCTAAAGGAACAAAAAAAGAAAATTACAGACAAAGACTTTATCTACTATTCACTAAATCATAGAAGTTTCATCAACTCATACAAGTTGGTGAGTTATCAGAGTTGCAGCAGAAAGTTGGTCAGCTTTATCAAAAGTAGATCAGAGAAAGCATCTTTTCTCTATCTTCCAAAGAAATCAGTCTTCACAATAAAATGGCTTCGGAAGACTTTGTCTTTGAAGCTTCGGAAGACTTCATCTTTGGCTTCGGAAGAACTTGGCCTCTGGCTTCGGAAGTTTTTACACTTGGAATATTTTCTGTTAAGTGTAAAGCTTCCGAAGTAATTTCTTCTGAACTTTTGGCTTCGGAAGACTTTACACTAAGAGTTTTAGAAACTGTAAAGCTTTCGCAGTAAGTTCATCCTTGTTCCTTAATGCATGTTGGAAGATCTTTGGTTGCATCAGCCTCATAATCTTCAGATAGATCCCTACAAACTCCCCCTAGGCTGATGCTACCAAAATAGAGAGATTCTTCAGATGTTGATAGTCCTTATTAGGATCAGCAGTAAACCTCTCTTCATCATATGGTCAGGATCCTTCAGACTCTCACAGAATCTTCTCATGTCATAGAGATCATGCAGAGGAAGGGCAAGCATGTCTTGCTGAAAGTAGACAACTTGACCTCCTTGATCTCTAGTGACATACCATCTGTATGGATTGTCAGCAAAACTCCAGGACACAATGGGTCTTCCAACTGCAATAGGCTCTACTCTGATAGGAGTTGGTTGAGCAGCCTCTTCATGCACTTCCTCAGGATGTTCTGACTCATCCTGGGGTGTAGAGGTGGATGCCTTAGTTTTCTTTTTTTTTTTTGTAGGGGTTCTTCTTGCCATCCTTTTTCCCTTCTTTGATGATTTCAATTGAGAGGATTGGTCTTCAACACCAGATTGTTCAGTAGTGTCCCTCTTAGTTGGGTTCTCTTCTCTCACAGGTTCAGAAGGAGACAGAAGAGGACCCTGCTATGGATCAGAAGATGAAGTTGGTTGAGATGCAGCTCTAGGTTCAGGTTGTGTTGCCTCAGTGGGTTCAACCTTTACCTTAACTTCAGGTTGAGCTGGACTTGGTGGAGAATGTAAGTCCACAAGCTCTCCCCTTTTGATCTTCTGCTTGATCACCCTTATATGCTCATCCATTGTGGATAGAGACATAGGACCAAGCCTCCTTCTGGAGAATCCATACAGCTTCAAGAAGCTCATCATCCTTTGTCAGTCAGCAGACTTCTTTTGGCTTTTGTGGATGATGGCTCTTGACTTTGAAGCTTCTTCCTTGAGCTTTCTCTTAGCAGCCTTTTTTTCTTTCATGACTTGTTGCTCTAGCAGCTTGAGATATTCAAACTCTACATACTCATAAGATAGGGGAAGAAGTGTAGATGCCTGATAGAGGCCTGTGGCACTCAGGTAGTTGATCATGTTGATTTTATCAGATTCTTTGTCTACCTGAGGTTGTGCAGTTGCCACATCCTCTGTCTCAGGGCTTTCTTGAGCTGGGAGAGGACAGGAGCCTGTTTATAGAGACTTTTCAGTCTTTTTTCTTCCTTATCCTTGAGGAGCAATGCTGCATCCTCTGCTTCCCTCTTCTCTTTTAACAGCTCAGTGTCAGCCAGCCCATTCAACTCTTCTAAGGGGGGAGAGATGAGTTCATCTATGTTTTAGTTTTTGGCCCCCAGGTAGTTTAGCCTGGCTGCCCTTAACTCATCTTCTTGAGTATTTGGCCTAGGGGCAGCCTGGATTGCAGCTTCCATGAAGCTTGGGGACCTACTTGAACTCTCTCCCCTCAGCTTCCTCTTCCTCTCTCTCTCTCCTCCTCCTCCATCTCCTCAGGAGTTAATTTCCTTTTCCCTTTGTCAACCACAGGCCTTGGTGACTTAGGGTGGAGAGAACTTTGGCCTTTATTGCTTGGTTCAGTAGTTAAGCTCTGGCCAGAGAGAGGTTATGAGACACCTTCACCAGCTGGTGCCTCACTGAGGGTACTGGGTGCAGAGGGAGATCCTGTCTCAAGGTTCACAGGCTCAACCTCTGGGCCTTCAATCAAGGTTTTCCCTTCGAAGCTAATCTTAGGGTCCACCTCAACATCCAGTTGACCAAAGATCTTACCTTCTAGCCTTTGTCTATATAATTTTGATCTCAATTTGAATTCCTCTAGCACTCTATCTTGAATCCGGTCTGCTAATCTCTCAGCTTGTCTATTGTGGCTTGGGTTGACAAGGGGAAGATTCACCAGATTGATGCACTCATAGAAACTCAGGTGTGAGAAGTTGAAGATTTCCAGTTGACCCTGAGCTCTAGAGATCATAAGAGCTCTTCTGTTGGTGTCATACCCCCATCCCATAATTGGATTCTCAGAGGGAGCAGACATTGCTCTTGGAATTCCCTCCTCAAACAAGTGTTGAATGAGTAAGTCTATGTTCATGACTTGAGGAGGTTACTGAGTCTGGACAGTTGCAAGAGAGGTTGGTGACTCCTCTATGTCCATATTCTGGGAGGAACTCCCAGGTTTTATGGTTTTGAGGACTTTCTCCCCTTTTTTGGTAGCATCACCTTCTTGCATAAGTGAGCTGGGGGTGTCATCCATCACTTCTACAGGTTCTTGTGGACCTGGTTTAGTCCTCCTTAAGGGTCTCTCAGCTAACTGGCCCTTGAGATCGGTGATCTTAAGTTGCTGGTCATTGACCCTCTTCTGCAGGATAGTCACCTGAGATTCCAAGTGAACTATCTTTGAAACTAGATAGGTGCAGGTGTTTGTTAGTTTGTGCACCCTATGTTTCAGACTCCCCTCATCTTCAGTTGAAGAATCACTGAGGGATGAGAGAATTGGACCAAAGTCTTCTTCCTCATCACCAACATAATGTTCTTGGCTGCTGGATTTCCCCTGCATCATGACAACTTCCAAAGAAGTGTCAAGAGGCTGGGTTGCCATGGTTGAGGTTTTACTGATGTAATCACTTTCTAAAGTGAGAGCCTCTTCCATATGGATCTCCTGAACAAGTTCAGGAAGACCCACCTCAGTTGTGGGTAGATGATGTGGGCTAGACCTAGGTGAGTCAGGAGTACTTATTTCTCCTTAAGTGTGGGAAGAGAGGAGAGACTCATGGTACTCACTGAAACCCAAGTCCTCATCATTATAGAAATCAAGGCTGGGAATTGGGTTATTTAAGTCCAGCGGCTGAGGGTGGTAACTATCCCCTGAAGGCTGATCACTTGAGTGTTGAGACTCAGAGTGATGGCTTAAGGCTGTTGGGGATGTGAGAATGGATTAATCAAATTAGTCAAAGTTAACAAAAATGAACAATATGCTGATCTGTTCACTAAAGCTTTTGATGAACATAGATTCAAATATCTTGTATCAGCTATTGGGATGATTAACTTTGAGTAATTTTTTTCTTAAAAAGACTTAAATCAACTTTATTTCTAAAACCTGTGTGTCCTAACTTGTCTATTTTATCACCGTCATAAGCCCAGTTTATTTTGGAAGAAAAATTTTAATGATAATCCTTAGATTTTTTAAAATTTTTCAAAACATATTTTTCTTCGGAAGATTTCAAGTTGCCTTCGGAAGAAATTTATGTCTTCAAATCAAGAACTACTTATAAGAAATTTACCTTCGGAAGAAATTCTGAGAATATCTTCCGAAGCTTAAATATGCTTCTAAGTACTTGCATGTATTTGAAGGACAAATATCTTTCGAACGCAATTAAGTCTCGGAAGATTTATTCTCTTTAGAATAAAACTCCAAAGACTTAATATCTTCCGAAATCAAATATGTGTCAGAAAAAAATCTTCCGAAGCCAAATTTTCACAATTCTTAAGAATATATTCCGAAGCCAAATTGGCTTCGGAAGCTTTTTCTCAAAACTTCCGAAGCAAAAATTACCTTCGGAAGATTTTCAACTTCCAAGAAAACTACCTTTTTGGGCCCTTTTTTTCAGAAGTGGGACATACTTTTGGATTTCAAAGTTTATCATTTTGTATTAACTTTGTCTTAAATCCATTCCATATATATTCTCAACAGTTCCCCTTCTTCTCACTCTCTTCTTCTTCCACAAATTCTTGACCTAAATTCTCCCAAATTAACCTTTTTCTTCACCAACAAACTTCCTTAATGGCAAACATTGATCGATGAAACCAACCAGGTTTTACCATTAACCTTCACAAACAACACAATCAGGCTGCCCTGTTAGACTCTGAGAAAGATCCTCATTTCTCAAAGGTCCGTCGATAACTTTCTGTATCTCACTACTTCACCTCCCTTACCATTCATCCTCCTCTTTATGAGGATCAGTTACTTGCATTCTGAAGGACCTGTCAAGAGGTCACCATGGATGGGGAGAAGGCACTATCTGCTATAGTGCAGGGAAGGACAATCTTCATCACTCCGGCCATCATAAGCTCACACCTTCAGCTGGATGATGAAGAAGGTGAGTTGTCCTTTCCGAAAGCTGCTGTCAACCATTCTTTTCAGCAGATGGGCTATGAGGGTGACTTCTCAGTCAAAACCTTCAGGAAGGGGAAGGTCTCATCCAAATGGAAATACCTCATCCATGTCATCATACACAGTCTCTCCAACAAGCATGGAGGACGGGATCAAGTTCCAGAGGATCTCTCTTTCATAGTCCATGGAATGGTTCAGGGGGTCAAATTTAGGTACTCTTAATTTGTCTATACAAATTTACTTGCTTATTTAGACTCCTTAGAATACTACATGTTCCCGCGATATGTCCAGCACATTCTCAACTGTGAACTGACTTTACACTTAGAGTTTTAGAAAGTGTAAAGCTTTCGCAGCAAGTTCATCCTTGTTCCTTAGTGCATGTTGGAAAATCTTTGGTCGCATCAGCCTCATAATCTTCAGATAGATCCCTACAGATTTTATATATTAGAAATTCCAACCCGCACATCTTCTCCTTTATTACTTTCTTGACATAAGTAAATTCGATTATGACTCAAGGTTTAGTAGTTAAATTTAATAAAAATATGCACACGTGATCAAATTAAAACATTTTTAAAACTTGGTTAATACTTTATGAAATTTTCCCTTTTTAAAATTATAGAAGGTTTCCCGTAGGAAGTCGAGTTATAGTAGAACATTATATAATGTTGTAAAATGTAAAATTTCAAATGAACGATAAATATCTACCCAATAATGACACCTAGGATACTACCCGTGTATTACACAAGTTGAATAAATAAAATATTAAATAGTTAGTAACATAAATTTACTAAGTATGAAGTGATTCTTTGAGATAATATAGGATTGAAATTTGTAACTAAAGACTATAAGTAATAAATTAATAATATTATTTTTAGATAATATTTTAAACTTTTTTGGTTTTTATAAAAATAATAATAAAAATTTTGTTCCAAAACTATCCGTTTTATACAATGTCATTTTAATTTTTTTCTTGTTATAACTCTGAATTTTAATTATTTTGGTTTATAAATATTTTATTATTTAAAAACACTGATTTTAAAATATTTTTTATTTCTAAAAAAGTTTGATGGTAAAAATTTTCTTATTTTGTAAAAAAAAAATATTTTTTTTTAAAAATTACATTTATAAAAAAACATCTTTCTTAATTTAGTAAAAATTAATTTTAATCTAAAAAAATAATATCATTAGTAGTTAATATAATTATTTTATGGGAGAAAAGAACGAGAAAATTAAAATTTAGAGGTCTACAATTGTGACAAGTATTCATTCAAAACCTTATTCATATTATAATAGATAGATTATTGTAAAACATAATCATATATTAGTATAACTGGATCAAAATTAAATCGGAAGTTAGAATTCAACTATTAGAAATCAAAAGTAAGAGTGTCATACATGAGGTATCAAAAACTTAATAAGCAAAAGTTTTGAAATTTAGTTGTTTGATCAACTGAATATATAACATAAGAATAAGGAATGGTAAAAAAAATATATAAAAGAATATAAGGTACATATAAACAGAGTAATAATGTAAACAACTTCGTAGTATAGTAAATGATAACACATCATTACCAGAACAATTTCACAATAACGTTATACAAACATATTAGAAAGTCCATTAACATGCAAATAGTCAAAGGTCAAAAGGTTCATTAATATAAGTCAAGATATCCGTAACTTACTTTATAAACACAAAAGCAGACATAAGTCAAACAGAATTAAACACGAGAACCTACAACTACAATTTGGTTATATTCTGTAGTAGTTCCGTATTGTTTGATTGTTATTCCTTACAAGTGATACATGTAGAATTTTTGACCTTTAGATTATTGTTGAATAATAATTGCGTATTAATATTGAATTCTTACGTATTGCTAAATTCTTAATACTCATTAACGAGTATAAATTTCTTGAAAGCCGTCAAATTTTTGCTGAAGTTATCTTAAAATTACTTATTTTCTGATTTAACATATTAATCATACTAATGGTAATTTATTTGTAGACATCATTACGAGTAAAACTCAATAATTTAGCTATTTGTAAATTTTAAAGATTAGCATGGGATTCTTCTTCTGGATGGTTTAATGTCTACTAGATGGAACCCTTTTGTGCCACCTCTAACACTCCAATTTTCCGGAAAGTGAAGTAAAGATTAATGTTTAAGTTAAAACCGTCAAATAGTGATAGTGATGAATTTAAAGGCGTTCTTTATTGACAACCCTAATATACCCTCTATTTAAAGCGTCATAGCCTTCGCATTCTCTTTCTTATCTTACATGTTTTTTCGAAAGGGAAAGGGATAGATGTGTTTATTGAATTTAATCGAATTTGAGTTAATCGAATCAAATAATTCAAATTCTTAAACTGTCAAATAACATTCAAATTCGATTTGAATTCGATAATATAAGTCGAATTTGAGTTGAATCGAATTCGATATTTTCAAACAGGACTCAAATTCAGAAAGATTTAAAATTCAAATTTCGATTCGTATTTGGTAAATTAAATAAGTAATGAAATAATATTTTCAAAATTTATTCAAACGATCAAATCTCAATTCATTAAAAAATGAAAGAAGCATAATACACAAATATTTCAAGTGTCAAATAAGACAAACTGTAGCAACTAGGTTTTAAAATTTTAGATTATATAGTTTTGTTTTTATTTTAATTTCTTATATACATATATCTAAATTAATATATAAAATAAAAAAGTGCAGGTGTATACAAATAATTTGAAATTGAAATTCGAATTCGAATTCGATAATTATATGTTGAAAGAATCGGGTTCGAATTATAAATTCGAATCAAAATTCAAATTGCTGATTTTCGAATCGAATTAAAATTTGAGTTTTTCAAATCTGATTCGAATATGAACACCCTAACACTACAAGAAAGTGGGTCTATAACAACGAAAATATGGCACCTTATAGCAACGACATGTCGTCGCTATATGTGTTTTTTAATTTTTTTAAAAAAATGAAGACACCTATAGCGACGACATGTCGTCGCTATATGTGTTTTTTAATTTTTTTAAAAAAAGAAAAATACTCTATAGCGACGATATGTCGTCGCTATTGATCTCATTTTTTTATTTTTTTTATTTTTTGCAGAACCATATTTTTTTGAAAAATTTAACAAACATATAATCAAGAAAAATCCAATGCAAGTTTAACAAACTAATAATTCATACAACTTCAAATATAAGTTTAACAAATAGATAATTCATACAATTAGTTTAAAATTCAACAAAATCTAACAAAAATACAAACGCTAATGACCACCAGGTGGTCATTGCTGCTGCCAGTAGCGCATCATTTCCATCTGCTCTTGAAGTAATCGTTGCATTTCTTGTATTTGTTGTTGTTGTTGTTGTTGGATTTGTTGTTGTTGTTGTATAGTTTCTTGATTTTGTTGTTGCTGTCGTCTAAGTTCTGCAACTTCATCATGCAAATGTTGTGTTGTAGGAGGTTGCGAGCTACAAAAATCAGGGTGGGATGTCTCACCACGCGACCAACACCTCGTATATGTCCTCGCCTTTGACCTAAGGCACGCTCAATGCATTGAATCTCATCAACAGCAGATGAGTCTCCACCGGTCTCGCTAGAGGATCTCACATACTCCTCTTGAATTCTTTCCTGCATTAAACATATTGAATATTTGTCAAATGGGTCATTTTGACCCAAACACACTTAAACATACTAGAATCACACAAAAGTTAATTCAAACGAGTCATTTTGACCCAAACACACTTAAACATATTAGAATCAATCGAAAGTTAGTTCAAATGAGTCATTTTGGAGCACACACACATAAACATACTAGAATCACATAAGAGTTAGTTCAAATGGGTCATTTTGACCCAAACACACTTAAACATATTATAATTAATCAAAAGTTAGTTCAAATGAGTCGTTTTGGTGCACACACACTTAAACATACTAGAATCACACAAGAGTTAGTTCAAACGGGTCATTTTCACCCAAACACATTTAAGCATACTAGAATCAATCAAAAGCTAGTTCAAACGGGTCATTTTGACCCAAACATACTTAAACATACTAGAATCACACAAAAGTTAGTTCAAATGGGTCATTTTGACCCAAACACACTTAAACATATTAGAATCAATCAAAAGTTAGTTCAAATGAGTCATTCTGGCGCACACACACTTAAACATACTAGAATCACACAAGAGTTAGTTCAAACGGGTCATTTTCACCCAAACACATTTAAACATACTAGAATCAATCAAAAGTTAGTTCAAACGGGTCATTTTGACCCAAACACACTTGAACATACTAGAATCACACAAGAGTTAGTTCAAATGGGTCATTTTCACCCAAACACATTTAAGCATACTAGAATCAATCAAAAGCTAGTTCAAACGGGTCATTCTGACCCAAACACACTTAAACATACTAGAATCACACAAAAGTTAGTTCATATGGGTCATTTTGACCCAAACACACTTAAACTTACCCAGTCCGATTCTGCAGTTGCATTCACCCATCCCGTGCCTTCTCTGAAATGCATCTTCTGAAAGAGATCATCGGTCCACTCCCCTGTGAATAATAAAAATTCTAAGAAATGCATCTTCCGACAGTTAATACTTATTTTTATAATAACAATTATACTTTTACCTCCATATGTCTCTTCTGTGCATATGATTGGCTCCCATGGAAACTCGGATAGAGTTGTTTACCTCTGTTTAATTTGTTTGCCTCAGATCGGCTCCTATAAGCAGGATCTAAGAACAACTCATTAATCACCCGAGCCCATGCTTGCGGGTCAGTTCGCTCAAGAGGACAAGTTAACGTTGTTTCCACGTCATCATAACCACCCACATCATCAAAATGAGATTTTCGATCTTGCTTTCGATCTTTATAGGCTTTTTAACACTCGGCATTGATTCCGAGCCTTACGCCTTCCCACTGTTCGGATTCCCTCCATTTAGCAAGGTCAAAATATTCCTATAAAACATGTAATTAGAAAACATGTAATACTTATATAATTAAAATACGATAAAAACACAACATTGTATACTTACAAAAAGTGTGGGATATATGGCTCTCTTAAACTCATCGGGAACAGCTTGCCAACTGGGATAATGGAAAGGAACAACCTTACTAATCTCATTAGAGATTAACCTTATAAAATCCGAGCTGTTTTCTCCAACAAACTTATATTGGCCCCCCTTGCTTTCAACTTCGATCGGTAGTGGTTGGGCTTTGTTTTGCTCAAATTTTTTAAATAATTTAATGTTTTTTCCTTTTGATCTTTTTTTTCTCGCGGGTTGTGCTACATTAATATATGCAATTGAAAAGTTAGGAAACATAGATTATGTTCAACATAAATATGTATTTTTTAACTTTAACAAATAACTTACAAGACTCGCAACCTGTTGGGATCCTATTTGGATCCCCATGCGGAGGTAGATCCCCGCCATCCCCACCATGTCCTCGAGCAATATATGTTGACATGCTTCAACAAAAATAGACAATAAACATCAACAATATACCTATGCAAAGATAATAAACATTAACAATAAACACATACAAAAATAATTATGTTGTAAATATATACCATGTGTCGCTGACGTCGATAACAGTGACATTGTTTTGCTTGATTAACCTCTTACCAGATGTTTTGAACCATTTGCAACGAAATAGTTCAACCGAGTAACATATACACAAAGATGTACTAACATTAAATTCATATACACTTACATATACATACATACAAGCATAATCACAACACATAATCACTTACAAGTATACAAATATACAAATATACAGCATACCTACATACACAATTACAAAAATACAAACATACTTACATACAAGTATACAACATACTTACATACACACTTACAAGTATACAAAAAACATACAAGTATACAACATACTTACATACACAATTACAAAAAACAAACATATAATATACTAATGAACAAACATATAAACATAAATACATACAAACATTCACATACAAAATTTACATAATTACATACATATAAACATATACATAAACAACTAAATACATCAAACCATATACATATAAATTAACACATATAAAAATACATACAAACTTAAAACCATAAAAATATATATAGTGGCATTTCATCAAACACTTGATGTGCATAACCTAATCTACCATCAAACTTACATACACTAACATATATATACACTTTTACAATCATACAAACCTAATCACAAACATATTCACTAAACAACACTTAAATCATAAGCTTTAAACGAATTTTATACCTTCAAATCTTCAAATCCTTTAATTTCAAGCTTTAAACTTTAATCTCACCTAAAACATAAAAATTTATATAAAACTTATAAAAACAAGATTATATAACTTCATTATAGTAAAATAACATCATTCTTACCTTCAAACACTTCAATTTGATACCAAATACGCATATAAACCGAGATAAAAATCGGGAGAAAAAATTGGGTTTTTTGGGGTGAAAAAAGGGGCAGAAAGTCTGAAATGCGATTTAAGGGGTCTGCATTCTATAGCGACGACATGTCGTCCCTATAGAGTCAAAATTAAAAAAATTAAAAAAATCCTTTCCCGACGACATGACGTCGGCACAGAGAAATTATTTTTTTATATTTTTAATCTATCCCGACGACATGTCGGGAAAAGTGGATTATTTTTTTTTTAATCTGTAAGTTGAGATAGAAGAAAATAAAAAATTAAATAACTTCACCTGTGGCGACGACATGTCGTCGGCATAGGTATTTTCATAAATCCCGTGTATTATTTTGCAGCCCGCCAACTCTATACCGACGACAAGTCGTCGGTATAGAGTTTGACCAGTCAAAAATTCCTATTACTATATAGCGACAACATGTCGTCGCTATAGACCAATATATACCAGCGACGTATGTCGTCGCTATAGATGTCGTCGGGACAGAGCTAAATTGTTGTAGTGTAAGAGGGAGAGACAAAGAAAACTATAAAGAGGGAGAGAGAGTAGAAAGAGAAAGTCCAAAAAAAGTTTCAATGTATGATTTTAATCATCATAGAACACAGATGTATGCACGAATCATGCTTAGAAGTCGGTCTTGAATATGTCAAGTCATAAAGATAGGTTTTTTATGTATTTATATATAGATCTCGACATAATGACCTTCATTTATAGGGTTTCTTATAGGTTCATCAAGGTGAATTCTAGATTTCTATTTTTATATAGTTTTTTCTTAATTTTGTTGTACCAACATGCATACACAAGATACTATGTTCATAGATCTATAAATTTTCTATGTCACAAATATGCTTCTTGAATACTTTATGTTAGGGTTTATGAATCACAACTTATTGCCTCTACACTCGATATAACTCCCCCACATGTGATTTGCCATCCACAAGTGATTTGCCATGTGCATTAGATTCGCCTTTCTCATATAATTATTGCATTTGTATCTGTTTGATAATTAGAATATGTGTCATAGAATTCCCATCATCTAACAATTTTGCCCCATATCTTACAATAAACCCTCGTATCTTACCGTATTTAGCCATTTAAAAAAAAAACATGACCTCTGCATGTGATTACTTCCTTCGTTTATTCAACAGTAAGCCAAATCACAAATTTATACCTTTGCGTCCCACATTGTTTCTACGCCTGCAAAACTTACGCCTCCGCATCTAATCACTCCTATGCACTTAAAATTAAAAAATCTGCATCTCATTACACTTGGTATATTTTTCAGTGCTACTAAGTTACAGTCACCAATAGTTTATGATTGTCACCGATGATGCAAGTCAAGAACCATGAGATGTCAATGTGCAAAGTATTATAAATCTAATATAGATTCATGCAATGATGCATGAATGTGCTATGAAGACTAGTAGTAAGGTAAGCCTATCACTAAGGTCTTGCAAGCATATCACTAGAATGTTGCATATGTGCATACATGTCACTACAATATTATGTCGATGTATGCATGTCATTGGAATGCTACTGTTAAGAAGCATATTATTGGAACCTTGCTTCACGGAAAGTGTGCTGCAAGAGTCGTGTAGTAGTAAAAGCTAATAATCTGGGTGTGATCCCATCTAATTATATAATTGTATGATTATGATGTGTCCCAGATTGTCACAGAATGTTAGAGTTTCACTTTTATTGTTATTTATGCAATGTATAATTGTCAAAGCATCTTTTTATATGTTTAAAAGAAAACTAGAACCCACACAAAAATGGTGGCTTTTAGAATGAATGTCAAGTCAATCAAGGTTGTGTTGAATTATGTGGTTCTAGATCTGATGGCTACCCGACTGAATAAAGACTAGCATCTAAGTTCAAAGTTTACTTATTAGATAATAATTACCTTTATTTTTAAGATATTGTTTGTTTCAATGACATGCGACAATGCTTTTAATGACTTCGTTGTAATGTTGAATGAAATTTTCAGTTTAATGTGACATCCGCCACTCTCTAGTCTTTTCGTTATCCTTTAGTTATGCATTTATTGTCTTCATGAAGTTAATGTGTTCGTAACGGTATTAATTGATATCATTAGTTAGTCGCGTGAAATTCTAATTTATAAAATATACATGTGGTTGTAAAGCAATAAATTATATTATGTGTGGAGGTGTAATTATATATACATATTTAAATATAGGCAAGTACACATGTATATATAAATAATGGGTACGTGGTCGAAATATGTATATAAACGACTTAGATTGCATATAACTATGGGTGTGTGTGCATATACACCCATGTATCATGTCACTAGTGGGTCGTGCGACCAACCCGAACCAACTCATCACCAATCGAGTTCATTAAGTCAATGTACAAAGCATAATTCTAAATTCAATTATTATTATTATTATTATTATTATTATTATTATTATTATTATTATTATTATTATTATTATTATTATTATTATTATTATTATTATTGTTGTTGTTGTTGTTATTATTACTACTACTACCTAATTAGGTGTTTTAGACTCGCTTCGGTTTGCACACGTTATTAAAAGCTCATCATTCTTCAACGCTCTTAGTAAATTCAAGGTGAGTGTATATCTGGTACCCTTTTGGGACTATTATGTTAGTGTTTTGCATACGTTATTAAAAGCTCATCATTCTTCATGTTATTAGGGGGGAAAGTATGCTTAATCTTTTTTTCTTGCTTTGAAATCATTTACTCTTTTGAGACTATTTTGTTAGTGTTTTGTAAGTGTATATCTGGTACATGCATGAGTTTTTTTTATGTGGTTCTTTATTCATAACAGATGCATGTGAAAAGTATATATATTTTGATAAAGGTTTTTCGCACAGATTCAGTTTTAATTGGTTATTACTAATACTAAACTACACACATAAAAGGCAAGTGTACCTGTCGTGTGGTAATATAGTGATGGTAAGAACAGAGTATCAATCCGTGAACACACCGAGCCTAATCAACAACCTTAATGATTGACTATCGGATTAGATTTTTTTTTTTTAAGAAAATGATAAATTGCATTGATGTAATTTAGATTTTAGGGTTTAGAAACAATAATTAAAATAAAGTAAAAATAAGATTGAAACTTTTGGATTTTAAACCAGGGAATAACGACTATCATCCTAATTAGATTACACTTATGTAACTGTGATGAATTGGTAGTGTGATTACAGATATTGATTAAAGTAATTATGTTAATGTTTATAAATGTGAGCTGGCACGATTTCTCGTTCGCTCCATAGTGACTAGGACCTCATCAGGATGAGACTTACTAAATAAATCAAAGCCACTAGTAATGTAGGTAAATCTCCAATGATCTTTTGACGTATGATTTCTAAAAACATAACTTAATGTTAAAAAGAGAGTTGATAAGGTTTCTTTCTAACATACCATTAATTTTAGAAAACCATAACAATTACTGTAGATTTCTTAGACTAATAAAAGAGAGCCCGTACATGATCAGAAAGTTAAGGTGATATGATTTCTAATAACCATTTCTAGTTCATTAGCCATGAATTTATTATGAAGACCGGTTTGATGAATAAAAGTTAGTTCATACGTTTTTCAACCTTGTATGACATTCATAATTACAAATCATAAGTTTATAACTTTCCGTTCAAATATAGATACTACCCATCAAAAGTTTTCCCAAGATTACCATAACATTAACATAATATAAATCACACCATTAGTTCATCACAAATTACATAAGTTTCATCCAATTAGGATGATAATAAGTGTTTAGCTCATAATGAGCTTGTACATAACAACAAGTAACATAGAAGATAGATATCAAATCATTGGTGAAATAAACAATCAAACCGGTGATCCACAATGGTTGATGTTTGGACAATCCCGAGCTTCTTCCAAGTGTTGTATGCACCTTCTGAGCCTCCAAATGATCTTCAAGTTTTGATTCTCGAAAGAATTCAACATAGTAACTCTCCCACTAAAATTTTTTTTCAAATGATGAGCTTAAGCTCTATTTATAGGCTTTCTGGAGTGTTTAAGCACGGCCCAATGCCTAAAAGGCACGGCCCCGTGCTAGTACAATGGTTACGAAAGTTGGTCGGGTCATACGTGCAGAAGGTGTCGGGCACGACCCATGTTAAATGGGGCACGGCCCTATGACTCATGGGGCACGGCCTTGTGACAACTTTTGGGGGATGGTACTTTTTGTCCTGTCAGATGTCCAAACACAGGGGTGTGCCAATTTAAGCACGGGGGTGTGTTTCAGGCAAGTCATGGGGGCGTGCTTAATGAGGCACAGCCCCATGCTTAGACTCCAAAGCTCAGATTTGTTCAATTTCTTATCAAATATGATTTTTTTATCCATCTTGCCCTTTTTAACACCTGAAAACACAATTTAACAATTTTAAGTACATAATCATCATTTTAAGGGAGATATTAAGGAATAATTGATGTACTTTTGACAGGAATTTTATGTATAATTTAACAATTTATATGTAGAATGATATCCTAGCAAGCAATAGATTAGTTAGTAAAGACTATTATCAAGTAAAAATGCACACTTCTCACAAGATGCACTCACACTCGGCTAAATATATAGAGTCATAATCAGGATTAAGTATGACTAATACGCTCAATTGCCTAGTATTAATACATGTGAAATCATATGCTTATTAAGGGATCGAATCTCCACCTGTTTAGACATTTACTTGCATAAATCGTTAGGTCTTTGATGGGTTGTAACTTGGCCGGCTCGGGCTCGGGTATGGAATATTTGGAAAAAGTGGCTAAATGCTAAGGACAACAGTCTTGGCTTATTTTTCTAACATAAACTACAAGGAAAGCAGTAGACGACTCCCTATACAACACTTTAAGCTAGAAGGGATATGCTAACTTGAGGACTCGTTTAAGGTCAGATTGTCAAGACCGTACTTTGCTTTCAAAAACCTTACTTCGTCTTTCACCCGAAGATACACAAAACTTTCCTTTCGTAAGGATCGTTCGGCTTGAAGCCTAATAGCACCCAATCGGATCAGTTCCGTGTATTTGTATTGGGACTCGGTTTGGTTCTTTTTGTATTTTCCATTATGGGACCAGTTTCCACAATTCGGGCATCTTTCATATTTTTTTGCTCGCCTCTTTATATCACTTTTTGAAATTTCACAAAATGGTGGAACTTGTTCCTTTTTTACCATTTATTTCTTGAGTCGAACGTGAGGTTGAAAATTTGTTCGCGAATTTCTGAGAGAAGTATCGGTTTTGCGTGGTGAAGGCAACAAAGTAAATTAAAATTAAAAGAATGCATTCCAGTTCTTTTAGGTCTGCTGGTATAAGACCAAAATTTTATTTTCTTTTCTTTTTTTATAAGCCAAAAACATGTCTTTAACAAAAAACGGGTTTTGTTGAAGGATTTTTGGTTAAGTGACTTGGTGGTTCGAGTGATCAAAAAATAAAAACATTTAAGCTCAACGGGACTAACTAAGGTTGACGTTCGGGTAAGGAAAGTTAAAAGAAAATGGTTGGGGCTTGAATGGTTAAGGTTTCCTAATGCCTAACTCATTTTAATGCAACAAATACTAATTAAGGTCTTGAAATGTATACCCAAAGCAAGTTCTAATCATACATATCATAAGGTACCCTCAATTAAGTCCAGAATGAAAGTAGAATTGCATGAATGCAAAAGCTGTTAAGGCTAAAAAATAAACTTACATACGGATGGAATTGGGTAAAAGTGTTTTCATTTTACATGTTTAAATTTTACTAAATCATTGCCTTTAAGGATATCACAACAAAAACATTTTTCAGTTTTATTTGGATGTCATCTGTTTACTTATTTATTTCCCAAAAACGTATATTTATGATTTAGTTTATCAAAAATTATTTAAAGTTTTGGTTTTTTGTCACAAAAATTAATGGTTAAATGATTTTTCTAAAATTTTTCAATTTGGACCTTTTTAGCAAAGTGTCAAATTTGTAAATTACCCCATCCCCACACTTAAAATGTACATTGTACCCAATGTGATTAATAAATTAAAACAAGGAAAGGTGATAAAATAACTCCCCTAAAAATGATGAATTTGACACTTGTGCTTGGAACCCTTAGTCGCCTTAAATTGTGAGAATTCTCGGGATCACCTGAAATATCATCAATTTATTGAAAACATTAAAATCCTAAACACACAAAATAAAATAAAATAACATAAATTAAAAGTTAGAATGGCACGAAACAACTGTGCCCGGGCCCCAAAAGTGATACTATTTTCAAGGGCTTTGTGGCGGGATATCCCCCCACTCATGATACATCTGGTTCCTGATGCACGTGACATCGTTGCTTAGGTCATCTAAATGGGAATGCATATTTTCGACTTGGTTGAATGCTTGTTGTGCGTATTCAAATGATCCCCTTGTATGGTTGCTGGTGGTTTGGATTGCTTCATAAAGGTCTAACATACTCGGGAATTCACCAGCTTGTGAACTGGAAGCCCCGGCTTCTTCATGTTGTGCCGACATATCGAGGTCCATGATGTTTTCTTCAGGATCTGCCGGATCCTAGATTAGCCCCTTTTGGTCCATAAACCCCGGCTTTCCATTTGGTAGGTTTGTTATCATGTACAAACTCGAGAAAATGCTCAAATCCAACAGTCCTGACATCACTCCTTCAGTTCCCTCTGTGTTACACCCATAGCTATCATATAGGTTTAGAATCCAGCTTCCTCCTAACATGGGTGTTGGAGCACCTGTAGTTGCATTTCTAGAAAATAGATTACAAAATAAATACCCAATATTACATGGAAATTGATTCACCATACAATATAAAATGAATAAGTCCCTCAAACTAACAACTCCCTCACTTTGACCAAGAGCTGTTATCGAATGGCTAAGAAACTGATGTATGTAACGCAGTAGCGGGTCTCGAATCTGACTGCTTTTGGTTTTACTCGAGTTGAACACCCCTGTTCCAATTCTCTCCTAAAATGCTTTTCTCATGGAACCACTTTTCGCGTCCTTACTTTCCTCGTCTGGAAAGGTATGGTATGCTGGCATTCTAGATATTGCTTCATCCTTTATTTCTTGTTCTGTATAGATACCGAGATAGACACCAAACAAGGTGATGGATGTTTTTTGCCAACGTCCCCCGAGTCTGAAAGATACTGCTTGATCATCCCACGGATCAGAGTCTTTCATGCTAAATCTAAAAGATGCCAAAAATTCAAGAGTCGGTTCATAAACAGAAGGTTTGTTTTGTGAAAACAGACATTTCCACTGAACACTCAATAAATTATTATATCTTTGGAGCTGTCCGACGGCTGCCAAGGTTTCTTAATCTAATTGTAGATGTGATTTTTCGGCCCTTTCTAACAGTCTTTGCAGCCTGTCACGACACCATCTTTCGCGGCTTCCTCCGAATGGTAAATAGGGATGATTCATGATCCTGAAATTTTAAACAAATAAGTTAAACTATACAAAACAATTTTTCTGGAATAGTTTTATTATGTTAATGATAAACATGGGTTTCATGAGACATAACACCATTTTTTTCAAGTCCTACTTAAAACAGTTAAAAGTTTGACATTCAAGAAAAACTATTGAACATGGAGGTGCATCTCGTGAAACATGGGGGTGCGGTTAACATTTTGAGGTATGAAATTTTAACTCGAGCACGCGTGGTTTTGTTTGTAAACCTTTGATTAAGCATTGGTTTAATTTTTTCTTTCTTGAAAAACTAAAGATTACACATGTATCATTTTAATCACTTGTTAATAATTCAAGGTACTCAAAATATCTATAGTGTTTAACACCACTTGTTGACAATTAAACTCTTATAACTTGAATGTGCTTAACAATGATTCAACCACGAATTATGAAGATAGTCATGTTAACAATGAAAGGAAAATATAAACAACAATAAACTAATTAAACATAATAATTAAAAAACTAATTAACTACAAAGTTAAACATGAACAAGAAGGCTTAAAGTATTCATCATTCCATAGAACTTTTAATTACAAGGTTTTACATATAATGGCTAGGACTTCGATTGTTTAGAGACCTAATCACCTAACTACAAGTAAATCACCATCATTATAACTAGGAATTAGTAATACTAACCTCTTGGACAATCAATCTTGAATGGAAATAGAAGAATGCTTGAAAACAGGGTAGAAAAATGGAAAAGATGGTGAAAATTGAAGTGGATACGGGTCTTTGTAGGCATGAGGTCGAGTTTTATCATGGAGAATTGATGGGGAACAAGAAAAATGGCTGAAATAAGTCAGAAGTTGTCATTCATTGTCGGTCACAGGGGCGTGCCTCCCCTTTATTACCCGGTTTTAGTTTTTTGTTGTTCCGTTTTTCTGCGTTACGCGTTACGTAATTTACCCGGTTAAGTTTTATCACTCCCAAATCACCAGGAAAGTTATGAAAATAGTCCTAGAGTTAATTTAAAACAAGCCAAATGACAATTACATCCTAAGGTCCTACGGTTTCATGATACGTTAAAACCCGAGAGTCTAAAACTGCAAAACTAGACTCCTTAACGGGCATCAGCGCACATAACACATCGCTGAATACTTATAAAAGAAGCCTCGACACGTTTTGTGTGGAAGGTTCGGGATGGGATAGTGTGAAGTGCGGTTACTTAATTCTGCAAGCTGACAGTTGACGGAAACGAGTTCCTCGCCCATTTCTTGAACTTTTTGGATGAGTTCAGCTAGGCTTTGGGATACGATGAGGTTCATCTCTGTCAATTGCTTGATTAGTTCATGTAACTTGAAGAAGTATTCTTGCGTCATTGGCTCTCGCGTTTCAGAACGCGGCTTCTTTGCAGGATTCCAGCTTGAACTTTCGTGACTTGATTCTTTCATTTGTTTGACATTTTAAGCAGGAATGGATGTGATGAAAGCTTGGTACAAGTGTGGTATTTATATGCAGGTCGGGAAAGTTGATCACAGGGGCGTGCTTGGCCAGGCACGGCTCTGTGTTTGTCAGAATTCGTCTTAAATTCGACCTGCAACGTTCCAGAGTCGTCAGCGGAGATCGTGGAAAATTTTTGTCAGAGGCACGGGGGTGTTCTTCATGCGGCATGGCCCCGTGTTTATCCTTGTGAGGTCCTAGAAAAAGTTAAAAATCAAAGAAAAACCTATGTACAGGTGCCACGTTTAAGTTTCGGGTCTTCGGCGCGACCCTTCCCCACACTTAGTCTTAGTAGGGGCGGAGGTGTAATTCCTCCATGAAAATCTTGGTTGGTCCATCAGTATATGGTTTCAAAGGATGACCATTTAACTTGAAACTTAAACTATCGTGGTCGTTGATTTCGATGGCACCGTTCGGAAAAATGTATTTAATCGTATAAGGTCCGGACCAACGTGACTTAAACTTTCCAGGAAATAGACGTAAACGAGAGTTATACAGTATGACACGTTCTCCCACATAAAATCGTTTAGTGTTCTTTAATCAAGAGTCATGGAATTTCCTTGTTTTTTCCTTGTAAACCCTAGCGTTTTCGTATGCTTGTTCTCTCAGTTTTCCTGGTTCATGGATTCGTAGAAATTGATTTTTTCCTGTAATGTGTTGGTCTAGGTTTGCTGCTTTAAGTGCCCAATAGGCTTTGTGTTCCAGTTCCATAGGTAGATTACACGACTTCCTATAAACTAATTTGAATGGTGTAGTGCCAATGGGAGTCTTATAGGCTGTCCTAAAAGCCCATAATGCATCATCTAGCTTTGTAGACCAATCCTTGTGATTTTTATCTACGATTTTCTCGAAGATCCGTTTGATGCCTCGGTTAGTGACTTCAACTTGCCCATTCGCTTATAGATGATAAGTAGTTGTAAAGCGATGGTGCACTCCATAACAAGCCATTGCTCTTTCGATCTGGTTGTTACAGAAATGCGTTCCTTGGTCACTAATTAAAGCCTTGGGGGCATCGAAACTAGAGAATAGTTTCTTAAGGAATCTGACAACGTTTCTTGCATCATTGGTAGGTAGGGCTTGAGCTTCGGCCTATTTTGAGACATAATTGACTGCTTCCAAGATGTAACGATTTCCAAAGGACACTGGGAATGGCCCCATGAAATCAATACCCCATATTTCAAATACCTCGCATACTTGAATGGGTCTCTGAGGCATCTCATCCCGTGTTGCGATATTGGTTTCTCTTTGACATGCATCACAGGTGTGTACCATGTTGTGAGCATCCTTGAAGATCGTGGGCTAGTAAAATCTAGAGTCAAAGACTTTCTTGGCTGTTAGGTTTGCTCCATGGTATCCTCCTATGACTCCTTCATGACAGTGCCTTAGAATTTGTTCCGCTTCACTTCCGTACACGCATCATCGGATCAGTTAGTCTGCATCGATTCTGAATAGATACAGATCTTCCCAATAGTAATGCTTAATGTCAACAAAGAATTTCTTCTTTTGCTGATAAGTCATTCCTTTGAGAAGGATTCCTCTTGCCAAGTAATTCGCAAAAGCGACAAACCAAGGATGTTCATCGATTGAGGATTGGATGCGCATAAGGAATTCATGAGGAAAATTATCGTTTATCTTGGATTCCTTAGTTTGTGAATGTCTTGAATCTTCAAGACGCGAGAGATGGTCTTCCGCTAGATTTTCTGCTCCTTTCTTATCGCTAATTTTAATGTCGAATTCTTGAAGCAGAAGCATCCAACAAATCAGTCTTGGCTTTGCATCTTGTCTATTGAATAGATAACGTAGGGCTGCATGATCGGTGTAAACGATTGTTTTTGAAAGGATTAGATACGAGAGGAATTTGTCAAATGCGAAAAATATGGCAAGAAGCTCTTTCTCGGTGGTGGTGTAGTTTTCTTGTGCATCATTTAGGGTTTTGCTCGCTTAGAGAATTGGGTGGAATTTCTTGTCTTTCTGTTGGCCTAACACGACTCCTATCGCTAAATCGCTTGCGTCACACATGAGTTCAAATGGTAGCGTCCAATCAGGGGAAACCATGATCGGAGCTGTTACCGGTCTCTCCTTAAGCAAATTGAATGCACTAAGGCATTCGTCTGAAAATACGAATTATGCGTCTTTCTCTAGAAGTTGAGTCATTGGTCGTGCGATTTTTGAGAAATCTTTGATCAAACGATGATAGATTCCTGCATGACCTTGGAAGCTTCTGATTTCTTTCACAGTTGTAGGATGTGGAAGTTTGGAAATAGTATCGACTTTGGCTTGATCGACCTCAAGCCCTACTCGAGAGATTTTATATCCTAACACTATTCCTTTAGTAACCATAAAGTGGCACTTTTATCAATTCAAAACATGGTTAGAATCTTCACATCTAACCAACATCTTTTCTAGATTTTCAAGACATTGTTCAAATGAGTTCCCAAAGATGGAGAAGTCATCCATGAAAACTTCCACTGAATGTTCGATCATGTCGTGAAAGATTGCTACCGTGCATCTTTGAAATGTAGCAGGGGCATTACACAATCCAAAAGGCATTCGCCGATAAGCAAGCATATGGACAGGTGAATGTCGTTTTTTCTTGATCTTCGGGAGCAATAGGAATTTGGAAATATCCTGAGAAACAATCAAGGAAACAATAGAACATTTTTCTAGATAATCTCTCAAGCATTTGGTCGATGAAAAGAAGAGGGAAGTGATCTTTTCTTATGGCATCATTCAATTTGTGACAGTCGATGCAAACTCTCCATCCTGTAACCGTACGAGTTGGAATAAGCTCATTCTTCTCGTTAGTTACAACAGTCATTCCTCCTTTCTTTGAAACAACTTAGACGGGACTGACCCAAGGCTAATCAGAAATAGGGTAAATCAAACCGGCATCTAGCAGTTTGATTACTTCTTTTTTCACAACCTCTTGCATGCTCGAAATTAAACGTCTTTGAGATTGAATGACAGATTTGAAGTTCTCCTCCATTAGTATTTTGTGAGTGCAAAAGGATGGATTGATTCCCTTGACGTCCATGATTTTCCATGCAATTTCTCGTTTATGTGCCTTAAGCACATTAAGCAACTTGTTCTTCTCATTATTTGATAAGGCGGATGAGACTATTATAGGAAGTTGATGGAAGTTCCTTGAGCCCTAAAACTGGAGGATCTTTGATAGAAGGTTTGGCTTTAGGTTTTAGTTCTTGTTCGATGATCTCAAATGCTTCTTGATGAGATAATGTTTCATCAACTTCTAGTTCTGAAATGATTTGATTCTCACAGATGGATTCGGTGGTTTGGACATCTATTAATTGAGTGTTGCAAGCTTCATATTCAAGAGATTTCCTTAAATGATAGCTTATGATCGAATCGCAAAAATCAATGTAATAGAGTGAGTCATCATGATGTTGAGGATGTTTCATGGATTGTCCTATATCAAAATGTCACTTTCTCCTCATCCACTCGAAGTGTAAGTTTGCTGGTGCAAACGTCAATTAGAGCTCGAGCAGTTGCTAAGAAAGGCCGACCAAGGATAAAAGGAACATTCTTATCCTCATCCATGTCAAGGATCACAAAATCAATGGGAAATACGAATTTGTCGATTTTAACTAAAAGGTTTTCAACGATGCCCCTCGGATATTAACAGAACGGTTAGCTAACTAGATGCTCATACGGATAGGTCTAGGTTCACCTAAGTTTAACTTTTTAAAAACCGCATAAGGCATAAGGTTAGTGCTAGCACTTAAATCAGCTATACTAACAGAAAGATTTCCTATTAGGCAAGGTATGGTGAAGCTTCCTGGATCGATCATCTTTTGAGGTAGTTTGTTTTGAAGAATTGCAGAGCATTCCTCATTAAAAACTATGTATGATAACTCTTCCAGTTACTTTTGTTTGACAACACACCCTTTAAAAACATAGCATAATTTGGCATTTGGGCCAAGGCTTCCACCAAGGGCAGATTGATGTGGAGTTGCTTGAACAACCCTAGTAATTTGCTATATTGTGCCTCCATTCATAGTTGTCTCAAACAACCTGGATATGGAGGTGGTGGAACATAGGGTGGGGTGGTATGTGTTTCTTGGCTGGTTCTTCAGTAGCAACAGGTTGCTTTTACTTATCACTTGCATTACTTGGAGTTTTGGTTTCTGTTTCTTCAAGGATTGGTTGTAATGCAGGTGCATCACCTTGAGTGGTTTTGCCACTCCTTGTGGTGATGGCTTTCACTTGAGCATTAGGGTTTGTCACAGTATTGCTATTCAAAGCACCTTGGGGTCTTTCAGATAGTTGTTGTGTTATCTGACCTACTTGGTGTTCAATGGTTTGTAATGATGCTTTGTTTCTTTTGATGTCAGCCTCTTTTCTTTAGAACCTCTCCTCATTTCATCGATCAGATTTTCGGATGTATTCATCTGTGGCTTGTGTAGTTATCAACAATTGCTGCAATAAGTCTTCCATTGATGAGGCTCCACGGTCTTAGTTACTATTGCTTGGACCTTGGTATGGTGGTTTCTGTTGTTGGTAAGGTGGCCTTCGGGTGAATCCAGATGATGATTGGTTGTTACCAGCTTCTCTGTAATTCAAGTTGTTCCTCCAATTTGAGTTGTTGCTATATGAGTTGTTTGGTCCTCCTACGTAATCAACATCTTCAACCATCATAATGCCTTGTGGGCATTCGTTGGTCCTGTGTGAATTTCCGCATGTGTTGCATCGTGTTAGGGTTTTCTTCAGTTCGGCTTGTAATTGTTCGAATCGTTTGGTTAGGGCTTCTAACTGGGCTGCAATTAGTGTTTCAGAGTCTACTTGATGAATTCCTTATGAACTGGGTTTGTTTCTTAAAGGATTATAAGCAAAGTTCTTCTTAGCTTCTTTTTCTAGGGCTTGGTATGCCTCGTTTGGCGTGACACTTCCGAAATCTATTCCCACACTTTGATCGACAACTTGTTTGTGTACTCCGCTAATTGTATCGTAAAAGGTTTGACACTGCAGCCACATATCAAATTCGTGATGTGGGCACCTCCGAAGGAGACCTTTGTATCTCTCCCATGCTGCGTGTAAGGATTAATCATCGTCTTGGCGGAAGCTTGTGATGCTGCTTCTCAGTTTGGCAGTGCGATCGGGTGGAAAGTATTTCAAAAGGAATTGTTCAGCCATTTCCACCCATGTAGTAATGGAACTAGGTGGAAGCGAATCTATCCAGTCAATGGCTCAGCCTCGAGGTGAAAATGGAAAAAGTCTTAGTCTAATGGCGTCGTCTAAACAGTTGTTGATTTTGAAAATTGCACAGATACGAAGGAATCGTGAGATGTGAGCATTAGGATCTTCATCTTGCAATCCGTGGAACTGAACAGAGTTTTCTACATGTTGGATAATGCTAGACTTAATCTCAAAATTATTGACCGCTATTACTGGTTGGATATCACTAGACTCGTAACCATCGAATGACGGTGTGGCATAGTGTGTCATCTTTATTTCCTCGTCTTGGTTAGCCATGTCTTCTTCGGATGGTGTATCTTCCAAAACGTCTTCTTTAATAATCGTTGTTGTTTGTCGATGTCTTTCACATAACCTTTGATGGAAAAGTCGTTCGGGTTCCAAAAAAGGTGAAACAAGTTCAGGACTAGACGAGTCGGACATACACTAACTTAAGGAAGCATAAACTTACTAAGGCTTAGAATGAATCAGGTAAATGTAACTAAACTAACTACCTAACAAAAATATATAAACAGAATATAGACAAAATAGTCAAAAATTTAGGTTGTCTTTCAAAACTGTCGTGTGTCCCCGGCAACGACGCCAAAAACTTGATGCGTGTGAAAAGTATATATATTTTGATAAAGATTTTTCACACAGATTCAGTTTTAATAGGTTATTACTAATAATAAACTACACACACAAAAGGCAAGTGTACCTGTCATGTGGTAATATAGTGATGGTAAGAATCGAGTATCAATCCGTGGACACACCGAGCCTACTCAACAACCTTAATGATTGACTATCAGATTAGATTTTATTTTTTGAGAAAATGATAAATTGCATTGACGTAATTACAAATTTTAAGGTTTAGAAACAATAATTAAAATAAAGTAAAAATAAGATTAAATCTTTTGGATTTTAAACCATGGAATAACGGCTATCATCCTAATTAGATTACACTTATGTAACTGTGATGAATTGGAAGTGTGATTAAAGATATTGATTAAAGTAATTATGTTAATGTTTATAAATGTGAGCTGGCGCGATTTCTCGTCTATCCACTCCGTAGTGACTAGGACCTCATCAGGATGAGACTTACTGAATAAATCAAAGCCACTGGTAATGTAGGTAAATCTCCTATGACCTTTTGACATATGATTTCTAAAAACATAACTTAATATTAAAAAGAGAGTTGATCAGGTTCCTTTCTAACATACCATTAATTTTAAAAAACCATAATAATGACTGTAGATTTCTCAGACTAATAAAAGGGAACCCGTAAATGATCAGAAAGTTAAGGTGATATGATTGCTAATAACCATTTCTAGTTCCTTAGCCATGGATTTATTATGAAGACCAGTTTCGTGAATAATACTTAGTTCATACATTTTTCAACCTTGTATGATATTCACAATTACAAGTCATAAGTTTATAACTTTCCGTTCAAATGTAGATGCTACCCATTAAAGGTTTTCCCAAGATTACCATAACATTAATATAATATAAATCACACCATTAGTTCATCACAAATTACATAAGTTTCATCCAATTAGGATGATAATAAGTGTTTAGCTCATAATGAGCTTGTACATAAAAACAAGTAACATAGAAGATAGATATGAAATCATCAGTGAAATGGAACAATCAAACCGGTGATCCACAATGGATGATGTTTGGACAATCCTGAGCTTCTTCCAAGTGTTGTATGCACCTCCCGAGCCTCCAAATGATCTTCAAGTCTTGATTCCCAAGATAATTCAGTAGAGTAACTCTCCAACCAAAAGCTGTTTTCAAATGATTAACTTAAGCCTCTATTTATAGGCTTTCTGGAGTGTTTAAGCACGACCCCATGCCTGAAAGGCACGACCCGTGCTAGTACAATGCTTATGAAAGTTGGTCGGTTCATACGTGCAGAAGGTGTCGGGCATGGCCCCGTGTTAAATGGGGCATGACCCAGAGTGTGGGGTGGGGCACGACCCCGTGACTCATGGGGAACGAACCCGTGACAACTTTTGGGGGACAGTACTTTTTGTCTTGTCAGATGTCCAAACAAGTGGGTGTGCCAATTTAAGCACAGGGGTGTGTTTCAGGCAAGTCATGGGGGCGTGCTTAATGAGGCACGGCCCCATGCTTGGACTTCAAAGCTTGGATTTCTTCAATTTCTTGTCAAATATGCTTCTTTTGTCTATCTTGCCCTTTTTAACATATGAAAAGACAATTTAACAATTTTAAGGACATAATCATCATTTTAAGGGATATATTAAGGAATAATTGATATGCTTTTGATAGGAATTTTATGTATAATTTAGAGCACATCAACAACTATTTAACTCCGCTGACAAACAGGCATTGATAATACAATTGGGTTGACACCACCACCCTTGTTTGTTAGTATACTAGTTGGGACTAATAATGGTCATGATCGGACCCTAGTGTTAATATGTTTCGACGAGTTTAGTGTCACACCCCCGCTTATTGCATAAACACGAGGATGTTACGGAAGGGATCTTCCTAACACATTGATAGTTATTGGAGATGTATTATATGATGGAAAGCAAGGTGTCATGACATCACCCGACAAAAATGCAGACTTGTGTCATGATTAGTCAATTCACGACTAACATAGTCAAAAGCTATAATCAATTTGAATTCCATAACTCAGGAACAAGTAAAGGCAAACACGCCCAAATATGATAAATATAAAATAAAACACGATTGTTTGAAACACTAGAGCAAGTCTATCATGAAATCCTTAGGGTCATCTCTAAGCATCAACTCCAGCTATCATCAATGATTGTTGTTACATATAAAGATATGATCAAAAGTTCAACACATGGTTGGTGAGTTCCAGATTTAAACAATAAATAGAAATGATGTTGTGATGAAATTTGTAGTACATAGGTGTATACAGTTATAAGCAAGAAGTATCACATGTAATCGTAAGACTCAAAACTAAGCCTACGACATTCGCATAGACTTGTCGAAATGTATTCACCCTAGGGCCCGTTGTTGACCGTTGTTAGTGCCAGGTAGTATACTGACAAACAAGGGTGGGGGGTGTCAAGCTAATAGTACTATCAATACTTGTCTGTCGGCTCCAATATCAAAGTTAAATAGTTGTCATGCATCGCAAAATACCACAAAGTTATTAGATCCATCATGGTGGGTCAATATTGGCACGTTGCATAATCTCTCTTTCAAACTTTAGAAGGCCTCTTCGTGCTTATGACCCTAATCAAATTTCTTATCCTTTTGTGTTAACATTTTCAATAGTTGAGTGATCTTTAAGAAGTTTGCAATGAATCGTTGGTAGTACCCGGCCAATCCTAAGAATTGTCGGATTTTCGAGGGCATCTTGGGTGTATCCCAATTCTTAACGCTTCGATCTTTGCAAGATCAATGTGAATTCCCTTCTCATTAACCACGTGTCTTAAAAACTTCACTTCACACAACCAAAATTCATACTTGGAGAACTTGGCACATCGTTTCCCTTCCTTAGATCATGAGTAAATGCGAATATAATCGATAAACACGATTACAAATTTATCTAAATACGGATTGCATACCCGGTTCATTAAATTCATGAACACTACTGGAGCATTGGTTAATCTCAATGGCATGACTAAGAACTCATAGTGCCATATCGAATTCTAAGTGTTGTTTTCGGTATGTCATCCTCGCCCTCAATTGATGGTGACCCGACTGAAGATTAATCGTTGAAAGTATGTGGCTCCTTGCAATTGGTCAAATAAATCATCGATTCTAGGAAAAGGATATTGATTCTTCATGGTCAACTTATTCAGTTCCTGATAATTTATGCACATTCGAAACGACCCATCCTTCTTCTTGACGAACAATATCGAACTCCCTATGGTGTGTAACTTGGTCGGATAAAACCTTTATCCAACAACTCTTGTAACTGGATTGATAATTTTTGCATTTCTGATGGTGCCAGACGGTAAGGTGTCTTTGTTATAGGTATTGCTCCAGGAAACAAATCGATTCGAAATTCCACTTGTCAAGAAGGGGGCAATCCTGTTAGGTCAATAGGAAAACACCTTTGAAAAATCTCGTACAGTGGGAATATCTTTTCACTTTCTTTCTTCTACCCTCTTTTCCACCACATACGCTAGAAATGCGTGACACTCCTTCTTTAAGCATCGATCAGCCTTAATCCAAGAAATGAGTCTCAAATTATGTTTGGGTCGCTCGCCCTAAATCTGAGTACTTCACTGATCAACAGAGAAATCCGTACTACTTTTCCCGAAAAACTTTCTTAGCTTCGCGCTTTGATAACCAATCCATACCCACTACCTCGTCAAAACTTCCAAACTTAGACTGTATTAAGTCTATGCCAAAAGCATGATCTTCTAATTCTAGGTTGCATCCTCTAATTATTTCTCTAGTCTCTACTTATCCACCATTTGATATTTCTATTGAGTAACTAATTTCTATGCAACCAGGTTTCATGCCAAGTATATTAGTAATATTAGAAGACACAAAGTTAATATATGTCTCAGGTATAAAATAACATATATGCGTAATGATTGTTGATAAGATACGTGCCTGTAACAACACTTGGGTCTTGATGAGCGTCATTTTCTCGATTCACAAATGTATGACCGCGTGCTACATTACCTTAATTCCCATGACCTTTATTTCCATAAGTACCCTATCCTTAATTTCTGACTATAGCCATCTCCTCATTTTGATTGTTTCCAACTTGTCCTAGTGCCCGGTTCAGCCTAGCGCACACGTTAGGGTAATGGTTGGGACTCCCACATTCATTGAATCCATGTTAAATGCCTGCCAGCCTAACCACAACATCCGAAACAGTTGGGTTCACAACCTTAGCCTTCTTGTCTTCCATACCACTAGTTTGCTTGTTTGACTCTCCAACTTCTTTCCGCTACTCATTAGGTTTTCCCAAAGTACCTCTCAATAGTCTTTGATCCAGGTGCCATAAGGTGTGACACTAGCTTCGCCAACTCGTGGAGCCTGTTAGTATATAGAGCATTACTCGACCCCACCATTACATGATTCAAGAATTCTAACTCTAACTTTGCATCTCATTCATCGTGTAGTAGTCCTCAGTCACCAAAGCTTTGAGCTCAGCCCAAGTCATGGCTATCGTAGCTTCCCTACCTCAGGTTTGAGCTTGGGTATTCTACCATGTCGATTGTAGCGTAGCTGCTGATATCCATTAAAGTTTTCACTTTTTTTCTCAATCCAACGAGTCAGGCCTATTGCTCTTCCTTTCGTGTCATATTCTTTTGACTAGCACGTCAAGAATTCCTTGTATGTACAACCAATCCTGTCACATTATCATTTCCAGCAGTTCTTACTCCAAATCATCAAGATCATAACATAGCCTAGTTCAGGCACATTCTTAGTATACCAGTGATGCTTATATTTAGGGTTCCCGTGGCATTCCTGCAACATCCACGATATACTGAGGATGGTGCTTAAACTACTTACATGACACTCGATTACTCCATCAAGGTATGATGCTAGAACGTTCAAACTCCTAATGTTCCAAGTCTTAAGAATAAACCAATGAACAAGGTAATACATGTGTAGGGAGTATCATCACCTTGATTCAACTCTTCGAAGATCACGTATGTTTCAAAACAATAAAATGGAAAGTTTGTACTAACTATGACCGTTATCCCACACAAGGGTTTGCAAGTCTTCGCATGCACTGTATATTGCAATTACGAGTGCACCTGTAATTGAAAATTGCTTTGCATGGTCACTCCATATTCTTGCTACCCAAGTTAACACATCATGTCAAGTACAGAGTGTTATCCATGATTGTCTATTGGTGTCGTGTCAGCCAATATGTTCGTCTCCCAAGATTTAACCTAACAAGTTGTAAATAAATCGCATACAACACATGTGACGTCAAAGAACATGAGAAGTAGAATTTAGCTTACAGCCTAAATCCTTAGAAAGATTCTTATATCCATACTTAATGATCCAGTCCAATAAAAGTCGAGTTCACAACGAGAGGATGTCCTTGCCTAATACTTTCTCAAGATACAAATAGATAATCCATAGTCCATAGTTTTCCCAAATGAGTATATCACAGATATCTCGTAAGATAGGCTACTAAGCACAACCAATAATTCACTTAGAACATTCACATGTATATCATTGTACACGTAATTCTATTATGCATGCTACATGTGAGTACTTAGGTTATAGTCTAGGTCGAATAATTTATCTAATTCTCTATAACCAATGGCTCTGATACCAATATGTCACACCCTCGCTTATAGTGGAAACACGATGATGTAACGGATGGGATCGTCATAACACATTGATAGTTAGTAGAGATCCATTATATGATGAAAAACAACATGTCATGAATTCACCCGACAGAAATGGAGACTTTAGTCAATTTCACGACAAACATAGTCAATAAGTGTAATCAATTTGAATTCCACAACCCAGGAACAAGTAAAGGAAAACATGCCCCAATATGATAAACGTGAAATGAAACACGATTGTTTGTAACACTAGACCAAGTCTATAGTTGAAACACCTTAATGATTGTTGTAAGTAGAAAAGATATGCTCAAAAGATCGACACATGGTTGGTGAGTTCATAGGTTTAAATAATAAACAAAAATAATATTATGATGAAGTTTGTAGGACATAAGTGTATACAGTTATCAGTAAGTGATATCACATGTAATCATGAGACTCACAACTAAGCCTAAGACGTACATACAGACTTGTTGGAACATATTCACCCTAGGGTCCGTTTGTGACCATTGTCAGTCCTAACTAGTATACTAACAAACTGGTAGGGGTGTCAACCTAATAGTACTATCAATCCCTGTTTGTCGTCTCCAACATCAGAGTTAAATAATTACGAATAAAGAACTACATAAAAAAACTCATGCATGTTCCAGATATATACTTACAAAATAGTAATACAATAGTCCCAAATGAATAAATGATTTCACAACCAGAAATAGGGTTGAGCATAATTTTTCCCCTTCATGTTTATAAATAATTGAAATAATAAGGTCGTGAAACTCATCTTGTATAGATACAGCAATTAATGAAATCAAAAAAGGACTTCTAGCAACGTGCACAAACCCAAAAATTCAAATACGTATTACAATGTATAACTGAACTTATAACACGTCTAATAAACGTTATTATACATTCGATTCTTTCTCGGGTTGGTTTGGGTTTCTCGCGCCACTCACTTAAAAATATAGATTTATTTTATGTAATGTGACATCCGTCACTCCAGGTCCGTCAATTAACTCCAAGTTCATTGTCACTCCTTGTGAAATTATTATGTTCGCGTAATTAATTCATTTTTATATCCCGATCCTTACCGTTATTGATTTGCACTTTAACCCTAATTTTATAACATGATAAATTAGTTAAAAAATTTATAAATAATAATCATTAATATTAATTATTATAAATATTATTATGATTAATATTATTTTATTATTCATGATATTAATATTAATAATAATAATAATAATAATAATAATAATAATAATATAATAATAATAATAATAATAATAATAATAATTTATTATTATTATTATTATTATTATTATATTATTATTATTATTATTATTATTATTATTATTATTATTATTATTATTATTAAAGTTCATGGTTTAAATTTTTATTTATATAACTTAAGGGATTAATTAATTGATAGTTGAGGGGATAGAGTGTAATATCAAAAATTAAGTACATACATCCGGCACCCCCATTCGAAACCCTTAATCGGCCTTCTCTGGTTTTACCACAACCACCGACAGCGGCTTTGTCAGACCCTCCCGGCCGTCAAATAGGTATGAGTATGTGCCTGATGCATACAAGGAACCCTATCCTCTTTTCAGCCAGTTCGACACACCCATTAAATATATCAGAATCCCTTATACCCCTATCGACCTGTGTATATATGTAAGCATTATAATTATTACCGGTACAGACTGAACGAGTATATTATCACAGTTTTGAAAACAGTCATGATAACTCACCTTGGCCTTAAGTGTTACGGAGACAAACATATAGTTTTAAAGTTTGGTTCCTGATTTGAATTAAAGCAAGTCTTAGCTACTAGTTAGGTAATAAATAAAATAATATCTAGTAATAATTATGATTGGTTTGGATAGCATTTATCTTGTTTAAGCAGGGTTGATCAGTACATGCCTAATCAAAGTTAGGCCACCCAACACCTACCCTGATTATGACTCTAAATTCTACACTTAATAATATACTAAATCTTATAATTTATAATTTAAACTTAAAAGACTAGAACTTACATACGTACCTGAGCTGTAGTAAAAGATGTTTGAAATTTTGTTTACCAAAATCGTATGATATATATGTACTTATAAATGAGTTTGAAAGTTGATAAGAGAATATTGAACACTAACACGTATAAATTTGCTTGGATACATATTCCTATCCATATTACACGTAGCATACATGCATACAAGCTCAATGATTACATATAATTATTTATTATTTTATTATTATAATTAATTTAGCTGCTTAACTCGTTTTTCTCGTATAACTTTTAAAATATTATGTTTTACAAAGTTCAAATACGTCATTGACACGACCTTATTTTTCTCTACGAGTCGACCTAAGTTTCATTAAAAATGGAGCACGTTTAAATATAATATATTATTATATTTAAATATATTTAATTGGTTTCTTATGAGACTAAAATTATCTAAATACTTAAAATTTTAAATAGTCATTTTACTCGTTACTTATTCGTTCGACAATATATGAAAGAAAAACTTCATATTTCACATAATTATTTATAACTATTACATTAAGGTTGGGATATTACATCCTTCCCCCCTTACAGAAATTTCATCCTCGAAATTTTGCTTTACATTCATCTTCTAATTCCCATGTGTAGTCGGGTCCATGACATGCATTCCACTTAACCTTGACGAGTGGAATTTCTTTTCTACGCAACTTTTTAATCTTTCGATCTTCAATCTGTAGTGGTTCTTCAATGAAGTTGAGTTTTTTGTCGACGTGCTCTTCTTCCAATGGTAATTGTTGTGCTTCATCTACTAGGTATTTTCTCAAATTTGACACATGAAAAGTATCATGCATACCTGCCAGTTGCTCAGGTAGTTTTAATCGATATGCTACCAGTCCTACTTTGGTTGTTATATCGAATGGTCCAATGTACGAGGTTTAAGCTTTCCTTTCTTTCCAAATTGAATCACTCCCTTTAGAGGTGATACTTTTAGCATGACTTTATCCCCTATTTGAAATTCTAGGGGTTTGCGTGTGACATCCGGTAATTTTCCGTTACCAAACTCCGTTAGTTTCCGTTAAGTCTTGCATACACGTGTCGGGAGCACACACTGGTTGTCGTTGAACGTTGGTGACTTAACAATAATCAGTAATGTTAAATTGATGATAATTAAGTTAACAATGTGATTATTAAGTTATGCTTATGTGATTTGAATGTTAACTGTAATGTTATCGCGTAACGTGAAAACGTGCATATTTATTCGTGTGTTTTGTGATAAATGGGAATTATGCATGATTGTTATTTGTGATTAATAATAATTGTGTTTAGTAGTTAAAAACTATTTAAAAACTATTCAAAAGCTTAATTTTTATAAAATACAAATTATAAGGGTTAAAAGTGTAATTATGGATTATTTAATAAAATAAAAATCAAAAACCCAACCCTAAAGCCCCCTCGGCCGCGACCAACCCTCCTCCCCCTCTCCCTTGCGAAATCGATTGAGATCAAGCACAAACCTGCGATTTTGGACCGATTGCAAGGCATACATCGCACTAGAAGCATCCAATCTCGTTCCTTTTCGCGATTTAGAAGGTAAATTCGTGTTTCTTTCATTGTTTTGTTCTAGCCGAAAGTTATTTGCGATTTGGATGAATGGGAGGCCGAAAGTTGTTTGATTGTTGATGTTAATGTGTTTGTTAGATAGATTACATGTTGATTAACGTTGATTATGCAAGAAAGTTTGGATTTTGGTTGTTTGTTCATAGGATTATCTTGGCCGTGAGTTTGAAGTGATGTTGGATCAAATTGGATGTTGAATGTTGGTTGTTTGATGTTGTAATGATGCTAGTTAGGTTGTATGCATGTTAGTTAACGTCGATTATACAAGAAAGCTATGATTTTGATGCATTGTTCATAGGTTACTAATAATAGTAACTTTATTTTGCATGAATTGATGATTGGTTGATGTATGAATGTTATGGATGTGTTTGTGATGATGATTAGATGCTAGATTGTTGATATGAATGTTAGGAATTCAAGAATGCATGTTGTAGTTCATACCTTACTAAAGATAGTAACTTTTGGGTATGAAAGTTGATGAATCATGATGATTAGGTGTTGTTGATCATGTTTAGATGTTGTCATAGTCTTGAATTGGTATACAATTGATGAATTCATGAATGTTGTGTGTGTTTGATGAATTTGGGATGAACTTTCCCAAAAGGGAAACTTTAATTGTGCAAATCCTTGAATTGGATGATTTAAGCACGTTTGGGATATTAGGATCATGCTAGTGTGTTCATGGATGGGTTCTAAGGTGACTAAATGTGTTGTTTATGTTGTATGAATGTTGATTTGGGTTGTTATCTGTTTTGGCCTGTTGTGATTTGCATGATTTGTATGATATCTAGTTATATGATGATCTAGGTAGTACATGTGGTGGTGATGTGCTATATGTAATCAAGTGGTATGTTGATCATGTATGATATGCTGTTGTGTTAGTATTAACGAATTATCACCTATAATGTCACCAACGGGTCCAACGGGTCAACTGGGTCGAATGTGTCTTGTATTCTTAAACCTTGAGTTCCTTGGTTTGTAGAGCACTTAGGGTTTCGTGTTGTTTTGTGCACACGTACTTATGTACTCTTGTATTCTAGGTGACCTTTGAAGGTTGTCTTTCCTTCTTTCTTTCAAGTTAAACTCTAAGTTAATTCTTGCGCATACCAGGTGAGTTCTTGCCCCACTCTTTTTACATAAATCTCTTTTGGGGGAGATGGCATACTGTTTACAAACGCTTTTATTTATGAGTGTGTATAATATTGATATAGTGTTGTTTACCATGGAAAGTCCTCACACTTTCGGATTGTTAATATTGACTAGCGGGGAAATTTTGGGTAGTACTACTGGGTCTGACAGCCCCACCTGTGCGACTCGAGGTCAAACGGGTGCAATTTTGTCCTATCACATATTCGTCACGACCTGGTAAGTCGTGACGGGAGGCAACAAACGTATCACAGTCAGCTTCAATCGCGAGATCACTATGATTAATATTTTTATGTTAATAGACTAGCTATCTATTGCAATACACTACTTATGCTCTGAAAACCATTGATTGGTTTATATTTTAACGCAAACTCTTGAACTCACCAACCATGTGTTGACTTGTTTAGTATGCTATTCTCAGGTTAAGGTTGCCAGTTGCCTAGGAGCACGCACACCAGCATCGTTGAGTTGTCTACATTGTTTGTTTACACATTTGGGTTTATTTTTCCTATTAAACATTTGTGTTTGGGGCGCGTATGTTTTGCGCATTCTCTTTACATATTACTTGTTTTGGGTTTTTCTGTTTTAAAAACGCTTCCGCAGTATTTTAAACGTTAACTCTGGTTTTGTTTATTTATCATATAGAGTCGTTCTTGGTAACTAATGACTGAGATCCTGGTATGTCACGCGCCTCGCGGTAAAACCCCGCTCGCGGATTTTGAGGGTGTGACAGATTGGTATCAGAGCCATTGGTTATAGGGAACTAGGTTGCATACACACACTAGACTATAACCGCACAGTTGTTAGTTACTTACCGTTTACTCTCCTTACTGTATACTCATTGGCATACGCAACACGTACTTCGCAGCATGGCATCGTCGTCCAGGAATTTAGGCAAGAGACCTGCACGATCTGAATCACCTCCTACATCTCCCGTACCTGATAGGGGATCTAACTGGCCACGACATCCTTATCCTCGCGGCGAGATAGACTGGGATCAGCCTTTCGTACCTCCTGAGCTCGATCCTCCGCGTAACTGGGATTTCTACCCCACTTACATTAACCGTATGGCTTATAGAGAACGCGTACCACCTGTAGCACCTACACGACCTAGGACTAGGTCATCAACCGCCTCTACTTTGCCTACACTTCCTACCTTGAGCATCCCTCTGGAGCAGGCATTTGCAGCCCTAGTAGCCACACTGGACACAGAGCGACAGCGGATCAGAGGACTCACTGACGAGAACTCTGCGATACGATCTGAGATGCGTCAGCTGCGTTACCAAGTAGATACGCTTCAGGAGCGACTTTCGATGGCCATTGGTGGACATCATACTCTGGCAGGTAACGTGGTAGCACTTGGTGAGCGCATGGATGCACAGGATCACCATAACATGGAGATTGATAATAGGTTCGTTGGTTTAGAGGCACAACTAGCAGCACTTCAGATTGCTGAAGCTCCTGCACCTTTGGTGGACCCTGATGAGGAAGACCCAGAAGAAGAACCCGAGGAAGCCCCCGAAGAAGAACCAGTAGAGATGGATGAGGACAGTGATGGATCTGATATACTGGACTGATCCTACTTTTAAATGACTTAGACTATGTAGTGTTTCTTTTCTTTGAAACCTATGTGGGAAGGGTTGTTTCCCACCCAACTGACAAACTTAAATTTTGACATTGATGGAATATTTTGTGACTCAATTACAATTTATTTATCTTTGATTATTATTTCTGTTATAAACGTTGTGGTTGTGGTAAATTCGTTATTTCTTATTGTTTACTGTACTTTGATGAGATTAATGTGTTGGATGTTACTCATTATTGTAATTGTGAATTTTAAAGTGAAACATGGACGCACGTGGAAGAGGACGTGGGCGTGGTCGTGGACGTGGCGCCGGAGGCCGTGGAGCCGGAGCCATAAACATGACGCCTGCGGAATTGGCAGCATTGATTAATGAACACGTTCAGGCGGCAGTGGCTGCTGCCCAACCTGGACAACCAGCAGGTAAATGATAGCAAGAGGTTAAACTGATTATCCTAGTTATTTGTCTAGGATATCTGACTAATGTTGGGATTGTCAAAACAGGACCACCACCATGTACCTACAAGTCCTTCATGGACTGTAAACCCCATACCTACAGCGGGACGGAAGGAGCTGTAGGGCTTGTAAGGTGGTTTGAGAAGACAGAGTCGGTTTTCGCGAAATGCAACTGCCCGCCTGCTGATCAGGTGAAGTATGCCACCGGGACATTGGAAGGCGCAGCACTTTCCTGGTGGAATGCCCAGGTACAAATGCTGGGTCAAGCCATGGCCAATGAACTACCTTGGGATGAATTCAAAGAAATCATGACTGAAGAATATTGCCCCCGGAATGAAGTGCAGAAACTGGAGATTGAGTTCTGGCAACTCAAAATGCAAGGCTCAGAAATTGAAGCCTACACAACTCGTACTCATGAGTTAGCCACTTTATGCCCAGGGATGGTGAATGAAATGCACAAGAGGGTGGAGCATTATATACGGGGATTGGTGCCTGAAATTCAAAGTATGGTAACTGCTTCTAACCCCACTACCATACAACAAGCTATCCGAACAGCCCACAGGCTGACTGACCAGGCAGTTGAGCAAGGTCGGTTACCTAAACGGGGTGCAGTGGCAAGCGTGCCCGACCAGAAACGCAAGTGGGATGGTTCAAGCAACAAGGGATCGTCATCCAGTAGCCAATCTCAACCTCAACAACAGCAGCCAAGTCAGCAACAGCAACGGAAGTTCAATAACAACCGAAGCTTCAACCAGGCGCACTCAAATCAAGGACCCGGCGGATATGGTGGAAGACTGCCGAAGTGCAACCGGTGTAACTACCACCATGTGGGTCGGTGTGATAACTTCAAGTGTCAACGTTGTGGGAAGATTGGTCATGCAGCCAAAGACTGTCGGGGTGAACTGATGAGAAAGCCACAACAATCACAAGAAACTCCGAAGGGTTGTTTTGAATGCGGGAAAGAAGGCCATTACAAACGCAACTGTCCCCAGCTTAAGAGGAATGGTAATGGTAACAACAACAATGGGAACAACAGCAACAATAACAATGGCAATAACAATAACAACAACAATGGTAATGGCAACAACAATGGAGGCAATAACAACAATGGAGCCAAAGGAAGAGCCTTCGTCATTGGCTCAGGTGAGGCTCTAAACGATCCTACAACAGTAACTGGTAAATTTTCGGTTAATGGTTGTTTTGCTACCGTATTATTCGATACCGGAGCCGATAGAAGTTTCGTGTCCACTAGGTTCTGTAGTCTTTTAAGTGATATGCCCTCAGCCTTAGAATCTAAATACACCGTGGAGTTAGCTAACGGCACACAAATTCATGTAACGCATATTCTTAGAGACTGCGAGATAGAGCTTGCTGGTCATACATTCACCATAGATCTCATGCCTGTTACTAGGAAGTTTGATGTGGTAGTAGGCATGGATTGGCTTTCCGATAAACAAGCGGAAGTCATATGCCACGAGAAGATCATACGGATTCCCATTGGTGAAGAAGTCCTTACGGTCAGAGGTGATAGGAGTGGTGCGGTGATAGGCATCATCTCATTCATGAAGGCGCAGAAGTTGTTACGAAAGGGTCGACTGGCCATATTGGCACTAGTCACGGATAAACAGACTGAGGAAAAGAAGATAGAGGATATTCCCGTAGTTCGTGAGTTTCTCGAGGTGTTTCCGGAAGACCTTCCTGGATTACCGCCTCATCGTCAAGTTGAATTCCAGATTGAGTTGACTCCAGGAGCCGCTCCAATTGCGAGAGCACCGTACCGGTTAGCTCCGAACGAACTGCAGGAATTATCTGCCCAACTACAAGAGTTGTTGGATAAAGGGTTCATCCGACCGAGTTCGTCGCCCTGGGGAGCGCCAGTTCTATTTGTGAAGAAGAAGGATGGTACATTTAGAATGTGTATCGACTATAGGGAACTGAACAAGGTTACTATCAAGAATAGATATCCCTTACCTCGTATCGATGATTTGTTTGATCAACTGCAAGGATCAAGCTATTACTCCAAGATTGATCTGAGGTCTGGGTATCATCAGCTGAGAGTTCGAGAAGAGGACATCTCGAAGACTGCTTTCCGTACACGATATGGTCACTATGAATTTTTGGTCATGCCATTTGGGTTGACGAATGCACCAGCAGTATTCATGGACCTCATGAATCGCGTGTGCAAACCCTATCTTGATCAGTTTGTTATCGTCTTTATTGATGACATACTGATATATTCAAGGACCGAGGAAGAACATGAGAAGCACTTACGTTTAATCTTGGAATTACTTAGAAAGGAACAACTGTATGCAAAGTTTTCTAAGTGTGATTTCTGGATACGTGAGGTACAATTCTTGGGTCATATTGTCAACGAGAAGGGAATACATGTTGATCCTGCTAAGATTGAAGCGATAAAGAATTGGTCTGTTCCTAAGACACCGAGTGAGATACGACAATTCCTTGGATTAGCGGGATATTATCGACGATTCATTGAAGGATTCTCTAAGATTGCACAACCTCTCACAGCTTTGACTCACAAAGGAACGACGTACAAATGGGGTGAGAGTCAGGAATCTGCTTTTCAGTTGCTGAAACATAAATTGTGTAGCGCACCAATATTAGCGTTACCGGATGGTAGTGATGATTTCGTAGTCTATTGTGACGCTTCTATTCAAGGACTTGGATGCGTCCTGATGCAGCGGGATAAAGTGATAGCATACGCCTCTAGACAGTTGAAGATTCATGAGAAGAACTATACCACCCATGATTTGGAACTGGGTGCGGTAGTGTTTGCCTTGAAGATCTGGAGACATTACTTGTACGGTACCAAATGCACCATTTACACCGATCACAAGAGTCTTCAGCACATCTTTGAGCAAAGGAGTTGAACATGAGACAAAGACGCTGGGTGGAATTGTTAAACGACTATGATTGTGCTATTAAGTACCACCCAGGGAAAGCAAATGTAGTTGCTGATGCGCTGAGTAGAAAAGAGACTGCTAAGCCTCGACGAGTGCGAGCTCTGCAACTAACGATTAGTACGCAATTACCTGAACAAATCCGTGATGCTCAAACTGAAGCTCTGAAGGTAGAAAATATGAGTTTAGAAGGGTTACGAGGAATGGAAAACAATTGGAAGTAAAAGCGGATGGAATTCGTTATTTCATGGATAGACTATGGGTACCTCTACACGGAGACCTGAGAGACTTGGTGATGAGTGAGGCTCATAAGTCCAAGTATTCTATACATCCTGGATCTGACAAGATGTACCACGATTTGAAGGCGCACTATTGGTGGCCTAACATGAAAGCAGATGTAGCTACTTATGTGAGCAAGTGTCTGACCTGCTCAAAGGTTAAAGTGGAGTATCAGAAACCATCTGGATATTACAACAACCCGAGATCCCTATGTGGAAGTGGGATCAAATATCAATGGATTTTATTACTAAGTTACCTCGTACTTCTACGGGTTGCGATACAATATGGGTTATCGTGGATCGATTGACAAAATCTGCTCATTTCCTAGCGATAAAGGAAACAGATAAGATGGAGAAGTTAACCCGACTTTATCTGAAGGAGATCGTTTCGAGGCATGGAGTACCATCTCAATTATTTCTGATCGCGATTCTCGTTTCACATCACACTTCTGGCAGTCGTTGCAGAAAGCTTTAGGTACACGATTGGATATGAGTACTGCTTATCATCCACAGACTGATGGTCAAAGCGAGCGTACTATACAGACTTTGGAGGACATGTTACGTGCTTGTGTGATTGATTTCGGGAATAACTGGGAAGTTCACCTACCATTGGTGGAATTTTCTTACAACAACAGTTATCACACTAGTATAAAGGCAGCACCTTTTGAAGCTTTGTATGGGAGAAAGTGTAGATCACCAGTTTGCTGGGCTGAAATTGGTGATAGTCAATTAACGGGTCCTGAGTTAGTACACGAGACAACTGAGAAGATTGTTCAGATAAGAAACCGCATGGCCGCAGCACGCGACAGACAGAAAAGCTATGCTGACAAACGACGAAAACCTTTGGAATTTCAGATAGGTGACAAAGTTTTATTAAAGTCTCACCATGGAAAGGCGTAGTTCGGTTTGGTAAGCGAGGAAAGCTAAATCCGAGATACGTTGGACCATTTGAGATAGTGGAAAGAATTGGTCCAGTGGCTTATCGACTAGCCTTACCTGATTCATTGAGTGGAATCCATGATGTATTCCATGTTTCAAACCTAAAGAAATGTTTAACGGATGAAACGATGGTCGTACCACTGGAAGAAGTTCAAGTAGATGAACAATACGCTTCATTGAGGAACCGGTCGAGTGATGGATCGTGAGGTGAAAACGCTTAAGCAAAGCAAGATACCCATCGTCAAAGTTCGTTGGAACTCGAGACGTGGACCAGAATTCACGTGGGAACGTGAAGACCAAATGAAGCTTAAGTATCCTCAGCTATTCGAAGACGATGCCAGCCGGCGAAGGTATTGATTAAATTTCGGGACGAAATTTCTTTCAACATGGGGATGATGTGACAACTCATCCAAAACTCACACGATTTCGATTTCCTTGTGCCAATGCAGTAGACCAGTGATGGAACACTCACCATGTAACGCAATTTTCGGGACGAAAATTCTTTCAACATGGGGATAATGTGACATCCGGTAATTTTCCGTTACCAAACTCCGTTAGTTTCCGTTAAGTCTTGCATACACGTGTCGGGAGCACACACTGGTTGTCGTTGAACGTTGGTGACTTAACAATAATCAGTAATGTTAAATTGATGATAATTAAGTTAACAATGTGATTATTAAGTTATGCTTATGTGATTTGAATGTTAACTGTAATGTTATCGCGTAACGTGAAAACGTGCATATTTATTCGTGTGTTTTGTGATAAATGGGAATTATGCATGATTGTTATTTGTGATTAATAATAATTGTGTTTAGTAGTTAAAAACTATTTAAAAACTATTCAAAAAGCTTAATTTTTATAAAATACAAATTATAAGGGTTAAAAGGTAATTATGGATTATTTAATAAAATAAAAATCAAAACCCAACCCTAAACCCCCCTCGGCCGCGACCAACCCTCCTCCCCTCTCCCTTGCGAAAATCGATTGAGATCAAGCACAAACCTGCGATTTTGACCGATTGCAAGGCATACATCGCACTAAAGCATCCATCTCGTTCCTTTTCGCGATTTAAAGGTAAATTCGTGTTTTTTCTGTGGTTTTGTCTAGCCGAAAGTTATTGCGATTTGGATGAATGGGATGCCGAAAGTTGTTGATTGTTGATGTTAATGTGTTGTTAGATAGATTACATGTTGATTAACGTTGATTATGCAAGAAAGTTTGGATTTTGGTTGTTTGTTCATAGGATTATCTTGGCCGTGAGTTTGAAGTGATGTTGGATCAAATTGGATGTTGAATGTTGGTTGTTTGATGTTGTAATGATGTTAGTTAGGTTGTATGCATGTTAGTTAACGTCGATTATACAAGAAAGCTATGATTTTGATGCATTGTTCATAGGTTACTAATAATAGTAACTTTATTTTGCATGAATTGATGATTGGTTGATGTATGAATGTTATGGATGTGTTTGTGATGATGATTAGATGCTAGATGTTGATATGAATGTTAGGAATTCAAGAATGCATGTTGTAGTTCATACCTTACTAAAGATAGTAACTTTTGGGTATGAAAGTTGATGAATCATGATGATTAGGTGTTGTTGATCATGTTTAGATGTTGTCATGTCTTGAATTGGTATATAATTGATGAATTCATGAATGTTGTGTGTTTGATGAATTTGGGATGAACTTTCCCAAAAGGGAAACTTTAATTGTGCAAATCCTTGAATTGGATGATTTAAGCATGTTTGGGATATTAGGATCATGCTAGTGTGTTCATGGATGGGTTCTAAGGTGACTAAATGTGTTGTTTTGTTGTATGAATGTTGATTTGGTTGTTATCTGTTTTGGCCTGTTGTGATTTGCATGATTTGTATGATATCTAGTTTATATGATGATCTAGGTAGTACATGTGGTGGTGATGTGCTATATGTAATCAAGTGGTATGTTGATCATGTATGATATGCTGTTGCGTTAGTATTAACGAATTATCACCTATAATGTCACCAACGGGTCCAACGGGTCAACTGGGTCGAATGTGTCTTGTATTCTTAAACCTTGAGTTCCTTGGTTTGTAGAGCACTTAGGTTTCGTGTTGTTTTTTGTGCACACGTACTTATGTACTCTTGTATTCTAGGTGACCTTTGAAGGTTGTCTTTCCTTCTTTCTTTCAAGTTAAACTCTAAGTTAATTCTTGCGCATACCAGGTGAGTTCTTGCCCCACTCTTTTTACATAAATCTCTTTTGGGGGAGATGGCATACTGTTTACAAACGCTTTTATTTATGAGTGTGTATAATATTGATATAGTGTTGTTTACCATGGAAAGTCCTCACACTTTCGGATTGTTAATATTGACTAGCGGGAAATTTTGGGTAGTACTACTGGGTCTGACGAGCCCCACCTGTGCGACTCGAGGTCAAACGGGTGCAATTTTGTCCTATCACATATTCGTCACGACCTGGTAAGTCGTGACGGGAGGCAACAAACGTATCACAGTCAGCTTCAATCGCGAGATCACTATGATTAATATTTTTATGTTAATAGACTAGCTATCTATTGCAATACACTACTTATGCTCTGAAAACCATTGATTGGTTTATATTTTAACGCAAACTCTTGAACTCACCAACCATGTGTTGACTTGTTTAGTATGCTATTCTCAGGTTAAGGTTGCCAGTTGCCTAGGAGCACGCACACCAGCATCGTTGAGTTGTCTACATTGTTTGTTTACACATTTGGGTTATTTTTCCTATTAAACATTTGTGTTTGGGGCGCGTATGTTTTGCGCATTCTCTTTACATATTACTTGTTTTGGGTTTTTCTGTTTTAAAAACGCTTCCGCAGTATTTTAAACGTTAACTCTGTTTTGTTTATTTATCATATAGAGTCGTTCTTGGTAACTAATGACTGAGATCCTGGTATGTCACGCGCCTCGCGGTAAAACCCCGCTCGCGGATTTTGAGGGTGTGACATTGCGTCTCTGATTTGTGTAACTCTTTTGTCTATCTTGAACACTTTTCATTCTTTCTTTGATTTGCTGAATCTTTTATGTGGTTTCCACAATAATTTCTGGTCCCAACAACTGACTTTCGCCTACTTCTGTCCAGAAGATAGGAGTTCGACAGTTTCTCCCACATAAAGCTTCATAAGGCGTTGCTTTAGTGCTGGCGTGATAACTATTGTTGTAAGCGAATTCGATGAGTGGCAGATGATTATCCCAACTACCACCAAAATCAATCACACATGCCCGAAGCATGTCTTTTAGTGTTTGAATAGTCCGTTCACTCTGTCCATCCGTCTACGGGTGATAGGCAGTGCTTAAGTTAAGTTTGATTCCTAGTGCGTGTTGGAAACTTTTCCAAAACCTAAATGTGAAACAACTATCCCTGTCTGATATGATTGATACAGGTACTACATGTCATGATACTATTTCTTTGATGTAAATCTAGGCAAGCTTGTTCATCTTGTAATCCTCACGGATTGGTAGAAAATGTGCGGACTTGGTCAGTCTGTCCACGATTACATAATTAGCATCAAAACCATGACTCGATCTTGGGAGCTTTGTAATAAAATCCATTATGATTGTCTCCCATTTCCATTCTGAATCTCCAGTTGCTGTAAATAACCTGACGAAATTTTGGTGTTCTGCTTTTACATTAAGGCAGGTGAGACACTTTTCTACGTACCGGGCGATAGAACGTTTCATTCCCGGCCACCAATAGTCACCTCTTAGGTCTTTGTACATCTTGTCACTGCCAGGATGGATAGAATACTGATTTGGTTGTCGAGACTCGATCAAAAACAAGTTAATTTATTGGTATTAGCTACCTTTATTGTGTAAGAGTAAGTAAAGTCGTCTCCACAGGGAATATGTGGAAAAGGGTTTAACGATTGCAACTCAATTAACATAAAGACAAAAACTTTAATATTAAAACTTGGAAACTGGGATGAAATCAAGAACTCTGTTGAAAAAAGCAACAAACTTTGAAACGAATTTAATTAAATATTAAGAAACAATCACTTCCGGGTTTCCAATTCCGCAAGATCCACAACTGATACTTTCAAATTAGGGTTTGTAAGAAACAATACTTCAAGATCTTAGCTTTTGATTAAAGTGGTAACAAAGGAACAATCTTTTAAGACTTGTTCATTCACAAAGTTACCAATACACCTATATCACGTTGTCTACTTTTCTTAATGAGCTCACTATGCAAGGAAAACGAAAACTGATAATCAAGCACACAACTTTATTTAAAAAGAAACCTTTTAACTTAATCAAAACATAAAACTTCATTCACTAATCCATTGTTCAATACAAAAACCTAATCAAACATACCAATTGCCTCACTTTACAAGAATAGTACTCCCGAAAGCAATCAAGAAAGAACTAGCCCCTCATGGTCTTCAATGAATCTTCAATCTTGATTATATGATGATTTGGTGTATGTTGGGAAGCTTGAAAGCACCCAAAATCACCTTGAATTTGCTAGATTTCGGCTGGGAAGAGTTGTACTTCGAATTGGGGTTGGATAGGTTTAAGTAGACATCAAGATCCACAAAATCCGGGTGTTAGTTGAAGACCGGCTTATGATAGCCCAGGGTCGGCGTATCATACGCCCCCTCAGCTTCCTACGCCCAACTTTCTGTAATTTTTATCAAATACTCCCACTGATACGCCGCCCATACACCGACCGACGTATTATACACCCATACCCGGCGTATGGTACGCCGGTATGCCTAATTTTGTGCCTTTTTTGTAACTTTTAATGTTTACATATTTAGTCCTTGTAGTTTCTTGTTTGGCTCCTTATTCTCCAAAATAACCCTCCTTTAGCTCCAATTACCTATAAATCAAAACACAAACAACTTGAAACTATTCTACCATAATCATGATGTAAAATCAAGCATTTAGATCAATTAAACCTTGAATTATTACCACTCGATCACATCCCCACACTTAACCTTTTGTTTGTCCTCAAACAAACTTATTTGCACAATTAATCATATTTAATCTAACATGCTAAACTATCACAACTTTGTATAAGTTAAGGTCCCGAGGCATATTTAGTTTTAACTTTCATCATGGAAGATTGACAACCCAACATGTAATACCACTTATGTTTTAAACTTAGAATCTTTAGTTGGTTTAACTTCACCTTTTGCTTTAAACATTCATGCATTCACATCCTCATAATGAATACTTCTCTCGTTTGTTTTATGGACTAGTGATTATATACTAGTATATCTGGAATTCTCAAACCAAGAATGTACATCTTCATCATAAGCTCGTATATTAATCATATCGCCATCATTTAACACAATATAATACATAAATCAGAGGTCTTTCATGGGTTGTAATGTTAGGCTAAAGTTAAGATGGGATAGAAAGGGATTTAAGAGTGGATGATGGTGAATGAAATCCAATTTAACATGCTAGACGTCTTGTTTATCAATTTCTATCATCTAGTTGCAATAATATCACCGAATTTTCACACTATTTTTGTTGCTTCATATTGTGGTCATTTTGACCTCGTATTTAGCTTTTCTTTTTTCTTTTTTTTTTTTTTTTGTTTATATATATATATATATATATATATTATATATATATATAAATAACCAAATTCAAACCTCACGTACTATTATTGCATTAATACTTAAAAGAGACTTCTAGACAAGTTATGGATTGGACTTCATCACCCTATGTTTCATAAAAGGCTAAGGCTTGTAGGCTTATTGTGTTAGGTTATTCAAAAGACAAGTTGGGGCTCAACATGGTGTCTAAAGGAAATTTATCAAGGTATGGAATTCAAAAGAAAATATTCACAAATGGTTTATCCTAATGCCTCTATCACCTTCATGCACACATTGGTTCATGATCTTGACAACATCAATTACACGAGTTCTAACTTAAATGCACATTATGGTGTCGCTCATTATGCAAAAATATAAAGCAATCAACATATACTATGAATTGCTTAATTAGGCTCAAATTCTCACGGAAACGGTGGGAAAGGGTTAAAAATGTGAAGCACGTATGTCATCTACCATCCGATTCGTTATTCCTCCTAAGAATTCTACATAGTTTTATAAAAGCTCATGATGGGAGTGGCTTACTATAATTTCAACACAAGCATGCTAAGGGATCTATACATGCACAAACAAGTGATAATTAATCATGTATGAAAAAAAATTGTAGGTCTCATACATAATTAAGCTTATTAGAAGATTTATTTTTCAAAAAAGTTTAATTTTTTCCAATTCTTCCCTCATCCCCACACTTGAGATACATTGTCCTCAATGTATGATAGTCACAATTGGTATTTTCATAGCATAGGGAAGTAGATTCTTATTTTTGTTCCTATTATTGCTAATCAAGGTAATTCATTGTGAAGGGAGACTAGTATGCCATATCCTAACATATGATCCATCAATATCAACGAAAGCATGAAAAGAATATTATTCAAAACCAAAATAGTGGAAAGAGCACATGGACCTGATCACAAACAGTATTAGATGCCTTCATCCACCGACTTATGCATCCCCACACTTGATTGCTTGCGTCTCGTGATTGACTATCAAAACAAAACAAAAATACACAAACTAATGAAAGAATAAAAACTCACTTTCGTAGGAATCACTGTTGCATTTAGCGTATGCAACAAGCCTTTAAACCCCTTGGTAGACTCGAGTGGACAAGATGTAGTCTCGTGAGGGTTTCTAGTGAACACACCCACAAAGTTCTCGGGTTGCCTCCTGTAAGCGCTAAGTTTTAGGTCTTCATCCGGACCTTACCTGAGACCACTAATGGTGGTCGTATTGGGTGCTTCTCTCCAAATTTCTCTTTAAAGAGCCGCTTCTCCCGACTTGATAGTTTTTCTTTTCCGCGCCCGCATTGGTCAAACATCTATTCTTTGACCCTTGAATGCAATTGATTCGGTGGTTTACCCATCTTTACCTTTCGTCTCGGATTCTCCTTCCTTAATGGCTCCACCTTTACATTTTCATCCTTTTCCACATTTTCAAGTTCAGACCTATCAGGGTCAAAACCATTTTTCTTGGTGATGTCCTCGCTTACATATGAAATGTAAGGAGGAGACACCCGTTAGTAGCATATGTTACAAAACAATCATTATTGACTACATATGTAATTGATTTTGAAAGCATGTTAAAGAGCAACTTACGGTTTTTGAATGTCATGCCGATAATTCCATCTCGGCAATTGATTTGGGTTTTCGCTATTGCCAAGAATGGTCGACCTAAAACTACTTTGGTTGCTCGTTTGTCCTTACTGGTGCATAATCAAGCACTATAAAGTCCACCGGGTAGTAGAACTCTCCTAGCTTGATGATCACATCCTTAACCATCCCTCGGGGTTGTTTCCATGTCAAATCAGCAAGCACCATTGTTTTGTCAGTTTCATGTAATGGACCAAAGTCATATCGGTCATATAGACTCCCCAGAAGGATGCTCACCCCAGCTCCATAATCCAAAAGTGCCCGCTTGATTTTAAATTTCTCGACTTGAATGGGAATGATTGGTACTCCCAGGCCACTTCCTTTTTTCTTCATCTATTTCCTTATCGTTACCTACAACTACTTGAGGAGTAGGGGTTAAATCATAATCAATAATTTAGGAAGGATACTAACCAAATTGATGTGCACATTCTTTGAACTTGAGGCTTGATGTTGAGGGTTCTTTGTTGTTTCACTTGGAAGCTTCCCTGGTTCTCGTTCTGAATATTGTTTAGCTAATTGTCCTAGTTGCTTAGCAATGGCTTTATTGGTATTTTCTTGCACCTCTCTAAATTGCTTTAACTCTTTCATCTCCTTTGAAAGATCTTGAATTGTTGACAAAATTGCCTTGTCATCGCCATTGCTAGCGGAAGTAACTTGTTGATTCCTTTGTTGATATTGACCACCTTGTTAGTAGCTTCTTTGATTGTAATTGTTTCTTTGATAACCACCTTGATTGTATTCTTGTTGATGGCCTTGATGGTTGCTTCCTTGATTTGGTACTTAAAAAGGAGGATTCAATTGATTAGTTTGTTACGATATCTAAGATTTGGATGATTTCTAAGACCGGGATGATAAGTGTTGGAATTCATGCCTTATGTCTTCCTTTCCTCCTTGGCCTTGTAATTGATGTACACTTTCTCTTCCCCAAATTCAAGTACATGTGACCGATGTATGGCCGATGTCATTGCATATGTCACACACTTCAAACTCACTAGATATGTTCACCATGCTACTCTTTCCAACTTTAAGGCTTGCAATTTCTCGTTCTAGAACCGTAATTCTATCCATGGCCACATGATCATTCAACATCTTTATGTTTGCACCCCTTGACCTCCGACTTGATTGTGCACACTTCTTTGAGATTACACTCATCCTTTCAAGAATATCCCAATCATCATCCTCATGGTTTAAGGCGAACGTTCCTGCACTTGTGGAATTTACATCTCTAGCATCCTCCGGTGATAGCCCATCATAGAATGCTGAAATCAACTCCCACTTAGCTATGCCATGATGTGGACAAGTTCTTAGCATATCTTTGAATCGGTGAAAAGCATAATGAAACTGTTCACCTGATTGTTGTTTAAATCCTCGAATGGCTTGCCTTGCATCACTTGTCCTTTGGGAAGTATAATATTCATCTAAAAATAATTGTTGCATTTGAACCCATGTGTGAATGCTCGCGAAAGGCAAGGATAAAAACCACTGCTTGGCTTTGTCTTTGAGTGTAAATTGAAAGAGGACCAACTTAACGTCATCCAGTGAGAAACCTTGGCCACCTATAGTACTACAAGATGCCTCAAATTCTGATATATCCAAATAGGGTTCTTCAGTTTCCATACCATGGAAGTGAGGGAGAATTCCCAAACATTGTGGTCGGACTTCAAAAGCTCGTCCCCTTTGTGTTGGTGAAACTATAGGAGATGAATTAATCGCAATGCCTGGACGAAAGTGACTATCCATACCATCTGCTGGTACATAGTGTTACGCTTCAAGATTAGCACGTATGCCATTAAACGGTTGACCTCCAACGTTGTTACGAATGGGTGGTTGAGCATAGCCATCCTGATTCCAATTTGGTTGATGGTTTTGATAGCCCGGTTGGTTCCCATAATTCCTAAAATCATGTTGGTTTGGTCTATCCATGTCGACTTGATCTTCAATCCACTATTCCACATAATTAGTGCGGTGACTTCGTTCGACTGAAAACTGGTTGTCATAGCTATGATGGCTCCCTTCCACGTCATGCTGAAAACTTGGATTACGAACCCAGAAGTTTGGCATCGGTTGGAAGTTCATGGGTGGAGGTTGGTTTTGTACACCTTGATTTATAGGGATCGGCCCCTGAGGTTGAGGTTGCACTGGTTGTGGTTGAGGTAGAGGATCATCAGGTGGACTGGTAATGGAATATCTCCCAAAGGTTGGTTGGGTTATGGTACCCCTTCCATCATTCTTGACTGGTTACTTTCGGGTGTTCTTAAAAGTCTGCTTAATATCCGATGAGCTATTGCTGATGATGTACCTTCTTCCGATCTTGTTTGACCACGAATTTGAGAAGTCCTTAAAGTTGATGCTTTTTGAAACACAAGATTCTCTCTTGTAGTCTTCTTGATTTCTGGATCAAAATGCAGTGGTGAGGTCCTTTCTGAAAATCTCGTATGCATTAACGGAATAGCTACCTACAAACAAGATAACACAAAATACCTCGCGTGATACTGAACAATAAAAACAAATTAAAAGAAAAAAAAACAGGAAAGAAAAATCTTTTTGGGTTTTTTATAAAATTTTTAAGAAAAGAAAATAAAACTATTAAACACTAAGCGCACTAATTCCCCAGCAAAGGCGCCATTTTGATCTGGTTGTCGAGACTCGATCAAAAACAAGTTAATTTATCGGTCTTAGCTACCTTTATTGTGTAAGGGTAAGTAAGGTTGTCTCCACGGGGAATATGTGGAAAGTGTTTAACGATTGCAACTCAATTAACATAAAGACAAAAACTTTAATATTAAAACTTGGAAACTGGGATGAAATCAAGAACTCTGTTGAAAAAAGCAACAAACTTTGAAACGAATTTAATTAAATATTAAGAAACAATCACTTCCGGGTTTCCAATTCCGCAAGATCCACAACTGATACTTTCAAATTAGGGTTTGTAAGAAACAATACTTCAAGATCTTAGCTTTTGATTAAAGTGGTAACAAAGGAACAATCTTTTAAGACTTGTTCATTAACAAATTTACCAATTCACCTATATCACGTTGTCTACTTTTCTTAATGAGCTCACGATGCAAGGAAACCGAAAATTGATAATCAAGCACACAACTTTATTTATAAGTAAACCTTTTAACTTAATCAAAACATAAAACTTCATTCACTAATCCATTTTTCAATACAAAAACCTAATCAAACATACCAATTGCCTCACTTGATAAGAATTGTACTTCCGAAAGCAATCAAGAAAGAACTAGCCCCTCATGGTCTTTATTGAATCTTCAATCTTGATTATATGATGACTAATGATGATTTGGGTTGTGTTGGGAAGCTTGAAAGCACCCAAAATCACCTTGAATTTGTTAGATTTTGGCTGGGAAGAGTTGTACTTCGAGTTGGGGTTGGATAGGTTTAAGTAGACATCAAGATCCACAAAATCCGGGTGTTAGTTGAATACCGTCGTATGATACTCCCAGGGTCAGCGTATCATACTCCCCCTCAGCTTCCTACGCCCAACTTTCTGTAATTTTTGTCAAATACGTCCACTGATACGCCACCCATACACCGACCGAAGTATTAATGCCCAAACCTAGCGTATGGTACGCCGGTATGCCTAATTTTGTGCCTTTTTTGTAAATTTTGATGTTTACATATTTAGTCCTTGTAGTTTCGTGTTTGGCTCCTTATTCTCCAAAATAAGCCTCCTTTAGCTCCATTTACCTATAAATCAAAACACAAACAACTTTAAACTATTCAACCATAATCGTGATGTAAAATCAAGCATTTAGATCAATTAAGCCTTGAATTACCACTCGATCAAATACTTAGACTTGTGGGTTTCCTCTAAGATTATATCTTGCAGTCCACCTAAACTAGGGACCCATATCCTATCGTTAAATCTTAAGATATTATCACTTCCTGTTGTCAACAACTTTAGTCTCCCAATCATTCTTTCTTTCACTTGGTTCTCCTTTAGAGCTTCTTGTTGTACATTCTTAATTTGATTTAAGAGACTAGTTTTAACATCTATTCTAGATACATGAATTCTTATAGGTTGAGGCTTCTCTTTCCTACTTAATGCATGTGCTACCATATTAGCTTTACCTGGATGATATTGTATCTCACAGTCATAATAACTTAATAACTCCATCCAGCATTGACGCATATTAAGCTCTTTCTGTTCGAATATGTGTTTCAAACTTTCGTTGTCGGTGTAAATAGTACATTTTGCACCGTAGAGATAATGTCTCCAAATTTTTAGTGCGAATATTACAGCACCAAGTTCTAAATCATAGGTAATGTAGTTTCTTTCGTGAGTCTTCAATTGTCAAGAAGCGTAAGCAATCACTTTGCCTCTTTTCATGAGTACACATCCCATACCATAATAAGATGCATCACAGTAGACAACAAAATCTTCAGTTCCTTTAGGAAGTGATTGTATTGGGGAGCTACATAATTTCTATTTCAATGTGTTAAAAGCTTCTTCTTGTTTAGGTTCCAAATTAAACTTAGAGGCTTTTTGGGTTAACTTTGTTAATGGCATAGCAATCTGGAGAAGTCTTGAATAAATCTTCTATAGTATCATGCTAACCCAAGAAATCTTCTTATTTCAGTAGGATTTTTCGGCATCTCCCATTTCTTGATTACCTTAATTTTTGATGGATCAACTTGTATTCCTTGTTCATTGATTACATAGCCTAGGAATTGAACTTCACGTATCCAAAACTCACACTTGGAGAATTTTGCATAAAGGTTTTCTTTCTTAAGCAATTTAAGAATTGCTCTGAGGTGTTGTTCATGATCTGCCTCGTTCTTAGAGTAGATCAGAATGTCATCGATAAAGACGATCACGAACTTATCGAGATACGATTTACAAATTCTATTCATAAGGTCCATGAATACCGTAGGTTCATTGGTAAGTCCAAACGACATTACCAAAAATTCATAATAACCGTACCTAGTCCTGAAAGCTGTCTTAGGTACATCTTCTGGCATTACCTTCACCTGAAGATATCCAGATCGCAAGTCTATTTTTGAAAAATAACTTGCTCCTTCTAATTGATCAAATAGATCATCGATCCTTGGTAAAGGGTACTTATTCTTTATAGTGACTTTATTCAAGTCTCTATAATCGATGCACATACGCATCGTCCCATCTTTCTTCTTAACGAACAAGATGGGTGCTCCCCAGGGAGAAGAGCTTGGCTGAATATATCCTTTTTGAAGTAGTTCTTCTAGTTGCTTCTTGAGTTCTTGCATTTCTGTCGGGGCTAGTCTGTACGGTGCCTTGGAAATCGATGTTGTCCCAGGTACTAAATCAATCCGAAACTCCACTCGTCTATCAGGTAGAAGTCCTGGGAGCTCATCCCGAAATACCTCAAGGTATTCCCGTACTACTAGCACATCTTCAATCTTCTTATTCTCTATGGTGTTTACGTAATAGGCCAAAAAGGCAATACACCATTTTCTCATATCTTTTTATGCTTGTGCTATCGTGATGAGATTTTTAATCTTTTCAGCGTGATCTCCTAATATGGTTAACCGTTTTCCGTTGGGTATATGGAGTCTAACGATCTTTTTATCACCTACTATTTCTGCAGGATATAGGGCTAACCAATCCATTCCTACAACTATATCAAATTCTCCTAATTCCATAGGCATTAAATCGATAGGAAATGGATGACCATTCAAACTTATGATACAATTTTTAATGATATCAATGATTTTCTTTTGAATCCCATCAGCCATTTCTATTATAAAGGCATGGTCTAATTCTTGTGGTTCTGGATTCAGAAAGGGCTTAAAAGTATTTGACACTAAACTTTTATTGGCACCAGAATCAAATAATACTCATGCATATATATTATTGACTAGATAGTTACCAGTAATCACATCTGAAGCATTACGAGCTTCCTCAGTGGTCAACACAAATGCGCACCCTTTAGGTTTGTTTGGTTGTTGATTGTTGCCATGTTGAAGCTTTGGACAATTGGGTTTCATTTGTCCTGGGTCTCCACACTCAAAACACTTTCTCTTCACCTTGCATTCTTAAAGAAGATGTCCAGTCCTTTTGCAATTAGGACATGATTGTGTGCGGCACGGCCCTGAATGATTTTTCTTGCAAAATCTACATTAAGGCATTTCTCTAGGTTTCTTGAAGTTATTATTCCTAGTGTCACACTTTCCTTCCTCCTATTTTCTTTTTGTTGCAGGAGATTCAGTTTGTCGTCATAACATCTCGGCAGCCATGATGGCGCCAGCTTCAACCGTCTCAAAGAAATTTTTAGGGGATTGGGATTTGATAATAACCCTCATTTCGGATGCTAAACCCCAGATAAACCTGTTGATCGGTTGTTCTTCAGTTGTGGCTACATGAGGAACCAGTCGAGATATTTCATTAAAATGAGTAACATACTCTCGGTATGTCTTGTTTCCTAGTTTCAACTGGAAGAACTCCACCTCCAGCTTTTCAGTTTCACTAGGGGGACAGAATATAGCAAGAAACTTATGAACAAATTGTTCCAAGTTCATTTCCTTGACTTTTTCTTTACCCTCGGTCCGAACTACAATGTTCGACCAGTGAAGGGCTTCACCTTCAAACATATGTACAGTGAAACATACTTTGTTATGATCAATAAGGTCACAAAAATCCAATACTGACTCAATCCGGTTTAACCAGTCTTGGGCTTTTATGGCTCCTTTGCTCCCGTCGAATGGTGGAGGTTTGCAAGACATGAACTGCTTATAAGTGCACTCCTTTGATTTTGGTTCTTTCCATTCTTTCCCTTTCTTGTATAGGCATGGAAGCAGTCGAGCTTTCTTCAAGTTGCTCTTTTGATTTATCAGCATTACTACTTTGTGTATTCGTTAATATCCTTGCGACTTCCACTGCTATGTTATGGATAGCTTCATCATTTAGAATTGGGTTCATACTAGATTGAAATCTAATACTTTGGGAGGAAGTTTGAGTCCTATGAGAACCTTCCCCTCATCTGGTATTAACTTGTTCGTGTCTAAATTCTGGTTCATTTCTATGTTCAGACATTGTATCTTCCTATAGCAATATAATTATACAGGGGTTATTATTATGCTAAACATATTTATAAAATGATAATTATATAACAACATAATCATTTATATCACATATATTATATAAAAAATAGGCATAAGATAACATATTTCATCTTAGGTTATTCTAAGGAGCATATGAGTACTTTTTCTAAAACCTTGTTATTTGGTACAACCTGAACCTGGCATTAATCATATAGAACATTACTGGTTAAAGCTTAGGCATTCCTATAATATCTAATTCGCTAAAACCTCGGGCTCTGATACCAACTATGACACCCCACCCAGAACCCGGGCGGGCGTCTATAATCGATACAACCTACAGCAGAAGCTAACATATGTTTTATTACATACTATAACATCATCAACTTGGTACACTACTATTTTACAATAGTATCTAAAAACTATTTAAAATAAAACTTCTTGGACTTCTAGTTTCTTTATCTTTAAGTAGCTTTTAAGCATTTTCTTAGGGGTTACATGTGATACATATACTCAAAAAAAGACATCAGCAAAAGCTAGTGAGCTCATGCTATACAGTTTATAAAATTAACTTTGACATGCATACAATATGGGTTGTGATATTTGGGTACATAGGCACGGTGCCTTCCCTAGTTTTACCACAACCACCGGTAGCGGGTTTGTCAGACCCTCCTGGCCGTCAAATAGGTATGAGTATGTGTCTGATGCATACAAGGAACCCTATCCTCTTTTTAGCCAGTTAGATACACCCCATTAAATATATCAGGATCCCGTATACCCCTACCGACCCGTGCATATTTGTAAGCATTATAATTATTACCTGTACAGGCTGAACGAGTATATTATCACAGTTTTGAAAACAGTCATGATAACTCACCTTGGCCTTAAGTGTTACGGAGACAAACAGATAGTTTCGAAGTTTGGTTCCTGGTTTGAATTAAAGCAAGTCTTAGCTACTAGTTAGGTAATAAATAAAATACTATCTAGTAATAATCATTATTAGTTTTGGATAGCATTTATCTTGTTTAAGCATGGTTGATCAGTACATGCCTAATCAAAGTTAGACAACCCAACCCCTATCCTGATTATGACCCCAAATTCTACTCTTAATATATACTAAATCTTACAATTTATAATTTAAAATTAAAAGACTAGAACTTATATACGTACCTGAGTTGTAGTAAAAGATGTTTGAAATTTTGTTTACCAAAATCGTATGATGTATATGTACTTATAAATGAGTTTGAAAGTTGATAAGAATAATCTTCAAAAGATAGAAATATTCGTACGAACACAACACGTATAAATTTGCTTGGATACATATTCCTATCCATATTACACGTCGCATACATGCATACAAGCTCAAAGATTACATATAATAATAATAATAATTTATTATTTTATTATTATAATTAATTTAGCTGCTTAACTCGTTTTTCTCGTATAACTTTTAAAATATAACGTTTTACAAAGTTTCAAATACGTTATTGAGACGAGCTTATTTTTCTACGAGTCGACCTAGGTTTCATTAAAAACGGAGCACGTTTAAATATAATATATTATTATATTTAAATATATTTAATCAGTTTCTTATGATACTAAAAATTGTCTAAATACTTAAAATTTTAAATAGTCATTTTACTCGTTACTTACTCGTTCGACATTATATGAAAGAAAAACTTCATATTTCACATATTTATTTATAACTATCACATTGAGGTTGGGGTATTACAATTACCTCCCTTGTTCTTCCGCCTCTAAACTGCAAATATCGTGCTACCTTTGTCGTTTCGTTTCTCGTTTTTGTTCCGGTTCAGGTTACTGATTCCTGTGAATCGGTGCATGTTCGGGGTACGATTGAATGCACATGCATGTGTATATGTCGCAATATGTGTATATGATTGTGTATATATGTGTGTCGGCTGTGAATTCGAATGTGTATGTGTGCGAATGTATATATGCGTGTGTGTTCCGAAATGCATATATGGTTGTGTGAGTGAAACCATGTGTGTGTTTGACAGATTGTGTGATTTGTGTGTGTGTGTGTAAATTGTGTGTGTGTAAGAGTGTGTTGATTGGTGATATATATGGTGTGTGGGTGCGTATACTGTGTGTGTATGTGATCATGTATGTATGTATAATTATGTATGTGTGTGATGATGTATATATTGGATGAATATATATTGTGTATTTAGTGTGTGTGTTTTTGATGAGTTGTATGTAACCAGTGTGTGTTTGGTGTATTTTATGTGTTTAGTGTGTGTATGATTTTATATATATATATATATATATATTGTATAAGGGTATTCGTTGATGATATAAGCTGATGGTGTGTTTTGCGATATATGTGTATATTAGTGCGAGCACATAAGAAAATATATAATTGCATGTATGATCGTAAGATTATATATGTATAAAAATATATATGAGTATATAATAATAGTGCATTCAAATTAGTTATATATACATATGTATATTCTACTTATGTCTAGATAAACGATTAATCAAATTATTATAAATATTTGTATATATACATATATATATATATATATATATATATATATATATATATATATATATATATATATATTTATACTTATTTATATTCATATATATATTTATATATATATATATATATATATTTATACTTATTTATATTCATATATATATTTATATATATATATATATATATATATATATATATATATATATGTATATATATAAAAAAAATAAATATAAATCTATATATATATATATATGTATATATATATATAAATATATATATATATATATATATATATATATGTATGTATGTATATATATGTATATATATGTATATGTATATATATATATGTATGTATATATATGTATATATATATATATATGTATGTATGTATATGTATATATATGTATGTGTATGTATATGTGTGTGTGTATATATATATATATATATATATATATATATATATATATATATATATGTATGTGTATGTATATGTGTGTATATATATATATATATATATATATATATATGTATGTATATATGTATGTATGTATGTATGTATGTATGTATGTATGTATGTATGTATGTATGTATGTATGTATGTATGTATGTATGTATGTATATATACATATATATATATACATATACATATATACATATATATATATACATATATATATATACATATAATATATACATATATATATATATATAGGGTAAGGTTTAAATGAGAACCATACCTTATTGTAAGAACCATTTAACCCACCATTAACCATTGATCAATATTTGAGTGGTTAAGATCTTTTTATTATTATTTTATTCAATAAGGGTAAAAGAGTCAATTAACCCATACGTACTACCTATAATTTTCTTTTTCTTTTTTATTTAATACTTTTTCCCTCTTGTTTCTAAAATTTTTATAACTTTTTTATACATTATTATTTTTTTATATGGATTGCACCAATAAATTAAGTATATTTTTCTCTTTAATTCCTATATAATCTTGCAAATTGTATTTTTTTACTAGAATTAGCGAAATTACACCGGTGACCGACACTATTGTTACACTACTGTAAAAAAGCTTTTACACCCGATATTACACCACTATAACTAATAGTAACACCGTGATTACAACAATCTAACAATGAGATGACATTACACCATGTAACTACACTAATATAACAAAACTTCAACACTGTAATTAAACAAAAAATAAAATAAAAATATACATTGTAACAAAAAAACACCACTATAATTACATTATTGTAACTTAATTAAAACCGAAAATAGAAAACTACACCACTGTAGTTACACCACTAATCAAAATTACAGAATTAACGTTTTTTAAACGTTAACAACACAAGTACAGGGTTACAGTGATGTAACATATTACATAAACAAAAAATATGTAAATTTCAGAATTACAAAGATGAAACATAGTCTATTGACAACAAGACACCATGAATTAAAAGTTCATGTAACGAAAATACTTAGTTACATTGAATTACATCATGTTTATTTGAACGTAAAATCATAATACTTACAGTGAAGTACATCATATTTAAGTGTCCGCTGTGGACACTTAGCTGTCCGCTGTGGACACTTGAACATTCTTAGAATGTCCGGTGTGAACACTTAGGCTGTCCGCTGTGGAAACTTAAACATTCAAGTGTACACAGCAGACAGTCTAAGTGTCCACAGCAGACATTATAAGAATGTTTAACTGTCCGCTGTGGACACTTAGGCTGTCTGTTGTGGACACTTGAATATTCTTAGAATGTCTGCTATGGACACTTAGGTTGTCAGCTGTGTACACTTAAACATTCAAGTGTACACAGCGGACAACCTAAGTGTCCACAGCGGACATTCTAAGAATGTTTAAGTTTCTGACGTGGACACTTAGGCTGTCCGCTGTGAGACTGATTGTATTGACCCGGTTCCCCATTTGATCTGTTAAGTGTTCTAACACTCTCCTTATTGTGAGACTGATTGTATTGATCATCCCTTAACCGGTCTTGCTATTGGTATCAGAGCTTTTTCAGGCTCTTGATTGTAAGATCTCACCATCTTAAATCCCTTCAGTTTCATAAAACACTTAACAACTCAAATGGCAGCTATCACAAAGGCTGATATAGAAACCGGTACTATGACAAAGTCTCTATTGATCACTCCTGATGACTTTGATACTTGGTGCCAAAGAATGGAAGGCTTCATCAAGTCTCAAGACTCCAGGATATGGGGATCTGTTGTCTATGGACCTCATGTACCATCCACCCCTTCAGCTGTTGCTGGTGGTGTTATGATACCAAAGGAAGTGGCTGATTATTCTGATAAAGACTGGAAGAAGACTGACATAGATCAGAAGGCCATGCCCGCCCTCCAAACTGCTCTTCCAAACTCTATCTACAAAGGCTTCAAGAAGTGCAAGATTGCCAAGCAACTATGGGATGCACTGAAGCTGATGTATGAGGGGTCAAATTAATGAAGCAAAAGAGAATAAGAAGGACCTCTTGAAGCAGCAGTTTGAGAATTTCACCATCAAGACAGGTGAAACCATGACTCAATAGTACTTCATGTATGTTTAGATTGTGGACACTCTAATGGATGTTGGAGTAACTCTTGAGAACAGGGACATTGTGAGGAAGTTCATGTCCTCTCTTCCCAAACAATGGACACACTATTGTGTGGTCATTAAGAGGACTGAGAACCTCAAGACCCTTACTCTCACTGAGTTGTATGGTATCCTCAGTGGCTACCAGATGAAGATGAACATGCAAAATCCATCTAGTAACTCCAACAATCAGCAGATTTCATCCCTTCATGTGGTTGAAAGGGATTGCAGAGAACCATATCACATCTCATCTGCTACCCTGACAACTCATAAAAGGGTCCTTTCATCACCTTTCCGTAGACACCAAGAGAGAGCTACATCCAAGGAGGCCCATTCCAAGAGACAAGCTCTTCACAAGCCTTTGTGTCTACTGATGAAAGCATAAGAAACTTTCTCTTTACCCTTGAAGACCTGGACTGTATCCATCCAGATGATCTGGAGTACATGGAAATAGTCCAGCAGATGGCACTTCTCACTCACAAAGCCAAGAAGTTTTACAAGAGGACAGGGAGGAAGTTTCCTAGCAATGCAGCCAATGGAAAGTTTGGGCTAGACAAAAGCAAAGTAAAGTGTTACAACTATAACCAAATAGGACACTGTTGCAGTTGAAGAAGGAGGCTTTGACTGGAGCTTTCAGGTTGAGGATGCATCTCGAAACCAAGCACTGATGGCAGATCATAAAGAAACCAAGGTATTGGAACATCTTTATACACCTGAATGTATTACTAAAGTTAACAAATATAGGTCCTATAACTTAGAGATGAGATCTGATCTTGAGTCCTTAAACATCTTAAAAGCTGATTTCAAAAAAGCTGAAAATGATCACAAACTTAAAATAGAAGATTTAGAGAAAACTATTTCAACTCTTAAGCATGAAAGTACCAACTTCAGGAATCAGATAAAAGATCTCATCACTAAGTTAACTGAATGCCAGGCTGAGCTTGTGATTAGTAAAGCCAGGGCAGAAAAACGTGTTCTTGAAGAAGAGACCTTTAAGAACATAATATCCTCATCCTTACATGCAAAAGTTTGTTATTAGAATAAGCAGGGACTGGGATCTACTGAGATAGCTCCTCCACACACTCTATTGTCTGTAAGATCTCCAAGGTGTGTAACTTTTGAAGATGAGTTTCCATTAATAAACCCCATTGATGAAGAGGATAAGAGGAGATAGTGAAGGATGATTCTAAGAAGAGTGAAGAAGATTATCCTAAGTAGGGTCACTATTCTTCTGAGGAGAGAAAAGAATCTGGAATGACCAAGTTTAAGAAGAAGAACTTAATCAAGAGAGCAAAGATAAAGTCAAAGAAGGCTCAAGAGATCAATGCTACTTTCAACTCTAAGCAGAAACAAGTGTTTATCTCTATAGGATTTGAAGTGGTGAAGGCTGAAGACTCAACTATGAACTCTAGTACCAGGAGTTCTAGTTCATATCCAATTCATTCAAGCAAAGAGAAAAAGACTGATCAGTTGTGTACCACTACTACACAGCCTGAACCATCTAGTTCCATGAGCAAGCCTCTCCCTAAGAAGCTTGTTGCATTATCTGTGAAGATGAAGATGGAGGTGGAAAGTGATCAAGTTTAGTCTTTCTCTCAAAAGAAGACTCTCAGAAGAAAGCAAATGGATTGCATCATGTGTGGTAGTACTTCTCATCTAGCTAAGGATTGCATCTACAATCCTAAAAGTACTATTCACATGATCAAAGAGAAAACTTCTAAGAAGACGAAGGAAAAACAAGCTACAAAAGAAAAATCTTTTTCCTTCGGAAGCTCCAAGTTGAAAAAGAAGACAAGTGAAAACTTGCATTCGGAAGGAAATTTGGTCTCGGAAGAAAGGAATGCTTTCGAAGTACTGAAGCCTGCTGCAGTGAAAGCAAGATCTTCCAAAGGTCTAGTCTCCAAAACTTCAGAAGTTTTTAAAACTTCCGAGGTGTTGAAGGTCAAGTCCAATCTTTCAAAGATAGTGTGGAAGATGAAGAAAGACCAAGTGGCTGAAAGTTCTTCATCAACAACAGCTAGTGATTCTCAAAGCTTGAACATAGGATCATTTACTGTTACATTGTCTTCAGATCACTTTAAAATGTCCAAGACCAATGAGGCTTGGGTTTCCAAATGTAACTAACCAGTTCTTTCTTGTGCAGGAACAGCTAAAGACTAAGGAAAATGTATGGATCATTGATAGTGACTGTTCCAGGCACGTGACTGGAAATGGTTCTCTACCTCAATATTTTAAGAAAATTAATAGAAGGCTAGTTTCTTTTGGAGGAGATGCTAGAGGTAACATTACAGGATGGGGCATAATCACAAATGGTAAGCTCAGCATTGAAAAGGTAAATTTTGTCAAAGAGCTTGGGTACAATCTACTGAGTGTACTAATTTTGTGATCAGAGGCACAACATGCTCTTTACTGAGCATGAGTGTATTGTTCTCAAGCCTAGGGTGGCCATTTATCAAGAGCATATGCTGCTCAGAGCCCCTAACAAAGGGAACATGTACAAGATGGACTTGCATGAAACATCTCCCTCAAGAGAAGTTTCTTGCTTTCTATCTAAAGCAAATAGTGATAAGTCTTTCCTCTGGCATAAAAGAATGTGCCATGCAAACTTTGAAAACATGAATAAATTAATTAAGAACGATTTGGTAACTGGAATGCCAAAGAAAGAGTTTACAAGTGATGACCACTGTGTTGCATGCTTGAAAGAGAAGCAACACAAAGTTTCCCACAAGCCAAAGGAAATGAACTCCATCACTACTCCCTTACATTTTTTGCATATGGATCTGTTTGGCCCCACCAGTGTAATAAGTCTAGGAAGGATCTCTTACTGTTTAGTGATCACAGATGATTTCACAAGATTCACTTGGGTGTTTTTCCTTAGAACTAAGGATGAAACCCCTGAAATCTTAAAGAACTTCATTCTGAAAATTGAGAATCAATCTGATCACAAGGTCAAGACCATAAGATGTGATCAAGGAACTGAATTTAAAAACCAAATCCTTGCTACATTTTGTGATGAAAAAGGTATTTCAAGACAATATAGTGCTCCCAGGACTCCTCAGCAAAATGGTGTTGCTGAGAGGAGAAACAGGACACTTATTGAAGCTGCTAGAACCATGTTGTCTGACTCTAAACTGCCTATCACCTTCTAGGCAGAGGCTGTCAACACAGCCTGCTATGTGCAGAATAGAGTTTTAGTGGTTAAGACACATGGTAAGACTCCTTATGAACTATGGCACAAAAAGAGACCATTCATTGGTTTTCTCAGAACATTTGGATGTCCTTGCACCATCTTGAAAACCAAAGATCAAATAGACAAGTTTGCTAAGAAATCAGATGATGGACACTTTGTTGGATACTCTTCTCAAGCTAAGGCTTATAGAGTATACAATCTCAGAACTAGAATCATTGAGGAGTCAGCCAATGTGACTTTCAATGAACACACACCCTGTGTGAAAGGTTCTAGTCCTGATTGGTTGTTTGATCTTGATTTAGTTACCAACTATTTTAACAAATATTGTGAGAATGTTTCAGGATCTACAGGTAACTTATCAATAGGAGATCCTGACACAAGATTTAAGCTGAGAAGACCAAGCAAGAATACTACTTCAGCTCCAGTGGTAACTAACCCTGCAAGTGAAGGTCCTATCAGCACAATCATGACAAATTCAGCTGATACATCTGAGATGCCTACAAATTCTAGCTTAGAGGTTCAAAACTCAGGTGAAAGAGTTTTAAATGTAAGAGGAAATGGAGGTGGTGACAGTGATCAAGAATTTCTTGATGCTGATAACCACTCCATGTAAGACAACATAAATGATGTCACACACTTATTGGATCAAACCTCTCTTGATAAGTGTGCTGATGTGGTAGGTGATACTCCATTGCCAGATTTGAATTTCTCTAATTTAGATCTTTCCAATCAACTTGTTGTTATCCCTTAACTCAGGATCCACAAGTCACACCTCACCACAAACATCATTGGAAATGTTGATACAGGGGTGAGAATAAGAGGACAAACCCATGACAAAAATGTTTGTCTATACTCTTGCTTCTTATCCCAGATAGAGCCAAAGAAAGTTGATGAGGCTTTGAAGGATGGAAGTTGGCTTGAAGCAATGCAAGAGGAGCTGCTTCAATTTAAAAGACAAAAGGTTTGGAACCTATGTCATCTTCCTCATGGGAAGACTACTATAGGAACCAAGTGGGTTTTTAGAAACAAGAAGGATGATAGAGTACTTGTCATCAAGAATAAGGCCAGACTAGTTGTTTAAGGATACACACAAGAAGAGGGAATCGACTACATAGATGTTTTTGCTCCTGTGACAAGACTTGAAGCTGTAAGAATATTCCTGGCTTTTGCTGCATCCAAGGATTTCAAGGTCTACTAACTTGATGTCAAGTGTGCTTTTCTATATGGGGTGATTGATGAAGAAGTGTATGTCAAACAACCACCTGGCTTTGTAGACCCAGATCATCCTGATTATGTTTGCAAGCTTGATAAAGCTCTTTATAGGTTGTACCAAGCTCCAAAAAAGTGGTATGAGACACTATCTCAGTATCTCTGTCAACATGGTTACAAGAGGGGTACTATAGATGGAACTCTCTTCATCAAAGGAACAGGGAATGACTTAATGCTGGTTTACATGTATGCAGATGACATTATCTTCGGGTCAACTAATCCAAAGCTCTACAAAGACTTTGAGAGGTTGATGAAGAATAGGTTTGAAATGAGTGCCATGGGGGAACTCAGTTTCTTTCTGGTAATTCAAGTGAAGCCATTTGACAATGGCATCTTCATAAGTCAGTTAAAGTATGTACAAGACATACTTACAAGATTCAACATGACTGATTGTAAGGTTTCTAAAAGAACCATAGCCAAAAACCACTCCCTTAGACCTGATCTTGAGGGGAGGGTGGGGATGAACATCTCTACAGGGCTATGATTGGGTCTTTTATGTATCTTACAGCCAGCAGGCCTGATATCATGTTTGCCATAAACATCTATGCAAGATATCAAGCCAATCCCAAGATGTCACACCTGGTTGCTGTCAAGAGGATTCATAGATATCTCAAAGGTGCTCCCAAGCTTGGTCTTTGGTATCCAAAGAATTCTAACTTAAATCTGTATGCCTATACAGATAGTGATTATGGTGGCTGCAACATGACTACAAATTCTATATCTGGGGGATGTCAATCCCTTGGGGGAAGGATTGTCTCATGGCAATGCAAGAAACAATCTTGTGTGTCTGCATTAACTGCTGAAGCTGAATCCATTACTGCTGCAAGCTGCTATGCTCAAGTGCTTTGGATTTAGAATCAGATGCTGAACTATGAATTTAACTTCAAAGAGAATCCCATCCACATAGACAACAATAGTGCTATCTCTATTATAGAGAATCATGCGTAGCACTCAAGGACAAAACACATCAACATCAGGTATCATTTGATTAGAGATAATTTTGAAAAAGGTATTAATCAAACTAGTCAAAGTTAACACAAATGAACAATATGTTGATCTATTCACTAAAGCTTTTGATGAATAGAGATTCAAATATCTTTTATCAACTATTTGGATGATTAACTTTGAGTAGATTTTATTAAACTTAAATCAATATTATTTCTAAAACCTGAGTGTCCTAAGTTGTCTATTTTATCACCTTCATAAGCTCAGTTTATTTTGGAAGAAAATCTTTAAAATGATATTCTTTAGAGTTTTGAAAATTTTTTCAAACATACTTTCTTTTGGAAGATTTCAAGTTGTCTTCGAAAGAAAATTATGTCTTCAAATCAAATAACTACTTATAAGAAATTTACCTTCGGAAGAAATTCTGAGAATATCTTCCAAAGCTTAAATATGCTTCTAAGTACTTACATGTATTTGAAGAGCAATTTTTTCCTACAGCAATTAAGTCTCGAAAGATTTATTCTCTTTAGAATAAAACTCCCAAGTCTTAATCTCTTCCGGAACCAAACATGTCTCGGAAGAAAAATTCTCTAAGTATTTTCTTCCGAAGCAAAATTTTCACAAATCTTAAGAATATCTTCCGAAGCCAAATTGGCTTCGGAAGCTTTTTCTTAAAACTTCCGAAGCAAAATTATCTTCGAAAGATTTTCAACTTTTCAAGAAAACTACCTTTTTGGGCACTTTTTTAGAGTTGGGACCGACATTCGGATTTCAAAGTTTATTCTTTTGCTTTAACTTTGTCTCAAATGCATTTCATATATATTCTCTCAACGGTTCCCCTCTTCTCATTATCCTCTTCATCTGCATTTTTCTCTAACCTAATTCACCCACAAACCGCCTTTGTTCTTATCTTCCTTCTTTCTAAAGCTACCTCAAATGGCCAACCCCGACCGCAGAAACCAACCCGATTTCTCCATGCATCTTCACAGGCAACATAATCAATGTGCTCTATTAGACTCTGAGAAAGATCCTGGTTTCTCAGAGGTTTGCCGTTACCTTACTTTGTCAAACTACTTCACCCCCCTCACCATTGATCCTCCTCTCTATGAGGATCAGTTGTTGGAATTCTAGAGGACCTGCCAACAGGTCACTATAGACAGGGAGAAGACACTGTCTACCACAATGCAGGGGAGGACAATCTTCATCACTCCAGCCTCCATAAACACTCATCTTCAGCTGGATGATGTAGAAGGTGATTTGTCCTTTACAAAATCTGTTGTTAACCACTCCTTTGAGAAGATGGGCTATGAAGGTGACTTCTCAGTCAGGACCTTCAGAAAGGGGAAGGTCTCCTCTCAGTGGAAGTACCTCCTCCATGTAGTTATCCACAGCTTATCCAACAAGCATGGATGTTGGGACCAGATTCCAGAAGACCTTTCCTTTATAATCCATGGGATGGTTCAGGGGGTCAAGTTCTGGTATTCAAAATTTGTTTATACCAATTTACTTGCAAACTTAGACTCCTTAGAGTATTACATGTTTCCTAGATATGTCCAGCACATTCTCAACTGTGAACTGGGCTCACAGTTGAGTGGAACAGGTAATATTCTAAAACTAGGACAGATGAAGCCTGACATCGTCAAGACCATAAGGAAGCCAACTATTGGCTTCTCAGGGGTAGAAACAACCCTTGTCCCAAAAATGTTAGAGCTTATTGCTCAAGGTGACAACCTAGCAGCACCAGCTAGTGTTGAACCCACACCTTCTACTTCCCAACTACTAATACAACAAAAAATAACCATCACGTACCAGAGAAAATTCAAACGAACCCCTGCACATGCTACTCAGTTTGTGCAGGCCCCTATATCATCACCCATACAGGAGGAAGTGGACACTGGAGCTCCCACTTATCCTAAAGAGCAAACCACTCCCATCTCACAAATGATCCGTGCTGAGGTTCCTCATGCTCAGCCTGATAAGCTCACAAACCCCACAGCCTTAAGCCTTCACTCAGAGTCTCAACACTCTAGCGAACAACCATTAGGGGATAGTTACCATCCCCAGCCTCTTGATCTAAACCAACAAATCCCAAGCCTTGAATTCTACGATGATAAAAACATGGGCTTCAATAAGTTCATGAGTCTCTCTTTTCGACCCCTATTCAAGAAGAGATGAGTACTCCTGTTTCTCCCATGTCTAGCCCACATCATCCACCTACTACTGAGGTGGATCTCCCTGAACCTATTTAGGAGGTCCATATGGAAGAGGCTCTCACTTTAGCAAGTGATTACATCATTCAGATCTCAACCATGGCAACCCAGCCTCTTGACACTTCACTTTAAGTTGTCCTGATGCAAGGGAAATCCAGCAGCCAAGAACAAAGTGCTGGTGATGAGGAAGAAGACCTTGGTCCTATTCTCTCATCCCCCTATGATTCTTCTGATGAAGATGAGGGGAGTCTGAAACTAAAGGTGCAACAACTAACTAAAACATGCACCTATTTAGTCTTAAAGATAAGTTACCTGGAATCTCAAGTGACTGTCTTACAAAGAAGGGTCAATGACCAGCAACTTGAGATCACCGATCTCAAGGGCAAGTTAGCTGAGAGACCACTCAGGAGAACTCAACCAGGTCCATAAGAACCTGTGGATGTGACAAACCTAACCCCTAGCTCACTTATGTAAGAAGGTGATGCTACCAAAAAGGAGGAGAAAGTCTTAACAATCATAGAACCTAGGAGTTCTTCACAGAGTATAGACTTTAAGGATTCACCACCCTTACTTGCAATGGTCCATACTCAGAAACCTCCTCAAGTCTACATGAATATGGACTCATTTGTCCAAGTCCACATGGATGTGGGCTCACTCATACAAAGCTTGTTTGAGGAGGGTATTCCCAAAGCTATGCCTACCCTATCTTATCACTCTAAGAATCCAATCATGGGATGGATGTATGACACAGATAGAAGAGCTCTTGTCATCTCTAGATCTTAAGGTCAATAGGAAATTTTCAACTTTTTCAACCTGCGTTTCTATGAGTGCATCCATCTGATTGATCTTCCACTAGTCAACACAACTCAAAATAGACAAGCTGCAAGATTAGCATATAGGATTCAAGAAAGGGTGCTAGAAGAATTCAAGCTGAGATCAAGATTATATAAACAGAGGCTAGCAGGTGAGATTTTTGGTCAACTGGATGTTGAGGTGGACCCTAAGATTAGCTTTGAAGGGGAAGCCTTGACTGAAGGCCCAGAAGTTGAACCTGTGAACCTTTAGACAAGAACTTTTTTAGCACCCATTACCCTCAGTGATGCACCAGCTGGTGAAGGTGCTTCACAACCTCTCTCTAGCTAGAGCTTAACTGCTGAACCAAGCAATAAAGGCTAAAGCTCTCTCCACCCTGAGTCACCAAGGCTTGTGCATGAAAAAGGGAAGAGGAAGATGACATTTAAGGAGATTGAGGAGGAGGAGAGAGAGAGAGGAAGAGGAAGCTAAGGGGAGAGAGTTCAAAAGGGTCTCCAGGCTTCATGGAAGCTACCATCAGGGCTGCCCCAGGCCAAATACTCAGAATGATGAGTTGAGGGTAGCCAGGCTAAACTACCTGGAGACCGGGAACTACAATATTAATGAACTCATATCTCTTCTCTTAGATAAACTGAATGAACTGGCTGATAAGGAATTGTCCAAGGAGTGGAAGGAGGCAGAGGATGCAGCATTGCTCCTCAAAATCAAGAAAAAAAAAAGAGACAGAAAAGGCTTTACAAACATGCTCCTATTCTCTCCCCAGTTCAGAAAAGTCCTGAGAAAGAGACTGTGGCAACTGCATAACCTCAGGTAGACAAGGAAGCTGATAGACTGAACATGATCAACTACCTGAGTGCCATAGGACTCTATCAGGCATCTGCACTTCTTCCCTTATCATATGAATATGTTGAATTTGAGTATCTCAAGCAGTTGGAGCAACAATTTACCAAAGAAAGAAAGGCTGCTAAGAGAAAACTAAGGGAAGAAGCTGCAAAGTCAAGAGCCATCATCCAAAAGAGCCAAAAGAATTCTGCTAACAGACAAAGGATGATGAGCTTTTTGAAGCCGTATGGATTCTCTGGAAAGAGGCTTGGTCAAATGTCTCTATCCACTATGGATGAGCATATCAGAGTGATCAAGCAGAAGATTAAGAAGGGAGAGCTTGTTGACTTGCATTCTCCACCAAGTCCAGCTCAACCTGAAGTTGAAGTAAAGGTTGAACCCCTGAGACAACACAACCTGGACCTACAGCTGCATCTCAGCCAACTTCATTTTCTGATCTACAACAGGGTCCTCTTCACTCCTTTTCTGAACCTGTGAGAGAAGAGAACCCAACTGAGAGAGACATAGTAGAACAACCTGGTGCTGAAGACCAATCCTCTCAGTTAAAGACTTCAAAGAGGAGGAAAAGGATGGCCATGAAGAGTGTTTCCAAGAAGAAGACCAAGGAATCCACCTCTACACCTCAAGATGAGTCAGAGCATCCTGAGGTAGTGCAAGAAGAGGCTGCTCAACCAACTCCAATTCAAGTAGAGCCTCTTGCACCTAGAAGACCCATCTTGTCCTGGACTTTTGCTGCTAATCCAGTAGATGGTATGTCATCAGAGATCAAGGAGGTCAAGATGTATATTTCTAGCGAGACATGCTTGATCTTCATCTATATAATCTTCATGACATAAGAAGATATTATGAGATTCTGAGGGATCCTGACCAGATGATGAAGAAAGGTATGGTCTTGATCCTAATGAGGACTGTCAACATCTGAATAACTTCTCTGTTTTGGTAGAATCAGCCTAGGGGAGTTTGTAAGGTTTTATTAGAAGATTAGAAGGCTGATGCAACCAAAGAAGCCAAAACAACCAAGGTGCTTCCTGCATGCATGCACTGATGTACAAGGTAGAAGTTGTTTCGAAAGTTTTACACTCTCCACAGAATATATTCTAAGTGTAAAATCTTCTGAAGCCAAAGTCCAAATCTTCCGAAGCCAAAGATGAAGTCTTCCGAAGCTTCAGAGACAAAGTGTTTCGAAGCCAATTTGTTGTGAAGACTGATTTCTTCCGAAGACAGAGAATACATGCTTTCTCTTATCTACTTTTTCATAAAGCTTACATACTTTCCATTACAACTCTGTAGACTCACCAACTTATACAAGTTGGTGAAAAGTCTGTGCTTTTGTAAACTGTTGATTATGGTCTTTGTCTGTAATTTCCTAATTTGTACCTGTTAACCTTTTTATAATAGAAAAGGATGTGAGTTATGGCATGTCATAATCTCTAGTCAAAAGACAAACTGCTTTTTAACTCTACATTGATCTTGTTGTCTAGATTAGTGTTTCCAGCTGGCTTTCAAAGTATTGATGGCTGTAGGATGTAGTATAAAGTATCTCAGGTCCTTGTATTTCTTTTATGCTTTGTAACACTTGTAATAGAACTTGAGAGCAATATACGACATCCTTGAAAACCATACTTCTCTATTCTTGTTCTTAGTTATGTCTCATTATTTACTTGTGTTCTTAGTATCATCTCATACAAATCCGGTTCTCCATTTGATCTGTTAAGTGTTCTAAAACTCTCTTCATTATGAAACTGATTGTATTGACCACCCTTTACACGGTCCTACAAATCTCTATTAACTATCAATGTGTTATGACGATCCCATCTGTTACATCCTCATGTTTCCGCTATAAGCGGGGGTGTGACATGTAACTAATAACTCGATTGTTCCAATGATTAATACGTGTGTATTTATGTAATTTATATACACAAACTATTAGTAATAAACATACGTAAACATGTATATATATATACTTTAACATACACAATACCCTTCACACCATATAATATATATATATATATATATATATATATATATATATATATATATATATATATATATATATATATATATATATATATATATATATATATATATATATATATATATATATATATATATATATATATATATATATATATATATATATATATATATATATATTCTAACATGCACACTTTATACACCTAAACATAAACACACGCGTTCACACATCACACACACCCACACCCACTAAACCCGCGGTTGGTATTATGCACCCACATATATAACATATGCATATCCACGCCAACCGGCTCCACCAATATACATACATGGAATACATATATACATATAATTACATACATACACATACATGCAATACATATATACATAAACACCACATACAATCGGCCCTCCCAACACATTCCTTCACACACACCCAAACACACACAACTCATGACCACGCACACATATAATAAACCCACACACCTACACATACAACACACACAGCAGCCAAAGGCTGCTGTGTGTGTCTCTTTCGAACATAACACATAGAAACACACCCACATTCACACACACAAACAAACATAACATATACATACATGCACACGACATATACACACTCAAACACACACAACGTAACACAACAACACGGCACCACCACAACATTACCACCATTGGCACACACAAACATAACAGTATTACTTGCTTATTATTGTTTATACACATGTCTTACAACTACATCATAACATCTTTTTATTTATATTTAAACTTGAAGACTCAAAAACCATATATTGACCTTTTCAAACATTACTTTTTAGGTAATAATAATCCTAGAGGATAGCTGAAGCTTTTGCCTTAGAGTTGACCTTTAAGTATTTGTGATTGACAAACAATACATGAGTTTAGACTGTAATTGTTTATACTTTATGCATTGTTATATTTGGATGTGTTTTGCCTTTTACTTGTCCCGGATTGTGAGATTTCAAATTTGCATACTTTGTTTGACTATGTTTGTCGTGGATTTGACTAACCACGACACAAGTCTCCATTTGTGTCGGGTAACGTCATGACACGTTGACTTACTTCATTTAATGTATCTCTATTATCTGACAATGTGTTATGATGATCTCGTCCGTTGTATGTTCGTGTTTCCGCTATAAGCGGGGGTGTGACATTTAAGAACTATATAGGTGACGTGTAAACCCAATTCTAAGAATTGGCAAGAACATGCCCTTACAGATTAGCTTTTGATTGTCTTATTGTATATGAAAATTTTATAAAATTCAAAGTTGTTGTGATTTGCTTATTTTTATCTATATTTCGGTGTAAACTTTTTACTTATTTTTTATTTTAAAACCACTAGTGAATACTGATATACAAATCATTAAATCATGTCTTAGGAATTTTAACATCTCTATAGCAGTGTACGAGCTCACCTACTAGTTACCTATAATAAATAACAACTATTACTCATCCATAGAACGTCTTAACATCAAAATAAGGGACCAACTTGGCCAAAATTCAACGATTAGTTATTAAATTTTACATCAAAGTGCATTTAATCTAATAGCATTTGAAGATGTGTTATATGGTGATTCACCTTACGAGTTAATTAAGGTTTTTAGTCTCTTCATAAATGATTAGTATAGATTTAAAAGTACAACTAGATTATGTGTGGGTTCATTATTGAAATGATAGCAAAGAAAAAAAGAGAGGAAAAAATTATTAGGTCTAATTGAATTTTGACACTATCAAGGGAGCCAAATTAAATAGCACTCGTGAGTTTCTTAGTGCACATGTGTATCGAAAGTCTCCTTTACCATTAACACGTGAAAGCAAAATCAAGACTTTTGTACAGCCAAAATGGAAACATTATTTAATCATTAAAGTAATAATAAGTACACAACATCTTCAGGACTAAGAACAAGACCTACATTAGTGAGGGGGTTCGGTTCTGATTTAGGACCGTTTAAATCTCAAAATGAATTCTAAAATGCTATTGAAGTTTTGAGCTAGTAATTTAAGCTAAATCATTTGTTTCAAGAGAGACGCGTCATCTATATATAGAAAACGGCTTTGACGTAAGGGTATTAAACTGCACCAGATCAAGAACTGTTATTTTTTCTAATACCATGAACTAAGAATGAGGTTACATAATTAGTTCCAGTCCACTCTGTATAAAAATATTATTTATATACAACTCTTAAAATATTTAAATTAATGAGTTATCTAAAATACCAAAAGAATTCCATTTAAAAGGAATAAACTTGCAAGAAAAAGTTGACCAAAAATGGTTTAACAAAATGCACTTTTTCATATATTTTTCAAATTTTATATACAATTTGACTATTTAATATACGATAATATTTCACGTAATATATAAGTAACCAAGTAGGTTAGTGGTTCGCTAAATTCACTTACACTTTTTCAAACAATAAAAAACACTCTAAGTCCAAATATATTGTTACAACTAGTAGCAATACCACGCGTTGCGGCAGTTCGGTTTTAAACATTCAAAACGCAGATAAAGAAAACGCATTGTGACAATATATTAAAAAATCATGAAAAAATGAAGCCTTTGTAAAATGAACATTAAAAAATATGAAAACAAACTTTACAATATATAAAACTAAAACTGTCGCATGTCTAGACTTAGCAAACATATGATTATTTCTAAACGCAATGCATCATTTCAATTAAAAGTTATATTGTCATTTTATATATCTTTTTATCATCATTTTTCTTCTATGTTAGGATAATTAAACGTTCTATTTCAAATGCCTCATCTCATAATATATTTTTTAGAAATATTACTGATACATGCCTCTAATATATTTAACCATATAAATATGAAGATATATAATAGTTAAAGTAAGAAATAAAACTAAAAAATAAATTAAATCGACATTACATATCTTATTCATAATATATTTTATTTTTTAACTACCAAACAAATGGAGTGTTAAATTGATTTACTTTTAAGTAAATGAAATATACAATAAAAGGCTTGAATGTGCCATATAAGAAGGGTGGCAAATATGTAAAACTCAAAATTTTTAGTGTTCAAATTGAATGGAGATGATACCGCCCTATGCAAACCGACACGTATTTTTAAAAATATATATAATTTGACATGTTCTTTGTAAAGGTTACAGCATTTTTAAACTTGGTGACCTAAATAAAAATAAATCAAAAGTTGTTTACTATTTAATAGTATTTATTTTAATATTTTTAAGATTAACCTAAATTGGAGAGTGAAAAGATTCACTATTTTATTATTGTTTCATTTTAGTCATCGATCTTAAACAAAGTAAGCATTAAATAATAACTAAGGGCGTATTTCTTCCCTTGACTTAAATTAAACTATAAAATTTTGGGTTAGACTGTACATACCCTCTATTAATACTTGTGATACTTTTCCTATCAAAATTTAATTTTTAATATTGTCATATTTTGGAAAAAAAGTTTTTCCAAGTTCAAAAGACAATTATGTAAACAATTAGTAAATATATACGATACTAAATACTAAATTTTCATCATATGGAATTTCAGTTTTAATATGTATTAGTATACTAGGTTATAATCTCGTGTATTATACGTGTTGAATAAGAAAAATACTAAATATTTATTAATGATGAGTTAGAAACTGTAAAATTTATTTTGATATAAGATATGATTAAAATTACGTATTAGTAAAATTAATTTGATTAGTTGATAAAACATTTCTATTATTTCTAAAAATTTTGTTTTAAAAAAGTTGATTTGAAAAAATTTTATTTTTACTAATATTTCGTTGTTTAAAAACTCCGGGTTTATTTTGTTAAAAAATGATTTCTATAAAAATTTTACTTTTTAAAAAGAATGATTTTAAAATAATTTCATAAATTAAAAAAAGTTTCATTGTTTTAAAAAAATTCAAAGTTTAATAAAATTTTGTTTTTGAAAATGTGTTATTTTTAATCAAAATACTTAGTTTTTAATTAATGAATAAAATACCTTTTAGACATTATTGATTAAAGGAGTTGGATTTAAAATATAGAGAGAGAAAGGGAAAGATTTGTAAATTATTTATTTGACTTTTTAAATAGAATAAATAGTTTAGAGGAAAAAATAAATAGGTGAGTGGCTATGACAATGACATGTGTCATAAATTGTAAAAAATTATTAGCATAGATTACAATTAATAGATTTTTATTATTTATATTATTGAATTTAATCAATATAAACGATGATATGGCTGCTTGCTTACTAATTCGTATCTTTAAAAAACTTTAATCGTTCGGAAAAAATCTTATTTTATAAAAAATTATTTATTTAGAAATAACATTAATAAAAATATTTTTATTAATGTATTAAAAATGTATTTTAATCTAAAAAAGTTAACTAATATTATTAATAATTAATTTGATTATTCGATAAGAAAGAGAAGCGGGAAAAATTTGATAAGGAGGAACGTGATGTTGCCACGTATCCACTTAGTTACTCTTTTATTAGATTAGAAATATATGTAGATAGAATTCAATTTTAAAATAAATCTTGCTTTTTTAAATAGAATAACACATTTGTGTTAACAATATATAAATGTTTTTATTTCCTTGAGTATGTCATCTATATTTACCAAATTGAACTATAGGCTATTTAAATATAAATAATAATATTTAGTAATTATTAAACATGCTATCAAATAATAAGAAGAAAAAAAAAGGATTGAATTGTATATATTTGAGACTCTAAGGAGGGAGTATAACAATTAAAACGAATGTAAAGAGAAGCACGTATAGCATCACCAAAATTTTTTCATAGAAAATAAAAAGTACATGATACTAAAACGATATTAAGATATGAGTGGTTTTTGTGAGTGTTTTTGTTTGGATAAAAGTACGAGTGATTTTACTAGAAAATATTATTATTTCATGATTTTATCTTTTAAAACTATCACAAACCTCACTATGAAAATAAATAGTTAATTAGTTATATATTCATTTAATTAATCAAAACATTTACACGTTTTTGTAAACGTTCAAATCGTTGACTCCCATTTATGCTATTTCGTTTAAACTTATATTAGTTTTACACGATTGTTTGTTATTCGTTATATGTAGAATCTTGCCGTTTTAAATTTCTCGTCGTTAATGCAATTTAGCTGACTCGCATTAAAATACGTAACAAGTATGCTTTTGATATTTCCCATAAGTTTAAATAAGAACAAATATTTGTGGAACTATCCTAATAATGATTTAAACAACCTAAAATCAAATGAAATGAAATAAGCTTGAGCTATTTCGGAGAAGTTGGAATCAACTCGTCCTAAAGTTGATCTACAATCAACGATAAAGCAATCTTTCTAACTAAAAAATCGGATTTTGCGCTATTATAAAACGGATAACACAAATTCAAAAAGAGAACACAAATTTCAACAACACAAATTTCAATCAGACAACACAACAATCTAATATTACAAATTTCAAAACAGATGTTCAAACACATAATATGAATTTTAAAACATACATTACAATTTTTATACTATCATGCATGATACCTTCTCTTAAACTCAAGTCACATAATATATGTATACTTTTACTCGTCGCCTTGAGACCAAGTTTTATATGTTTGTTTTAAACATTGAACACTACATTTTCTTATAAGACAAATGAGATTTAATTTATTAAAAAAAATAATGTTCTATTTCTTAGGATATGCGTAAAAATATTATGGATTTGACACATATATTTCTATTGTTTTAAAGTGAATGACAATTTATCAATTGTGTTAAATACGTCTGTTTATTGTGTCAAATATTTTTTATAATTGATTATATGTATTTATAAAAAATTTCGTGTTATTTTTGTCATTATTTTTTTATATATCATCTTAATTTGTTATTTTTTAATCATATTGTTTACAATTATAAAGTAGCCGCTAAAAGTGTCGTCGCTATTTTTAATCAATAGCGACGATATGTCACCGCGAAAGATGTCGCCGCTAATTATGTCACATCTATGACGCACAATTCTTGTAGTGTACATATTGATGTTTAAAAGTAAAATTACCTGAATAATAATCGGTTTTCAGCCACTTGTTACAATTAATGTTTATGTTGCTATTCCTAATAGCGATCCAAAAAATTAAAATACAAATACATAAAGAATGGGCAATCGAATATATAATCACCTTTTTAAAATCTCTAAATTGAAATACATCGTTTCTGTTTTTCTAAATATCCAACATGTAGAAAATAAAATTGCCTCCATAGTATCTCTTATTTTTAACCATTGTGTTTGAATCCTGCAAAGTAATTCATTTGAATTCGAGTTATATCAAACAAAAGGACGTACCTGATGATTGACTTATCTTCCGCTTTACGCAGTGGCCGGGAGAGACCGTATCACTTTGTGATATAATATATATAACTTTTCTCTACACTTTTTAAATGAGGATACTTCGCACTATTTAAACTCTTGACGTATAGATTACAAAATATAAGTTTATCGGTTGCTACAAATTAATTCTTCATTTCTTATTTTTGTCAAGACATATTCATAATATGTAATACAATAACATGAATACATAAAAACTTTATAGCCCATATAAATTTAGTTTGCACAACTTGCAACTCGTTACTCGTGGATCATGACAAACACGAAGCACTTAAAAGTTCCGACCCAGTTGAGGAACCAATAGCATGATTAACATCTCAAGTCAAACTTGGGTACAGGTGATGGGGTCCTTCGGAAACTTTATTAATGGTGATTAAAGAGCGTGCAAGATGAAGTTGACCACAACCTGGGTTGGGACCCATACATAATAGTTGACCAACTTACAACCCTTGAATGCTAGAACGGTTTACTATTGCATGCATGATTATGATTATGAACTAATAATATTTTCAGCCAATTTAATATATAATTTTAAATGGTAAAAGAAATTTAATAACCTATCATGTTATTTTTCTGGAAAACTAAGAATAAAATATAACAATATTTTTTTATCTAAAAGCTTTCTTTCTCGGTCTTTAGTAGATATTATTATATTATTAGATCTACTTAACTTTTTTGTTTTGTATAATTACAATTGCTTGAATGTTAACCCATTAAAATATACGCTCACCCTAAATGTATACAAATGAGATAGAATATTATTCAAAAAGTGAGTTTGAATTCATCACCTTAGAGCACCGCTTTACGTCATATACATATATTTATTTGTTTATTTTAATTGTCAAATGGATCATTAAGGTTGGATGTATGATAACACTACACGTACTAGTTCAACATCTATGAATGGCATTTAAAGTTTTTTTAAGGTTACCGAAGATAATCAAGTGAATGGCGGAGGTCATAAATTTGGTGACCTTGTATGAGTTGTAAAAGTTTCAAAAGTTTCAATAATGTTAAAGATATAAAATTTAATTTGATAAGAGATGAATTTATGCCTAGATACACTTGTTGGTCGATGCTTGGAGAAAGACTTGTTGGTCGATGCATAGGGAAACAATTGTTGATCGTGGAAACGGCTTCGATTAATTTAGGCAATGATGATAATGACAATTTACATGACGTGACAATTTAAATAGTGCTAATTATAATTTAAATAAAATGTTTAATGATTCAGAGATTAATATTGATGATGATAATAAAAAAATTATAGCTACTATTTGATTATCCTGAAAAACCATTCTAATGGCCGTGCAAAATTTAGTGTTGTGTTAAAGTTATTTAACTTAATTTTAGATTATGAATTTACTAATAAAAGTTTCACAAATCTCTTAGCAGTTTTACATGGCATGCATTTGGAAGGTAATGAGTTACTAGTTTTGTTACATAAATCAAAAAACTTAATGTGTGTAAGGGGATAGGAAGTTAAAAGAATATACATATGTTTAGATGATTGTATGTTGTATATAAATGAGTTAAAAAAGGACATGAATCTTTTAACTCTGGTGCATCAATGTATAAGCGTAATACCAAATCAAATGATGTTGTCGATGATATGAAGAAAAATGGACTACCGGCTACATTGTTGTGATATCTTTTTTTATACTAAGATTATTGCTTGATTTAGATCTGAAAAAGCATGTGGTTTTATAAAACCTTGTGCTATGGCTCTAATCCGAGTCAATTCTATTTCTGATAGGGACAATTGACAATTGAACCTGATTTTTTCTATTATTTTCATATCCGCAATAGTGCAAGCAAAAGGCCCGACCGATTGCTTTTATTTGAATTAACTAGAGAATGCCTTATATAGATATCCAATATATTAAAAATATGGACAATTAAACCTATTTCTCGATTCAATATAAGCCCAAAGAGGTGAATATGGTCACAAATAACGAGAGGTAAAATGTTTATTTTCAAATGAGAAAGAAGCAAAATTATTGAGTTGGCATTTAGATGATCGTGTAAAAGATGGAAATTTAAGACATGTGATAAATTCATCTCAGAGGAGTTGATATGATGTACCTAGAATTGATATGGAGATTAAAAACATATGGTTTTGACTTAGTTCGGACAGAATCAACCATTTTAAAAGCATGAGTAGTTATGATAGTATGTAATATGTGTTTTCAATGATAGATTGCAGCAAAATTACAATCAACAACGATCAAAACATAGAGAATACTCATAAAATGCTTGTATAATGATTTGCTTTTTGATCAAAATACAAGGATTGGGCAGTAGGGTTTAGGGTTACACTATGAAAGAAAACATTTTATTTATAAGCATGACATATGGCCTTCCCTTTCATTAAAATACCCTGACTAAACTATTATATCATATGTATATAAGTCTAAAGTACAAAACAGAATCAATATATCTTTCTAGCCTTCACTCGTATTACTTTTATTCATCCGCTTTAACTAATGTGAATACCAGAATCCTTGGTTGCATATCTTCTGTTCTGCCGCATATCTTTCTATTCTTCATAAGCATTTGTTTGTTCTTTCGCATTTAACATATGCAGATGACAAATGCCTTAGTCGCATTTGTTAGTTTACCCACATAAGTCAAATGCATATGACCAACACTTAGACTCTTTACTTCTTATCCGCATTATTTTGACTCAACCGTATTTCTTCTCAACACTTGCACCAAAATCATCCAAGTAGAACAACTTCCTAACCATCTCTTGAACTAATATGCATGATTCTTTCAGGATCCAATAGTTATGCATGAAGAAAAGAAAATACCTAATGATGTTAATGTTCATCCATGGTGTAAAACATTATGGTAATGATATGGATGTTTGTTTGGCTTCATTGATAGATGATCTAAAGACTCTATGGAATACAAGATGTAGATGTGTGTGATGCTTACAATAAAGAATATATTGAATTAAGATTCATAATATTTTACATCGTAAGTGATTTTCCATCATATGGCAATTTGTAAGGATACAATATGAAAGTTAAGCTAGCTTGTCCTGTTTGTGGAGATATGTAATGCCCTGAAATGTCAAAGTGAGCAACTTAGTAATAATGGTTGAGTTGGGGTTATGTATAAAAAAATAATTATAGGCCAAATTACATTATGGGCTTAGGGCTTGATGGGATTAAGGGCCTAACCACCCATTAAACACCCATAATCAGCCACATTCTCTATTTCTTGCAACCCAAGCCACTAACAACTTAGAGAGAGAAAGTAGTGAGAGAAAGTGAAGAAACTTGAAGATTTGGAGTTTTGTTGATTGAAGGATTGAAGATCTGGTGTTTGAGCATCAAATCAAAAAAAAAGAGCAAGAAATCTGGGTAAGAATCACCATCTAAACATCTCTGTAGATCTGGGTTTGATTCTTGAGTTTTGGGTTTTTAGGGTTTTGAGAAAGATTTCAAAAAAGATCACATTTTTAGGTATGAAATGGTGTAAAAAGCTTATATCTAGCCTTAGAAATGATAAACTAAAGGTTCGGCCGTAAAAAATATAGATTTTGGTTGAAAAATGAAGATTTTTGATGAAAAACGAGCTGAAAAACTCATCCGGCGAAGCTGCAGTTTCATCATGCGAAACTGCGTGAGGAACTACGTGAGAAACTAGTTGAGAAACTAGCTGCGAAACTAGCTGCGATACTATAGGTTCGCTGGTAAACTCCAATGAAAGTTGGGCAGAGATCTCATACGAAATTGCGGGAGAAACTGGGAGAGAAACTAGCTGCGAAACTACCTGCAAAACTGGCTGTTTTGCATAGAAAATGATAGATTCGTGTGTTAATTTGCATGCAGATTATGACACTTATTTATTGATCTAAATTTCTCTTAGACGGAAAGCAATCTACTCATCAGATGAGTTCTAGACCCCCTATTTCATACATGCTTTAAACGTTTTGGGCCGATATGCATACTAAATGACCAGTTATTTTAAAACAAAGTTTTATACACTATCTTACATGGGAAATGAGGTTTTCTAATAAATTTATATCATGCTTTTCTTATTGTGATATGATCTTGGTAATGATGATATGTCTTGTTATATGTTGTGGTATATTATGTATAGCCTAAAGATAAAAGTGAAACCTAAAGAAATGTTATTGGGCCCATAACGTGTACCTTTATAAAGTAAAGCCTTGCAAGCAAATAATAGAGGAGGGTTGCATTTGTTATGCCCTCATGACAGTAAGGCCTGAATTGGCATATCAGTAAAGTAAAGGCCCGGATAGGCAGGCCAGCAAGGCCTGGATTGGCATGAAAATAATGGCCTGTATGGGTACGACAGTAAGGCCTAGATTGGCATGTCGGTAAAGTCCTGTGTTCATCATAGGCACCGATAGTGACTGGGAATTGAAGGATAATGATGAGACATAGATACCAAATAAATGAAAGTATTGATGATAAAACGATAGTCTGTGTATAGTAATGTTCGAATATGTGATGACTACTTTCAAATGATAAAGTTAATATATAATACTAAAATGTTATTTGATAAAGTAAACCTAAAATTCACTCAGCAAAGCTGACTTTTGTATGCATATTAGTTGACAGGTGAGCTGTTGGACTTAAGTGAATATGGGCATGGATTCTAGATGCTACTTGGCATATGAAGGCTTGCATCCCTGATGTATCAATCAATGATTGGCTCTCTGATGTATCTCACTGCTAGCAGACCAGACATCATGTTTCCTGTTTGTCAGTGTGCACGCTATCAGAGTAATCCAAAGGAATCTCACATGAAAGCTGTCAAATAATTTTCAAGTATCTCAAGGTCAACCAACACTAGGCCTTTGGTATCCTAAAAATTCTGATTTCAATTTATATGCTTATAATGAAAATGATTATGCAAGATGTAACTTGGACAGAAAATCAACCACCAGTGGCTGTCAATTTCTTGGAAACAGGTTGATTTCATGGTAATGCAAGAAGCAGCAGATAGTATCTACATCCACTACAGAAGCTGAATATGTGGCTGTATCAAGTTGTTGTTCACAGATTGTTTGGATTCAGCAACAACTTTTTGATTATGGCCTTAATTTTTATGACACTAAAATTTTATGTGACAACACTGCAATTTTAAACATAGTGAAGAATCCGATTCAACATTCAAAGACAAAGCACAATGACATCCGCATGCATTTTATCCATGACTATTTTGAATGCAAACTTATTCATTTGGAATCAGTTTCCATAGATGATAACATTGCTGATTTGTTTACTGAGGGTTTGATCATTTGCGATTTGACTTTATAGTCCAATCTCTGAAAATGATTAACGCTGGTTAACGGTTATCCATTCACCTTTCTTTTTCAAAAATTGTTTTCATTTTTAGTTAAAATTGTTATTTTCTTGCAGATAATCATAATTTTAGGGGGATAAAATTTCAAAATATCTTGAAAAAGATCTTAGTTATTAAAATTTTTGAAAATGTTTCGAAAAAGATTTTTTTTTCTTAGGGGGAGTAACAGAAAAGTTGCAACAATATTTTGTTTTACATGTTAAGAAAATTAAAATTGTTAAGGATATATAGGAAATAATAGTACATTTCTTGATTTTGATTCATTACATCCTAAGGCATAAAAGAAACTGATTTGGATTATGTTTGATTTGTTGATAGGCTTGACTTTCAAGACTGAAAAACATTGTGATCTGTAATACACTAAAAGTAAATTAAAAATATTGAAGTGGGTTACTCATCAAGGTTTTTTGGTAAAACTGATTCCAAGCTAAAACAGACTGAGAGTTATAGTCTAGTCATACTCAAGCCAGTTACTATCTGATTCAGTGTTTTTTAGAAGAAATATGAAATATGTATATATAAATACAAAAGAAGAAAAAGATATGAAAAGCAAAAACAAAATAAGAAAATGAATATTATTAAAAAGAGAAAAAAGATGCCAAAAAGGCCATAGATGAATAAAAGATGTCAATGAGCACAGTAATAAAAGATATGTCATAGACATACATACTATATGATAAATATTTTTCTTTTTGAGAATATGTTCTGACACAGGAGGCAAAATCAAAAGATGGGGCATGTAAGTCCGACTTGGCATATAAGTCCTAAACGTCTTACGAGGGCAAAACATAAGTCCGACTGACTGTTAATAAGTCCTAAAACTTGTTAATATTCTGTGTTTTGAAATGTTTCTCAGGCTAATTATGCTCTAAATAGATATTATATTAGAGAAAAATAATTCTGAAAATGCTGATCAAAGATAAAAGGTTTAAGTCAAGTTGGGGTGACTTGAAATCTCAATAGTGTCTTGAAGCTGGATAAGGTTCTACAGAATTTTTGATTTTGGGATACACAGATTTCTATATGTTTAAAATAAAATATTTTGTAAAAGTTCTTCAATGTTTTTACCCCCACTAAGAACAAAATCTTTTTCAAGACATTTTCATATGTTTTCCCCCTAAAATTATGATTATCTAGACAGAAAATAATAATTTTAACAAAAATAAATAGAAAAATATTTTTGAGATGGTGTCAGGATAATCGTTAACCAAAGTTAATCATTCCCAGAGGTTAAACTAAAAAGTTGAATCGGTAATGATCAAACGCCTTTTAGTAAACAACTCAGCAACGTTGTTATCTGATTTGACTTGTTCTAGATGAATAAGCTTTCGATCAAAACAATCACGAATAAAATGATTCGGATGTCGATGGGTTTTGCTTTTGAATGTTTAATAGGATTCTTTACAATATTTATCACTGCAGTATTGTCACACCAAATCTTGGTGTTATAAATGTTAAGACCATAGTCAAGAAGTTGTTGCTGAATCCAAACAATCTGAGAACAACAAGTTGATGCTGCTACATATTCAGCTTCTATAGTGGATGTGGATACCGTATGCTGCTTCTTGCATTGCCAAGTGATCAACCTATTTCCCAGAAATTGACACCCACGAGTTGTGGATTTCCTGCCCAAGTTACATCCTACATAGTCACTGTTAGTATAAGCATATAAATTGAAATCAGAAGTTTTAGGATACCGAAGTCCAATTTTGGTTAGCCTTTGAGGTATTTGAAAATCCGCTTGACAGCTTTCATGTGTGATTCCTTTGGATTACTTTGATATCATGCACACTAACAAACAGGAAAAATGATGTTTGGTCTGCTAGCAGTGAGATATATCAGAGATCTAAAAATTGATCGATACAAATGTTGATCAACGTCTTCAGCCATGAGATCAGGAGTCAAAGTAAGACAAGAAGACATTGTGGTTGGGGCAATTTTGGAGTTTTGAAATTTATATTGGTCCAGAATACTGTGAACATATTTCTCTTGATGTATCAGAATACACTGATTATCTTGTTTAACCTGAATACCCAAGAAAAAGGTCATTTCTTCAAGAGAGCTCATCACAAATTTCTTTTTCATCACAACTTCAAATTCCTTGCACAAATCATCATTGGTTGATCCAAAGATAATATCATCAATATATACTTGGACAAGAATGAGATCACACCAGCCTTTTTTAAGAATAAAGTTTGATCAATAGCATCCCGTGTATAACCATTTGCAAGCAAATGTTCAGTGAGGGTGACATACCAAGCTTGATGTAAACTATAGGGTGCTTTGTCTAATTTGTTTGCTTGATAATTAATGTTGATAATTGCAATTTCTAGACTTATGATTTGGCTTGCCACATACAAAACAACACATTTTATGATACATATTTTGCACTCGTATATTTCTTACGAACTGTTGATGATAACTTCTATAGTTATCATAGAATCTGGCTTTAGTATTTCTTCAGCCTTGTGATTCTGTAACAGTCTCTTTTTCATTAAGAACTTTTCTAGATGATCACGAAAGAATTAAGGTATAATTCTTAACAGTTTGATGTATTTCTGCAGCCGATGAGGCATGAATTGTAGCTTACCTTTTGACGTACTGGAATAGGACCAGACATCTTGTTTCACAGTGTTAGCAGTAATAGGAGATTTATTTTTAAAGAAGCATGCATTTGTTTCTTTAAATATATGAACTTCCTTATTTATGTTGCCTTTTGAAACAAATTTGTTCTTGAAATCAGTTTTCAAGTCAGATACTGATGTTGTGACATGTTTTCTTTCATTATCTTTAAAATCTATTTTTGATTTTAATTTCTGTTGTTTGTTAGACATTTTTGAACAATCATTTGTAGAAAGAAAAATATCTGAAATTTCATTGATAATTGATGATGATTTACATGAAGATTTTTTGTTACAACTTTTATTTTCCTTAAAATTTATTTGATCATCACTTTCCCAATCTTCAATCACTCCTTCTTTCTTCATACTTTCTATAAAATAATTATCATGATTAATTTTATTTTTAGTTTTTATGACAGGGTCAACAGTCAGTGAAACATTGACTGGAGTTATTAGGTCTGACTTTGGTTGAAAACCTAATCCATTGGTCTCTTCATCTGATGTGGTAATCAATGAAGATAAACATGTATAATTATGATTAATTGGTAGTGCTATGTTAGAATATCCAACTCCACATTTACCACCATTAATTTTCTGAGTCATTGAGACTTGATTATACCTTCAACCATGTTTGAGGACAGCTCAAAATTTTCAATCATTAATTTTACAAATAAGAGTATACTGTTAAGTTTATTGATTTCTAAAGATAGTTTATTGTTACGTGTTATCAAATCCTTTATGTTACAATCTTTATCCTGAAGATTCAATTTTGATTGATAAATCGTTTTGTTTAATCCGTCTATCTTTTCTTTAAAAATTTTCTCATCATTCTTATATTTACGAGCTTGATATTGAAGTTTTCCAACTTCTAGTATCAATCGTTCATTGTGAACTCTATATCTTTGAACCTTTTCTAAACATGTGTTTGAACAAAGATTAGTATGTACCACATCAGACTCTTTTTACCTGTTCTTCTCTTCAGGTATGACATTTACCATGAAGACTTTTAGTTCTATCTTTTCTTCTGCTTTAGATGCCAGAGTGATCTCAACAGCATTAACAGTGTCATCACAAGCTGGTGCTAGAGTTTCCTCAACAGCATGCACAGTCTTTTCATCTTTAGTTAGAGTAAACTCAACAGCCTTTTCTTCATTAAACACCCCTTCAATATTCTCACAAACTTCTTCAACAAAGATTCCTTTTATCAAATCATCATTCATAAACTCAGCAAGTAAATTTTTTTCAACATTCTTTTTATCAATTTGAATTGTAGCTAACAAAGCAGTAGAGAGTTTGATATCAAGAATCACCATCTGGTCTGACCAATCATATTCTTCATTGGTCTGAGACACCAAAGCTTTGTTATTTTATATGCTATCTTTATATCCCTTTGACTCTACCTCCACAGATACCATCTTCTTTCCATTGTTAGTTTGATCTGGCCTTTCCTTAGTACATTCTCTAGCAAAGTGATTGGGTTTTGTCATAATTATAGCATCTCAAACTTGATTTATCAAACCCAATCTTGCTCGAGTTATTTAGACCAAACATCTTGTTCCCCGTTTTTCTTGCAAAATTTTTCGCCTGATACACCACCATAGCCATTTGATACTTGATATCATTTTCTTCAACATCATCAGGATTAACTTGTTGCAAATCATCAACTAAGATGTTGGGTGCACTGAGTCTTCCAGCAGTGAATGCTTCATAACTGTTCATGAAAGTGGGTTGAGTGGAATGACTTTGTGATAATAACAAATGCTTGTTATGTGGGTTGAGTGGAATGACTTTGTGATAAATCTAATGTTGTGATTGAGATTGCATTTGATTGTAATGATTTTGATGAGAGGCTTGAAACTGAGGTATGGATGGATCCTTGACATTTAGATTAACAGAATTAGTTGCTTGTTGTTGACATAACTGGGAATAGCTGACATAGTAATTAGGATTACTAGTCATTTTCGCATATAGTTCAGATGCTTCAGCTCTCATTGTGTTGATATAATTAGCAGCTCCCTGCTTGTCATCCATTTCATATGACTTGATGGTTGAAATGAGATCGCTAAGGGACAGAGTGAATAGATCCTTAGTTCTCTTGATGGTGGTACAGTTGTTGTTCCAACAATATGGTAAAGTGTTCAATAACTTTTTGTATACAGAAATATTCTCCAAGGTAATTCCAGTATTTTTCATCTTTGTTATCAGCTTAACAAATCTGGACATTTGAGCCTCTAACGTTTCACCAAGTACATGGTTAAACATATTAAAATCTTGGTTCAACATGCCCTTTCGGCTTTCCCTTATATCCTTATTACCCATTATCTGCTCCCTCATAGCATCCCATAAATCTTTAGCCTTTCTGTAATCCTTGAATTTCTGAGCAATCTCAGTTGTAAGTGTCATAGTGATAGCAGCATACGCTTTGTCATCAAGCTCAAGCTTCTTCATGTTTTCTTATCCCAGAGATGTTCAGGTTTGGGTACTAACTCTCCCTTATCATTGTTATACACAGGAATATACGGTCCTTGTTTGATTGACCGCATCATTCGAGGTTTAGTGTAAATAACATGATTCTCAAATTGGTAAACCTAGTCAGGATAATCTTCTTCGCTGAGAAGCCTAGGAAGATTTGTGCTAGTTCCAATCTCATTGTCGAGGTTGAGAGTGGCAGTGATGTGCTTTAGATTTGCCATCTTGAAATTTAGAAATCAAACTTTTCCGAAAGTTTCAAACATGAAGTTTCGCATGAAGATCAGAGTTCTCGCGCGAACAGGCACTAACTTCTCACTCGATTAGTTTTCTAACTGAATTTTACGAAAAGGAAACTTCTCACGTGAAAGGAATCTTTTGTAACGAACTTTTCAACAAACTTTCTGAAACACAAACTTCTAGAGCGAAGATTCCAACTTCAATTTTTCACCCAATTGTTCAAAATTGATTAATTAAGCTTTCAATTAGTGATTTAGGTTCAATTTTGATCGTAAATGTCTCTAATTGATTCAATTTAGCTCATTTAATCAGATGAACACCATCAAATCTTCAATCACCAACAAAACAGCTTTCAACATCTTTAAAAGTGATCAAAAACGGTAGAAATCAAGTTGCTCTTCAAAGGATTCCAATTCGAAGCTTAAGAGCACTTTAAAAAGCACTCTTCAATCTTCAAATCAATCGATCTAGAGCATACCAAGCTCTGATACCAATTGTTAGATCAACACGTTAACAATCAGATCGATCTCGCGACAAGAACACGGAATATAATCATCACGGTTAGAAGATATAATAAGCAAAGATGAACACAAGTGTAAATAAACTTTAATTTCTATTGCTCTCTGATTTAAAAGATACAAAATATATGTGAAATCAAAAAATGACAAAAGCACTCTAAGTTACATCAACTAACTACTATTTGTACTAAACTATGAACTTTTCGTATAGTTCTCGCGCGAGATGTTCTTCTCGCGCGATAACTTTAAGTTCTCGAGCGACTGGTCTTCATAATCTTGATTTGATTTTCCGAGCATCTAGGTTCAATCCCTACATCATGTTTTGATATGCAAGTCTAAAATGAATCTAATTAAGAATAATGCCCTCTCATGTTTGTGTAGCTAAGTGTTTTTTGCATATGTGTTTGTGTTTAAATATGACTATGTGTGGACTTTGTTCTTTTTTTGTCAAAGAACATAAGTGTCATGCCCATCTCTTTTAGCTTTTCTTATGCAATCTTGATATTAGGTGTGAAGACCAATTGATTTATATGAGTTTTAGATGTAACAAAACCTAAGTCGAATAAACTAAAATGAAACAATTAATACATATGTCATGTTTGAAGATTAAATTTACATTTTAGTCCGAGTAAAAACTAATTAATATGTATATAGACTTTATGTTGTCATGTAATAAGACTATTTTTTTCCCTCTGATTTTAGTAGTTTATGATATTTGGAGTTTTTCAAGATTTAGTGCACCTAAATATTTGTTGCTGTCGTTTGCTATTGGGTTTTTGATTTGTTTAGCCCAATAAGGACCTGCTGTGTTAAGGTGTTTGTGTATGTTAATAGTCTTTGTTGGGTGCTCGAACAATGGCTATATTTGTGTTAAAAACAGGTTTATGTCCGAGTAACATTGGCCTATTAATCGTTGTTTTCTTTGTTAGATGTTTGTAGGGTTTCAGGCTAATGATTGTTTACATGTTCATGCGTTCATTGTATGCGGGTATGCTTTGTTATTCGTATGCTCCTTTTGTGTTATCTTATGTCATCTAAGACGTGGCGCCAGTCCTCTCATCGAACGTCATGTAATAGCCATTGTGCAACATGTAGCAAAGTTAAGACAAACCTCAACTCAGAAGGAATGTCTTATAAACATGCCGTACGCGACACATACAACACGCAACATAAAAAACAAACCATTACGCGTCTCAAACAAATTAAACCTATGTAACAAGAACCAATACGGCATATTGCGCAACGTGCGAACTAGAATGTCCAGTTGTTTTATTTATGTGTAAATGCAAATCATGTGCAGCTCGTGCTACCTACACATATGTGGGTAAGCAATTTAAAATTTGAAAAAGTATTAAAAACACATTGATGGTTTTTTTAGTACATAAACATATACAATATATTAAAAGTGCATAAAATTAAAAAAAGAATATCAGTGGAAGTTCATGCACTTTTGAATAATGATAAGAAAACATCACATGTTCAATGAAGAAAAAAGATAAAAAAGAAAAATGTGTTCATTTACAAAAGATTATTACAGATGCATGTCACATGCAATTTTCCCACCAAAAGTTTAAGCATCTGTAACTTTCTTATACGTCAATTTTTTTTTTAAAAAAAGAACACCCATAAATTTGAGCGTTTTTAATCTTTAAAACGATTATAATATTGTTATATAAAAAACAAACCTAAACCGAGTGCGGTGTTTTATTGTATGTTTAAACTAGTTACATTTTAGGGTATTTTAGAACTGAATGATTTTATGGTGTTTAAATGCATAATTTATGGTGTTCTTAAACTGGACAAACTTATGATGTTTTAAAACTGAGTTGCAATAGAGTAAAGATTGTTAAAACACAAATAACTAAACTACTCGATTCTAGAGAAGTGCAATAGGAATTAAGGATTTAATAATCGAGTAGAAGTATAAAGATTCAAGAACATTATATGATAAATCACTATATCCTAAAAGATTTAAATGTTTTGTTAATTTTTGTACATGGATATGAATTTTAATGTCGTTATGATACATAATGTTAAAGAAAAAAAATGAAATTATAAAGAAAAAATGTCATATAGAAACAATTAAAATATTATGTTGATTTTTCTAATTATAATTTCATTAGAAATGTAATTACGAATTGAAAACCTAATTGTGATGTTGAGTTTTGACAAAAAAATATAATATATCATTATAAAGACACCATAAACTCATCCATTTTAAAAACAATATAAAGTTATTCAGTTCAAAAGTGAAATAAATTCGTTTAGTTCTAAAACATCATAAAGTCATCTAGTTCTAAAACAACATAGAATTGCGTAATTTTAAAACATCATAAAGTTATTCAGTATTAAAATACCATAAATTTCTCTGTTCTGAATACCATAATTTTATTTAGTTCTAAAACATCATACGTCTGCTCAATTCTAAAACATTATAAAAATTTTCTAGTTCTTAAATATCATAAAACTTTCTACTTATAAAACACCATATAGTTGCCCAGATGTAAAACACTATAAAATCGTCTAGAGTTTAAACACCATAAAACAATATAAATCAGCTAGTTTAATTACATTATGAAAAATCACCAAGTGATTTTGAACTGTGTAATTTTATGATGCTTTTAAATATTTAAAGAAGATGAAGGAATATACATGTGACTTCCATCTGCAGTACTCTAAGTTGATCATTGAATAATTTAATTGATAACTAAATCTGTAAACTCTAGAATTTCGGTTCATTGAAGATCTTTAGATCAAGGTTCAATTTTGTCTCCTCATGTGCGATACGGGTGTTTGTGAATTTATTAGAACGTCGTGGATCATTTTAGATGTTCAAGATTGTGATTCAGACGCTCAATGACTAGGAAAACAAATTGAAATAGACGAAAATAATTTAAAATGATTCCAAATAGATCTTCAAGATCACGATTTAAAGTTTTCAATCCAAAAGTTAAAGACACAAAATCTTTTTATTGTTGGTTTATCAATGTGCTGAGTAGCTTCTGTTAACAATGGTGGCTAGAGCCAAGTGTTCGCATTTTTTCATTGAAACAACTCGTTTATGTTTGTATATATAATCATTATTGCTTATTTTGTATTTGTGTAGGTGAGTTTAGATATTGATATATGAAAACATGAGACTTTTTATTTAACAATACATACTCACTTTATAATTATATGAGTTCTTGATATAAGAACAGGTCTTATGCCATTGCCATGGTCGCTTTTGAATGGTTTTAGCCTCTTGAATGTTCAGTGAACATGCTTATTGCAAAAGGGTGGAAACTTCTGATCTTATGTTGATAAGTTTTGACAAAATGTAATCTTGTACCATGTGTAGTCTTTTTATGAATTGTGTTCATATTTATATCCATTTGCTTAACTAATCGAATGTTTTATGGGGCTTTGTAAGTCATATGGAGCTTTAGTTCCTAAGATTTTTGGAGCCCCGGATATGTGATTATGTCCACTGCTTTATGTTTAATATTCTCGGCTTCTTTCTATTGTGGTTCTAAGGGTGGACAGGGCATATTCGCCTTGAGGTGCTATTCATGTATGCATTGCCTTATAAAAGTTGCAGTAGACAGTTCTAATGGTGATGTGATACTCAAATTGTTGTTCATTTCTTCAAAAAAGGTGCTGATTATTAATGCCATGACCTCAAAAATGGGAGAATAATTTATATATATACTCCCTTTAGTTTTGTTACCGTAGTGGCCTCATCCTTGTGGTGACACCCCATATAGTTCTTCAAATTTTGTCATGGTCACTTTCTTTATTTGACTTGAGTATTCTTGTTTCTTGACTTTGTATTTATTTAGACATGTTATGTATCTTGTATATTTATTTTTTGTCCAGCTTCTTGCTGGTCTGTAGTAATATAATTTCTTGTTGTTTCCAAAAGAAATTCACTGGTTTGTATGAAAGATAGTAGTTAGTGGAAAGGTGGAAGTCTTCTAAAGACTACAATGAACGATTTGAAATTGTATGGGTCCTTGATGGATTTAAAGCATAACTGGAGAAGAGTTTAAAATGTAGCAGATGAATCGATGAAGAAAATGAATGTGCAGATGGAAAAGTGATGATATCCCACAAGGGAGTATTCGACTATGAAGTGAGACTATGAGATTATTTGATGTTTGCGTAAAATATTTTTCCATAAACCTAACTATTTTTAATGGCAAAATTACCCATCTTTTAGTCTTTTTTGGCAAAATGTTTTTTTTTATTTGAGCCTCTCTATATACGAGTTCGATTCATATATATATATATATATATATATATATATATATATATATATATATATATATATATATATATATATATATATATATATATGTATATTACACACTTAAATAGACTGTATCAATCATAACTTATTTACACGGTCATAATAATAACAATTGCACGATACAAGAAATAAAAACATTTCTTGAAAAAATGGTAATTTTCTTCAGAATTATTAGTAATAATGTTAGTTAAGTATGATTCTTGTAGATAAAAAAGAACATGTATTTTTAAATAATTTTAATAAACGTAATATAAATGAAATATTCTTATCTTATTATTCATAACTAAGCTGGTAAGTATAGTTTAATAATATTTAAATATCTAAATATCCTTAATAATGACGAATTGAAATTATTTTGTGATTCAAAACAATGATTGTAAAATTTCATGGTTATAACTAATTATAAGATATGTTTCTAAATTCTAAGAAAACAAAATGATAGTTGTAACATGTCTAATAACTAAAAGGTTAGAAATTTACTTATAAAATAATAATTTGTTGTATGCCATTGACTTTTGAGTAAAATTATTATAGAAAATTAGCATAATGGTCATTTGACCAACAAAACTTACCACCTAAGCGGCTAAGCGAGATATTCCCCAAAAATCTCGCCCAAATTTAAAAAAAAATAAAAAAACAGTTTTTAATTAAAAATGTTAATGACTACCTTTTAATTATTATTAATTATATGAAAAATAATTCGTATAAAATAATGTACGTATTCTTTAATTTAATCTCGCCCATATTTTACGAATTTAATAAAATAATATCTAAATTTTTTAATATAAAACTATTTGAAAGATAGATTTGTAAGTTATTATTTTCTTAAAATCTCGTAACTTTTAATTATTAATAATTTTATACAAAAACAAATTATATAAATATGTAACTTTCTGTAAACGTACATAGATAAAGTGTTATGTATTTTAAAAAAGTTTTAAAAAATTAAAAGATTTTCTCTTTTCAATTTGCTTAGTTTTAGAAGGAAAAGATATAATAAAAGAAGAAACAAAATAAATAAGTTTTGGATGTTGATATGTACATTAGTGTTTTAATGTAATTTTAAAAGTTGTTATTATTTCAAAAAAATATAAAAATTTCCCTAAAATCTCGCTCATCTAAAGTTCTTGTTATTTTGGGTAAGTAATTTTTTTTATCTATAATATATATTTTATTTTAAATTATTATGTTTAAAAAGGTTATATACTTTCATATTTTTATAAATATATAAAACATACATTATAAAAGGTTGAATAATTTCCTAAAATAAATCCATAGTTAATAAAACTTAATTTTATATAAAGTTATGGAATTATATTGTTTTATAAAAAAATACGGAAATAAAATTCTTCATTTTTCTAAAAACGTTTTTCTATATGTTTTATGCACATAAAAAAATTATATTATTTTTCACACTTGACCAAATCTCCATTTTTTATAAATAAAATATATTAACAATTATAAATACATAATATTAAAAAAATTTAAAAAATATAAGCGAGGAGGGCAATTAAGTAATTCTGGATGAGGAAAATACATGATTCCTCTTCTAGTCAACGAGAAAAAACACCAAATGATACCTCAACGAGTAAAAGCACTCAACTCCTCGCCTAGTTAGCTAGGAACCCATATAAATTGCCACGTCAGCAATGTATTGGGAGATTTCCTCTCCTACTCAGCGAGGAGAGTACAATCAGCGAGGAATTATGATTTTTTCTCGTCCACATGACGAGGAATTACCACTTGTCAGATTCTGATTGATTTATTTTTTGGTAATTTTTATTTTTGAATGTCGTTTTTTTGATAATTTTATTTGGTCAATTGGTTAATTGGTTAATTTAGTAATTTTCCCAAATTATTAACCTAATAAAAAAGATGGTATATATAATACATCTTCTGACACATTAAGTCAAACACATAAGCTTTTTCTCCCAACATAAAGCATGAAAAGTACTAGTGTAATTTTATGCTTCCTTTTAAGAAAAATAGACATTCTAGTCAAATTTGGCTTAATAAAGCGGCATGATAATAGCTACAATACATTCAAAGATGGCTCAAATAATATCGAGGGGTAAAATAAATTTGAATTGTATTTCAATATAAAATGTTTAAGAAAATATAAAAACATACTTTTTATAAGGTTTCATTAAGTTCTATAATTACGTTTTAATTGACAAAAATGAATCTTAATCAATTTTGCATGGTATTGTTAAATTTAACTAAGTTTAACTTTATGTTAGAATTTTTTTTTCTCTTAACAACAACAATAAGACTAATTAATCTTAAAACATATACCTAACCTTTAGCACATCGATTATACAATATACGATCATATTATTTGAGACTGTATATCTATCACTTTGAGATTTATATCACATTTAAAGGTGTTTTATTGTTTTACACATTTTTACTCTTTTGGGATTTAAATGTAGATGTCCCATTCACATGTTTTATACGAGTATAGAATGATGACATTTATATGTTTCATCATGATTGAGTTTATCACATCCGCTACTAGCGATTACGTTTTCTTATAATCAACTACTAGGATTTTCTGAATACAAACCTTTGCGTTACAAGTCACAAGATCTTATTATTTATGTTTCTTTTATTTCAGAGACACCCATTTATAACCTATTTGTTTGACTTCTGTAGGAGTTCGAACTATATATCTGAAAACGTTTTGTTTGTTATATATAATTAATTTTGCCTTTCACTCATCTTGTCATTTTAGTTAGTATATATTTGTGTATGTACTCATTTAGAGTTTTAGTTAAGTAATCTTTCGCATTAGTTGCATCCGTTGCTATAGCATATGTAAATATTTCACGAACGCATGTTTAATTTTGGTTCCATTTTGTATTATTCTAAACATAATTTGTTGATATCTCAAATTGTTTGGTACTAGAGTTTCTTTTGAAACTTCGTTATCCTCTTTTAGGATTGTTCATCTTTTTGAGGATCGTATTAGTCTTTTTAAGACATATACCCTCTTTTAGAGCATTATTAATTTCTTCTAAAAATTTATTAGTCTCTTTTAGGAGATTTATATTTTCTTGGGTTTTAAATATAACATCTTATGAGCTTACCCTAACTTCATTATTATGATTTTTATTTTTATTTTCTGGTCTTAATTTTTAAATCTGATTAATTATCCATGATTGTTTGTATGGTAATATTTCTATATATTTAAATTCAAATAGATAAATTTGATGCTGATATATGTGTCTTTATCATAATTTTTAGTTTTGTGAGTTCATTTGGTTACACATTAATTTCTTAGTATAAAATATTAAACTTTAGATTCATATCGATCACTTCTAGGACCTATGACCTATATTTAATGTTCATGTTGTGTTTCATGTTATTTATTGTGATACATGCCTTTCCTTGATCTTATATCCCCTAAGATTGAGAATATTATGACATGTAAGTAGCAATTAGCATAGTCTACTATAAATAATTATCTAGTCATTCTTAGGATCAAGAGTAAAAACTGATCGGGTCCGAGATGTGAATTTGAGTTGATGTGACTCAACTAGGATCGAATATGATGATTGAGTCAATGATTATGTAGTGGAAATATAGAATCAAAGAACATTTAATGCTGAAAATAATAATAAATGCTTTGTATATTGATATTGGTAAACAAGATACAAAGTGTGCTAGGGTTTGCAACACAAAACAAAAGCTTACAATCGAACCCCTTAATAAAGAGTATACTATTCTATTTTTATGCTGATACAATGCCTGTACAAAATGACTAAACTACCCTGACAACTAGACATCAGAATACTAGTCTAAGTACAAAATGTTGATCAGCATTTGTAATGAACATCCGCATTAGCTAATGCGGATGAGATAATCTTCATCAGCATTTCTTCAGTTGTGCATCCGCATTATGTATGTCATCCACATTGACTAATGCGGATGACCAAATACTTAGTCGTATTTGGTTCTGCTTATCCGCATTAGTAAATGCGGATGAACAAATACTTGGCCGTATTTGTTCTTGCTCATCCGCATTAACTAATGCGGACAACCGACACTTGGTCTTTTTCTTTTATTGTCTTCATCCGCATTACTTCTTAGACTTTTTCAAATTCTACCAACCAGAACAACCTTCTACCACCTCTTGAATTGACATGTATGATCCTTTTAGGGGCCAACAATACTCCCCCTAAGGATTATACAACTATGTACTTCAAGGGTTTGATGGTGGTGGAGGTTGTGAAGATTCTGGTGGTCCTTCTGTTGCAGGTGATTGCTTCTTAGGAACTTGGACTGTTGATGGAGCTGGAGCTGGTTCAAGCTCTGGAGACTGTTATGGTTCACCCAACGAAGGATCCAGTATTGCTTTAATCGTATTAGAGAAGTCTTTGGAATCATTTATCTTGTCTCTGCTAAGAACATGGATCTTCATTTGACTCATGGTGTGAATTGCCTCAATAGGCATCTGTCTAAGAGATATGGGTTCCCACACGGATACAGTGGACAACCCATCTCTATGGATCATCAAAGAGCCATCAGCATCAACTTCCAGCTTAACAGCATTTCACAGCTGAGGAGGAACTCTTTTTCTTTTTCTTTATTCTTTCTTTCTATTGATTCTGTCGTAGGCTATCTTGAGTATCTTGATGCATTTCAAAAATAAATACATATCAGCTTCTCCCAGCTTGTTATCTATTTCTTTGAAGTGTCTTGTGAAAATATATAGTGGATATAGGATTCATCTAGCAGTTTCACCTAATATCCACTAAACAAACTTATCTCAGTACCTTCTTTTCCTCCCTATTTTCTTTCAATCACCAACTCATATGTCTTCTCATCATAGAATACATTGGAGATTGGTTTGGACTTATGGGTTCCATCAACCATCTTTCTTTTTAGTGATTCTGTTGGCTTTACATTCAAATCTGGAAATACCAACTCTTCAGTTCCTTTTTTCTTCTTCTTTTCTAGAGGATTGTTAAAAGATTTGTCTTTTCTTATGCATATTGCCTTCAAAGACTTGAAGTTGTTTGTTTTCTTAAACATCTTCAATATATCTTCAAACTCATATCCTCTGTACATAGCATTATGATTGATTAATTCCAGCTCAGCTAATTCTTTCAGATCATGTATCTATAGGGAGTTCACTAGAGCAGTATACTGGGTGAAGAATTGAACTAGCCCTGAGATCCTTTTCACCATGAACATATTCCAATCACTGTCATACTTTCAGGCAATTATCTTCACATCCACCTTGCTTTCTGGAGCAGACACATCCTTAATCATTTCTGAAGTTGTTAATCCTTCACTTAACTCCAATTGAGAGGGTTCAATAAACCATTCAGGGTTTTTGTGAAGCATGGGTGCCATGACATCATGATCTTTGGTAGTGAATTAGATATCTTGAGCTAAAATTCTTGTTCTCGGCTTCCTCCCTACAACCTCATCTTCTATGGTCCTCAGTCTTTCTTTCTTTTCCTTGATTGTATCCCGGAGGGAATTTGTCTTCATGTTACCCAGCTTTCTTTTTATGAATCCTTGATTAGATAGATAGTCCTTCATTTCCCTATCTGTCATGCTGTAGGGATTAGGATATTAGGAGGCACTTGGGTCTTTTGAGGTTGTGTTGGAGTGAAATGGATTGGGGATCTGACTGTTTCATCATGCTTTTTCAGCTTTGTTTCTTTCTTATTTCTCTTCCTTTTATACTCAGTCACAAAGGTAGGATCTAGAAGTTTGTGTATTTTTTTCACTTCCTCTACTATTCCCTCATAGGTCATTCCAAACACTTCATCAGCTTCATAACCATGATTAATCAAGAATATGGCTTTAACCATCGGATCATTGGTTTGTGCCTTCTCAACCATCTTCTTAATAGATGACTCATCCTTTGTAGGTCTATCCCTAAACATAGGGTCATCAAGGATGCTTTCATCATATCCTCCCTCTATCTCTCCTTCTTCCAAAACAATCACCTCAATTTTCTTCTTCAATTGTTCCTCAGCCTTCTCATGCTCCTCCAGAAACTGAGCAATAGCAGCAAGGCTTCTTGGATCATCTTTTTGTCTTTTATGAGCTGGTTCCTCTTCTACCACAGGTCTATTGCATTTGGCCTTCTCAGATAAGTAATTTCTCTTCCTGGAGTATGCATGTAAACATGGACTAGAAGAAAAGGGTATAGAGGCTTTGGCTTCTTTTTCCTTCCTTTCTCTTTCAAGTTTTTCAGTTTCTTCCCTTTGTTTTTCAACAGTTTCTTTTTCTTTAAGCTCTTCACACAGCTTCATGAGAAGTTCCTTTTATTAATCAGTCAAGGTGAATACAGGAGCAAGATGTAAGCTTAATTCTTCTTCTAATAGCACAGGGTTAGGGGGAATTACAACTATTGGGTCAACTGGAGCTCCGAGTTCTCTGATAAAGTCCCAAAAGTCTTCATCAATAATAAACTCTCCAAAAGAATACATGTCTAAGTCTTCAATAAGCTCTTTCATCTCAGATCCCTTATCAATTCTTTCTTCAGAAGATGGATTAGAATAGACAACTATAGCTAATATTTCTTCTTTCTCCCTAACCTTACTTTGTTGTGATGCTAAACAGTTTCTATCATCTTTAGTCTCTTTGAAGGTGTAGAGCTATCATCATCATCACTGCTCTCACCGGAGACATCTTTATCTTCTTTTGATTCTTTTTCTTTTTCAGTCTTATCATCTTTGTCTTTATCATTCTCATCATCTCCCTTCTCATCCTTTTCTTTTGCCAATTCTTCTTTTATCTTAATCAACATCTCAATTTCAGACACTCTCTTTGTTAGAGCTTCAATCTGTCTGTGGAGATCAGAGATTATATCAGTTTGGACATCAAAAAGATCCTCTTGTTCTTCCATGGCAAGATTTTGGATGTATGCAGCATCCAAGTGTCCACAGATTTCTTGTTTGGCTTGTTCTAAGGCTGCTTTAAGTCTATTAATCTCTTTATCCTTTTCTTTTTTATCAGATTGATATTTGGCTTTTAGTTCTTTTAATTCTTTCTCCTTTTTATCAAGTTCAAGGAGTTTATCTCTTATGATGCCATATCTTCTACCAAAAGTTTCATCATTCTTGCTACTTTTAGTAATAGCTCAGAGATCATTTCATCCTTAGCATCAGGTTGGTTGACTTCAGATTCTACAAAGCTTTCTGAAGGACCACCCTCTAAGTGTACTTGTCTCACAGGCATTTGAAAATCTAAATGAGGATCCTCCTCATCTGAAGATGATTCTGACTTATCTGATGAACTGGTAGATTCACCAGATTCAACAGAGTAGGAGCAACTTCTGGTGAAAAATAGATAGGAGATTGCAGGACCATTAAAGGGTACTTAAGCTTGCACTTAGTTAACACACTTAGGAGGATCTTAAGATCACTTAACAATTCAAATAGGGAACTATGAACCTTTACTGAAGATACAAGATAAACACAAGTAAAACAAGAATAAGAGCACAAGATAAAGTTTTCAAGGAAGTTGTATATTGCTTCTCTAGTTCTATTACAAGTGTTGTACTAGTATCATTTGAATACAAGAACCGGAGACTAGTTATACTACATCCTACAACCATCAATATGCAAAAAGACAGTTGGAAGTGACTAATCTAGACAACAAGATCAGCCTAAAGTCGAAAGGCAGATTGCCTTTTGATTAGTGACTATGACATGCCATAGCTCACTGACTTTCCTATTACAAAAAGCCAAGAAGGAACAAAAACAGAAACTTGCAGGCGAAGACCTTATCTGCAATTGGAGCTTATTATCATAAAATATGGAAGTTTCACCAACTAGTGATAGTAGGTGAACTACCAGAGCATGCAGCGGAAAGTAGGTTGCTTTATGATAAAGTTGATAGAAAAGGTATATTTTCTCTCTATTCAGAAGAAAATCAGTCTTGTCTTTAAATAGCTTCGGAAGACGTTGTCTTGAGAGCTTCAGAAGACTTCATCTTTTACCTTCGGAAGAGTTGAGTCTTTGGCTTCGGAAGACTTTACACTTAGAATATTTTCTAAGTTTAGTGTAAAGCTTCCGCAGCAGTTTCTTCTGAACTTTGGCTTCGAAAGATTTTACACTTAGCATTTTTCTTGAGTGTGTAAAACTTCCGAAGCTAGTTCACCTTTGTTCCTAAGTGCATGTTGGAAGACTTGGTTGTTTTGGTATCCTTTGGTTGCATCAGCCTTTTAACCTCAGAGGTTCCTACAAACTCCCCCTAGGCTGATGCTACCAAAACAGAGAGGTTCTTCAGACTAGGATAGTCCACATGAGAATCTTCAGAATTCCTTTTTTCATCAGTAGATCTGGATTCTTCAGACTCATGAAGTACCTTCTCATGTCATAGAGATCATACAGAGGGAGTTCAAGCATGTCACTTGTGAAGTAGACATGTTGGTCTCCCTAATCTCTAGTGACATACCATCTGTCTGGATCTTCAACAAATGTCCAGGACAGAATTTGTCTTCTAACAGAGAGAGGCTCTACTATGATAGGAGTTAGTTGAGAGTCCTCTTCATGCATTTTCTCAGGATGTTCTGACTCACCCTGAGGTTGGGAGGAGGATGCCTTTCTTCTTTTCTTCTTTGAAGATGATCTTCTTCTGGCCATCCTTTTTCTCCTCCCTGATGATTTTAACTGAGAGGGTTGGTCTTCAGTACCAAGTTCTTTAGTGGATTCCATCTCAGTTGGGATCTCCTCTCTCCCAGTTTCAGAAGGAGAGGGAGGAGAACCCTGTTGTGGGTTAGAAGATGAAGTTGGTTGTTATGCAGCTTCAGGTGTAGGTGGTGTTGTCTCTGTAGGTTCCACCTTTACCTCAACTTCAGGTTGAGCTTGACTTGATGATGAATGAAGGTCCACAAGCTCTCCCCTTTTTATCTTCAGCTTGATCACCCTTATGTGCTCATCCATTGTGGATAGAGACATGGGACCAAGCCTCCTTCCGGAGAACCCATACAGCTTCAAGAAGCTCATCATCCTCTGCCTATCTATAGACTTTTTCTGACTTTTCTAGATGATGGCTCTTGATTTTGCGGCTTCTTCCCTTTGCCTCTTCTTTACAGCTTGCCTTTCTTTCTTGGCTTGCTCTTCCAGCTACTTATTGTATTCAAATAATATATAATAATAAGGCAAGGGAAGGAGTGCAGGTGCCTGATAGAGACCTGTGGCACTCAGGTAGTTGATCATTTTTAATCTTTCTTCTTCATCAACTACCTGAGGTTGTTCAGCAGCCACAGTCTCTGACTCAGGACTTTCTTGAACTGAGGAAAGGACAGGATTGTTCTTGTAAAGCCTTTTTCTCCTCATTTCTTCCTTGTGTTTGAGAGTCAAGGCTGCATCCTCTGCTTCCTTCCTCTCCTTTGACAATTTAATGTCAGCCAGTTCATTTAACTCCTCTAAGGGGAGAGAGATGAGTTCATCTATGTTGAAGTTCCTGGTCCCCAGATAGTTGAGCCTGGCTTCCTTTAATTCATCTTCTTGAGTATTTGGTATAGGGTTAGCCAGAATTACCGCTTGCATGAATCCTGGGGAACCACTTGAAATCTATCCCCTCAGCTTCCTCTTCCTCTCTCTCTTTTATTCTTCAATCTCTTCAGGAGTCATCTTCCTTTTGCCTTTGTCAATTGCAGATCTTGATGACTCAGTCTGAGGAGAGCTTTGGCCTTCATTGCTTGATTCAGTAGTCAAGCTCTGGCCAAAGAGAGGTTGTGAAGCACCATCACTAGCTGCTGCCTCACTGAGGGTATGGGGTGCTGGAGGAGATCTTGTCTCAAGATTCATAGTCTTAGCCTCTAGACCTTCAGTCAAGGCTTTCCCTTTGAAGCTAATCTTGGGTTCTACCTCAACATCCAGTTGACCAAAGGCTTCAACTGCTAGCCTCTGTCTGTATGATACTATTCTCCTTTCGAATTCTGTCAGCACCCATTCTTGAATTTGATTGGCTAGTCTGACAGCTTGTCTGTTATTACTTGGGTTGATAAGTGCCAGATCTACCAGAGTTATACCCTCATAGAAACTCAGGGTGGAGATGTTGAGAATTTCTTGTTAACCCTGAGCTCTAGAGATTACAAGAGCTTTCCTATCACTGTCATACCCCCAACCCCAGATTGGGTTCTCAGATTGGGCAGACATTTCTCTTGGTACTCCTTCCTCAAACAGTTGTTGAATGAGCAGATCCAGATCACTGTTTAGAGGAGGTTGTTGAGCATGGACAACTGCAAGATAGGATTCTGAGTCCTGTATGTCCATACTTGAGGAAGAACTCCCAGGTTCTGTTGCTGTCAAAACTTACTCTCCCTTTTTGGTAACATCACCCTCATGCATAGGTGATCTGGGGAAGTGATCCATAACATCCACAGGTTCTTGTGGACCTGGATGAGTTTGTCCTATGGGTCTCTCAGCTAACTGGCCCTTAAGATCAGTATTCTCAAGTTGCTGGTCATGGACCTTCCTTTGTAAGATATTCACCTGTGATTCAAGGTGAGCTATCTGTGAAACCAGTTGGGTGCAAATGTCTTTGAGTTGGTGCACCCTGAGTTTCAGACTCCCCTCCTCTTCAGTTGAAGAATCATTGGGGGTTGAAGTAGGTGAACCGAGGTCCGCTCCCTCACCACCAGCATAGGGTTCTTGGATGTTGGATTTCCACTGCCCCATGATAGTGTCAAGAGGCTGGGTTGCCGTGGTTGAGGTCTTAAAGATGTAATCACTGACAACAATGAGAGCCTCTTCCATATGGGTCTCCTGGACAATCACAGGAAGATCCACATTAGTTTGGGGTGTCTGATATGGGCTAGACATGGGTGAAGCAGGAGTACTCATTTCCCCTTGAGTGTGGGTAGAGAGGGGAGAGTCATGATACTCACTGAAACCCAAATCTTCATCAGAGTAGAAGTCAAGGCTGGGTATGGGGCAGTTGAGATCAAGAGGTTGGAGATGGTAGCTTTCCCCTGAAGTTTGATCACTAGAGTGTTGAGACTCAGAGTGATTGCTTAAGGCTGTTTGTGGAGTTGTGAGCTCATCAGGCTGAGCATGAGGAACCTCAGCACTGATTTTTTGAAAGATGGGAGTGGTCTGCTCCTCAGGGGAAGTGGGAGCTCGAGATTCCACTTCCTCCAGTATGGGTTGTGATATGGGGGCCTGCACATGCTCAGTGGCAACTGCAGGGGTTCACTTGGATTTTCTTTGGTAGGTGATTTTGATAGTAGGCTGTATTTGAGGTGGGTGAGAAGTAGAGGGTGTTGGTTCATCACTAGCTGGGGCTGCTAGGATGTCACCCTAAGCAATGAGCTCAAACATTTTCAGGACAAGGGCTGTTTCTACCCATGAGAACCCAACAGTTGGCTTTTTCAATATCTTGAAAATGCCGGGCCTCATATGTGCAAGTTTAAGAACATTACCTGTTCCCCTCAACTGTGGTCCCAATTCACAGTTGAGAATGTGTTGAACATACCGGGGGAACATGTAATATTCTAAGGAATCCAAATTCGCTAGTAAATTTGTAAATACAAACTGAGAGTACCTGAATTTGACCCCTTGTACAATTCCATGGACAATGAAGGAGAGGTCTTCTAGAATCTGGGCCCATCCTTTATGTTTGTTGGATAAGCTATGTATGACGACATGGAGGAGGTATTTCCATTGGAATGAGACCTTCCCCTTCCTGAAGGACTTGACTAAAAAGTCACCTTCATATCCCATCTGCTCAAAGGATTGGTTGACAGCAGCTTTTGGGAAAGACAGTTCACCTACTTTATCATCCAGCTGTAGATGGGTGTTGATGATGGCTGGAGTGATGAAAACCATCCTCCCCTGCACTGTGGAAGACAGTGCCTTCTCCCCGTCCATGGTGACCTCTTGACAGGTCTTCCAGATTTCAAGCAACTGATCCTCATAGAGAGGAGGATTGATTGTAAGGGAGATGAAGTAGTGAGACAAAGAAAGATACCTACACACGTCTGAGAAGCTTGGATCCTTCTCAAAGTTTAACAGGGCAACTTGATTGTGTTGCCTGTGTAGGTGCACGGTGAAATCAGGGTCGTTACAACAATCAAGATTGGCCATTTGAAGAAGCTTTGTAGTGAAGGAAGGAAGAAGAAGAAATTTGGGGGTAATTTTTGATTAAGGAATAATGAGAGAAGTGAGATGAAATAGAACCGTTTGGAAAGATATATGCTATAGATTTGAGACAAAGTTATGACAAAAAGATAAACTTTGAAATCCGTAAGTGGGTCCTACTTCTGAAAAAGGCACCCAAAAAGTTAGTTTTCTTGGAAGTAGAAAAAGCTTCCGAAGGCAATTTTTGCTTCGGAAGATATTTAAAAGAGTTTTTTTTGAAAATTTTGGCTTCGGAAGAAATAAATGAGTCTTCCGAGACTAAATTGCTTTCGGAAGAAATTTGTTCCTAAAATGCATTTAAGTACTTATACTAAAATGTAAGCTTCGGAAGATACTTCAAGAATTTCTTCCGAAGGTAAATCTCAGATAAGCAGTTTAAATGATTTAAGACATAAATTTTCTTTCGAAGGCAACTTTTGCTTCTTCCAAAGGTAAATTTTCATTATTCTAAGAGATATCATTTTAAAAGTTCATTTTTCTTCCAAAGAGAACTGGGCTTATGAAGTGATCTAATAGACAACATAGGACACACAGTTTTAAGAAATAATATTGATTAAGTTATTAAGAAAAATCTATTTAAAGTTAATCATCCCAATAGCTGATACAAGATACTTAAATCTTTGTTCACCAAAAGCTTTTGTGAACAAATCAGCATATTGTTCATTTGTGTTAACTTTGATTAGTTTTATCAACCCCTTTTCAAAATTATCTCTAATCAGATGATACCGGATATTGATGTGTTTGGTCCTTGAGTGCTGTACAGGATTCTCTGTAATAGAGATGGCACTGTTGTTGTCTATATGGATGGGAGTCTCTTTGAAATTGAACCCATAGTCTAGCATCTGATTCTGAATCCAAAGCACTTGAGCACAGCAGCTGGCAGCAACAATGTATTCAGCTTCAATAGTTTATGCAGACACACAAGATTGCTTCTTGCATTGCCAAAAGACTATCCTTCCACCCAGGAGCTGACACCCCCCAGATGTGGACTTTGCAGTCATGTTGCAGCCACCATAATCACTATCTGTATAAGCGTACAGATTGAAGTTTGAATTCTTTGGATACCAAAGGCCTAGATTTGGAGCACCTTTGAGATATCTAAGGATCCTTTTGACAGTGATTAGGTGTGACATCTTGGGGTTGGCTTGATATGTTGCACATATGCATGTGGCAAACATGATATCAGGCCTGCTAGCAGTAAGATACATAAGTGACCCAATCATAGCCCTGTAGAGATGTTCATCAACACACTCACCCTCAAGATCAGGACCAAGGGAGTGGTTTCTGGCTATGGGTGTCTTTGCAACCTTACAGTCAGTCATCTTGAATCTTGCAAATATGTGATGTACATACTTTGATTGACTGATGAAGATGCCATCTTCAACCTGCTTCACTTGAATTCCTAGAAAGAAACTGAGTTCCCCCATGGCACTTATTTCAAATCTATTCTTCATCAGCATCTCAAAGTCCTTGCAGAGCTTTGGATTAGTTGATCCGAAGATGATGTCATCTACATATATCTGAACTAGCAATGTGTCATTTCCTGTTTTTTTTGATGAAGAGAGTCCCATCAATAGTACCTCTTTTGTATCCATATTGATAGAGGTATGTTGATAGTGTCTCATACCACATTCTTGGAGCTTGATACAGTCCATAAAGGGCTTTATCAAGCTTGCAGACATAATCAGGATGATCTGGGTCTGCAAAGCCAGGTGGTTGTTTAATATAAACTTCTTCATCAATCACCCCATAGAGAAAGGCACACTTCACATCAAGCTGGCAGACCTTAAAATCCTTGGATGCAGCATAAGCCATAAATATTCTTACAGCTTCAAGTCTTGCAACTGGAGCAAAGACATTAGTGTAATCAATCCCTTCTTCTTGAGTGTATCCTTGGACAACCAGTCTAGCCTTGTTCTTAATGATGATCCTTCTATCATCTTTCTTGTTCTTGAATACCCATTTGGTTCCTATGACACTCTTCCCTTGAGGAAGAGGGCATAAGTTCCAAACCTTCTGTCTTCTGATTTAAAGCAGCTCATCTTGCATAGCTTCGATCCAGCTTCCATCCTTCAAAGCCTTATCGACCTTCTTCGGCTCTATCTGGGATAAGAAACAAGAATGTAGACAAACATGGCTCGTCTTGTTCTTACCCCTGAGTCAACATTTCCAATGATGTTTGTGGTGGGATGTGACTTGTGGATCCAAAGTTGAGGGATCACAGCAAGTTGGTTAGACAGATCTAAATTTGAGAAATTCCGATCTGGCAATGAGGTGTCTCCCACCATATCAGCACACTTATCAAGAGAGACTTGATCCAATGAGTGTGTGACATCATTCATGTTATCTTCAATGGAGTGGTTATCAGCATCAAGAAATTCTTGGTCACTGTCACCACCTCCAGTTCCTCCTCCTGCATTTGAAGTTCCTTCTCCTGAATTTTGAGCCTCTGAGCTGGAATTTGAATGCAATTCATTTGAATCAGCACTATTTGTCATGCTAGTGTTGATGGGAGCTTCAATTGCTGGGTTAGTCACTACTGGAACTGAAGTAGTCTTCTTGTTTGGTCTTTTCAGCTCAAATCTTGGATCAGGATCTTCTGTTGACCTGTTATCTATAGATCCTGAAACATTCTCACAAGATTTGTTAAAACAGTTGGTAACTAAGTCAAGATCAAACAGCCAATCTAGACTAGAACCTTTTACACAGGGTGTGTGTTCATTGAATGTCACATTGGCTGACTCCTTAATGATTCTAGTTCTGAGATTGTATACTCCATAAGCCTTAGCTTGAGAAGAGTACCCAATAAAGTGTCCATCATCTGATTTCTCAGCAAACTTGGCTATTTGATCTTTGGTATTCAAGATGGTGCAAGGACATCCAAATGTTCTGAGAAAACCAATGAATGGTCTTCTTTTGTGCCACAGTTCATAAGGAGTCTTAACATGTGTCTTAACTACCAAAACTCTATTTTCCACATAACAGGACGTGTTGTTAGCCTCTACCCAGAAGGTGATAGGTAGTTTAGAGTCAGACAACATGGTTCTTGCAGCTTCAATAAGTGTCATGTTTCTCCTCTCAGCAACATCATTTTGCTGAAGAGTCCTGGGAGCACTGTATTGTCTTGAAATACCCTTTTCATCAGAAAATGTATCAAGGATATGGTTTTTGAATTTAGTTCCTTGATCACATATTTTGATTTTGACCTTGTGATCAGATTAATTTTCAATTTTCAAAATGAAATACTTTAAGATTTCAGGAGTTTCATTCTTAGTTCTAAGGAAAAACACCCAAGTGAATCTTGTGAAATCATTTGTGATCACCAAACAGTATGAGATCCTTCCTAAACTCATTACACTGGTGGGACCAAATAGATCCATATGTAACAAGTGTAAAGGAGTAGTGATAAAGTTCATTTCCTTTGGCTTGTCAGACACTTTGTGTTGCTTCCCCTTCAGGCATGCAACACAGTGGTTATCACTTGTAAACTCTTTCTTTGGCATTCCAGTTACCAAATCATTCTTAATCAGTTTATTCATGTTCTTAAAGTTTACATGGCACATTCTTTTATGCCAAAGGAAAGACTCATCACTATTTGCTTTAGATAGAAAGCAAGAAATCTCTCCAGAGGGAGATGTTTCCTGCAAGTCCATCTTGTACATGTTACCTTTCCTGGGGGCTCTGAGCAGAATATGCTCTTGAGGAATGTCAACCCCTGGCTTAAGAATAATGCACTCATGCCCAGTAAAGAGAATGTGATGTTTTTGGTCACAAAATTGGGACACACTCAAAAGATTGTATCCAAGCTCCTTGACAAAATTTACCTTCTCAATACTGAGCTTACCATTTAAGACCATGCCCCTACCAGTGATGTAACCTCCTGTATCTCCTCCAAAAGCAACTGGTCCTCCATCAATTCTTTCAAAGTTTTGAAGTAGGGACTCATTGCCTATCATGTGCCTGGAGCAGCCACTATCAATGATCCACACATTTCTGTTTGAATTTGGCTATCCCTGCACAAAAGAGATGATTTAGTTTCATTTGGAAATTCAAGCCTCATTGGTCTTAGGCTTATAAAATTCAGATGAAGGCAATGAAATAGTAAATGATTCTATGTTCAGGCTTTGAGGATCATTTGCTGATGCTAAAGAGGAGCTTTCAGTCTCAAGGTCTTCCTTCATCTTCCACACCACCTTTGGAAGATGGAGCTTGACCTTCAATACTTCGAAAGATTTTGTAGCTTCGGAAGCTTTGGAGATGGATCCTTCAGAAGATCTTGCTTTCACTGCAGCAAGCTTCAGTGCTTCGGAAGCGTTCCTTTCTTCCGAGACCAACTTTTCTTCCGAAAGCAATTTCCTACTTGCCTTCTTCTTCATTTTGGAGCTTCCGAAGGAAACGAATTTTCCTTCCAAAACTGTTTGTTTCTTCTTCTTCTCAGAAGTTTTCTTCTTAATCATGTGGATAGTACTCTTGGGATTGTATTGACAATCCTTAGCCATATTGAAGTACTACCACACATAACACAATCCAAATCTTTCCTTCTGAGAGTCTTCTTTCCCAAAAAAGACTGAGCTTGAACACTTTCTTTTTCTTTCTCCACCTTTTTAGATGATGCAGCAGACTTCTTAGGGTGAAGCCTGCTCTTTGAAATGGATGGTTCAGGCTATGCAGCAGTGACACACAGCTGATCAGTCTTGTTGTTGTTACTGGAGTGAGTTAAAGCTGAAGTAGAACTCTTGGTACTAGAATTCTTGACAGGATCTTCAGCTTTCATCATCTTGAACCCTGCAGAGATAAATACTTGTTTCTGTTTGGGATCAAAGGTGGTCTTGATCTCTTGAGCTTTTCTGGATCTTCTTTTTGCTCTTCTGATCAAGTTCTTTCTCTTGGTTTTGCTCAAACCAGCTTCTTTTTCCTCCTTAGGAGCATGGTGACCCTTTTTGGATTTACTCTCTTCACTCATCTCAGAGTCATCCCTCACATTCTCCTCTTCATCCTCTTCATCACTGGGGTCTATGGATGGCAGCTCATCTTGACCAGTTCCACACCTAGGAGATCTGACTGATAGTAGTGTGTGTGGATGAGCTATCTCACTAGATCCCAGTCCCTGCTTATTCTGATAACACACTTTTGCATGCAGATGAGGATATCATGTTCTTGAAGGTCTCTTCTTCGAGAACACATTTTTCTGCCCTGGCTTTGCTGATCACAAGCTCAGCCTGGCATCCAGTCAACTTGGTAATGAGATCCTTAATTTGAGTCCTGTAGTTTGTCTGCTCATGTTTAAGAGTTGAAACTGTTTTCTCTATATCTTCTATCTTAAGTTTATAGTCATTTTCAGCTCTTTTAAAATCATCTTTTAAAATATTTAAAGACTCAATATCAGATCTCATTTCCAAGTTGTAGGACCTGTATCTATTTACTTTAGCAATACATTCAGGAGAGCAAAGATGTTCAAGTACCTTGGCTTCATCATGAGCAGCCATGAGTGCTTGGTTTGGAGATACATCTTCAGCTTGAAAGCTCCAGTCAAAGCCTCCTTCTTCAACAGCAACTGCAGCTTTCTATCTTGGCTTCTCATTCTGGTTCCCTCCTTTAGTGTAGTTTGGCATGGATGAAGCTTGGCCACTATTTGACTTAGGTGCCTTGCATTCTCTAGCAAAGTGTCCCATCTAGTTACAGTTGTAACACTTGACTTTGCTCTTGTCCAGCCTAAACTTGCCACTGGCAGCATTGCTAGGAAACCTTCTCCCAGTCCTCTTGTAGAACTTCTGGGCTCTGTGAGTGAGAAGAGCCATTTGCTGGACTATCTCCATGTACTCCAGATCATCTGGATGGATACAGTCCAGGTCTTCAAGAGTGAAAAGAAAGTTTCCTGAACTTTCATCAGTGGAGACAAAAGCTTGAGAAGAACTTGTCTCTTGGAAGGGACTTCCTTGGATGTAGCTCTCTCTGGGTGTCTCTGGGATGGTGATGAAAGGACCCTTTTGTGAGGTTTCAGGGTAGCAGATGAGATGATGCTGTGGTTCTCTGTTATCCCTTTCAACCACATGAAGGGCTAAACTCTGGTGAGTGTTGGAGCTACCAGATGAATTTTTCATATTCATCTCCATCTGGTATCCACTAAGTATCCCATACAACTCAATGAGAGTAAGGGTCTTGAGGTTTTCAGTCCTCTTAATGATCACACAGTAGTGTGTCCATTGTCTTGGAAGAGAGGACATGAACTTCCTAACAATATCCCTGTTCTCAATAGTTACCCGAACATCAGCCAGAGTATCCATAATTTTAACATACCTGAAGTATTGTTGAGTCATGGTTTCACTTGTCTTGAAGGTGAAATTTTCAAACTACTGCTTCAAGAGATCCTTCTTGTTCTCATTGGCTGCATTTGAACCCTCATACATCAGTTTCAGTGCATCCCATAGCTGTTTAGCGGTCTTGCACTTCTTAAAACCTCTGTAGATGGAGTTTGGAAGAGCAGTTTGGAGGGCTGTCATGGCTCTCTGATCTATGTCAATTCTTTTCCAGTCTTCATTAGAAAAGTCAGCCCTCTCCTTTGGTATCATGCCACCACCAGCAGCAGCTGAAGAGGTGCATGGTACATGAGGTCCATTGACAACAGACTCCCAAATCCTGAAATCTTGAGACTTGATAAGGCCTTCCATTCTTTGCACCAAGTGTCAAAATCCTCAGGAGTGATCATTGGGGACTTTGTCATATTTCCAGTTTCCATATCAGCTTTGGAGATAGCTGCCATTTGAAGAGTTAAGTGATGTGTGTAACTAAGAGAGTTTCAAGATGGTGAGATCTTACAATCAAGAGCCTGGAATGCCCTGATACCAGAGATACATGATGAGATTAAACTGGAGACATTCTGAAAGGTGATGGAATATCAGCATCTTGAGCTGAAGGCACAGTCTGAAGATCACCACCTATATCAACCTGTGGTGAAACTTGCCTTAGTTCTTCTTCTACTAGTTCAACATGCTCTTCAATAGTTTGTAAATCATGAGCAGTTGTATGTTCCTCTATAATCTTAGCAGGAACATTATCATGAGCTTGTTCCTCAACAGCATGAACAACTTCTTCAGCTTCTTCTTTATGAACTTCTTCTGGATTGATCTATTACAACATCCATGGAAGTAAGAAAGTTCCCCTGTAAAAGTTCCTTGGATCTCTCTTCTTGATGTACATGTATGATATGGCATTATAGTGAGGAATGTCCATCACAGGGCCTTCTAGTACAAGATCAGGAAATGCTTCATTGATGAAACATTGAATAAATCTGGGATACATCAAGAACATATGCCTTCTTCCTTCATGAATGTTTGAAAACAGGCAATTGAACACATAGGCAGACATGTTGAATTCTCTGTTAGTGCACAAGGCACAAATGGCTGATGATGTACTGATGGGGATGTTATTCCAACCAGTCTTCCTTTTTGACAGGCAATGTTGGAATAGATGAATAAGGAATCTCCACCACAAGTCAACTAATCCTTTGATAAACTGTTTTCCATCAAATCCACCTTCATAACCAATGTTGGCAAAGAAGGTCAGAATGTCATCTTCTTCTAGTTCTTGGGGAGAGTTGGCATCATCCCCAAACTGTAGACACTGTCTCATAGTTTGTTCAAAGATAACTGGAGTATGATCATTATTGATCCTTCTTGATATGGTTTTCACACCATCTACTACATTCACTTCAACTGTTCCCCAGAAAGATCTGATAAAGTTCTCACAGATAATGTCTAACAGTGATTGCATGTGCTATTCTTGTTGTTGAGATAAATCTGATCATGTCTCTCAATCCCTCAGATTAGGGCATATCTGGATCAAGATATCCACTGATATTGTGGAGTTTTCTCCAGGTTAGGTTTGCCATAGATTCTGCAATAGAGACACATATATTAGTGATGTACTAGCAAATATCAGATTGTGCAAGTAAGAATAGGTTTTACTTTCTCAGTTTGACTTTCTCAGGTCAAGATTGAGAGTTCAAGGTCACTGTTGTATAGCAATTTGACCTATCATTGATTTTATGTTATTTAACCATTTGTTATGTTTGTTTATGATGATCTTTGATTATGTTCTTTATTTTAATCATCTTATAACACTAAAACATTGGATTTGATTTCAACATTTTTAAGTTTCGGTTTCCCCTGTTCACCTTGGTTAACCTAGGGTTTCTGAATCGATTGTTACTTGTTGTAAGCACCGAAATCCGTTTCGTTGAACTTGAAAATGTCTTTGAAATCCATTGTGCATGGTTAATTTTGATTGTTCTAAACCTAGGGTTCTATGTTCATTACAGGTTTGGTATTCAAAGTTCGCAAATCCACCAGGAATCACCTTGTTTCAATACTACTTGTGCTAAGAATCGAAATACATATGAAATGAGGCTGAATGAACAATCAACAAGCAAGGTTTATGATGATTTGAATGTTTGATGATGAATAGTTGAACAACGCTCGTCTCACTTTGATTCACTCAAATTTGAAAATTATTAAATGTCGCTGATTGATGTGCTCAAATAGTCATTTTAATGAATTTCTCAAATAATGCTTGGACTTATACACATTTGAGTACTGAGACAAATACGGAAGCATACTCTGTACTAAATGTGGAAGAACGTTTGGACTTGTCCGCATTTACATTAGAACTTGCTGCAGCAATTGTGGATGAACAATTTAGTTGTCCGCATAAACTGTAACAAATACGGATGAACAATTCAGGTGTCCGCATTTCATAAACTTCTATCTGTATTAACTGAGATTCAAGCACAAAATGACAGAAGAGTGAAAACACATGTTTTAATTATTTATTTTGATACAAATTCACAACAAAGTTACCCGCATTGATCATGTCCTCCGCATTAAGTAAATGCGGATGAAAAGAAACTTATCCACATTGACAAATGCGGAGGAACAAATTTTGTCCGCATAAATTTTCTGCCATGATACTTTGTTGTACGCATTTGTTTGGAAACAAATGTGGATGACTTACTTATCTGCATTAGTTTCACTTTGGTTTTTCTTGCACTAAACTATTATCTGCATTGGTTAGATGCCTGGGTTACCTTCACCTGCATTAACCAATACTCTTACCCGCATTAAATTTTGAACTTGTCAAAAATTAATGTTTTTGTTGTGGATGGTTTTCACTGATTTTTGTGCTGATGCTTTGACTTGTATGAAGATTCATCTTTTGCTTTGAATTTTATGAAGTTTTGACTGTTGCATGGATTGTCAATTCTTGGTTGGTTTGAATTGTGCACCCGTATGAAACAAATCTCCCAGATTTGACTAATCTTGGACTTTTGTGCTTCCAAAAATCTGCAAATACTGAGATACTATAGTGTAACTTCCACACCATAATAACCAATTTTCTAATTTTATATTTTTCAAGAAAAGCAGCAACTGTACAAAGTAATTAAAATATTTTCGAGATTTTGCAAATTTTTCATGTTTTTGTGAGTATTTTCATTCAATTTTAATTACTCCCCCTAAAGTTTATATCCATATGGGATAAAAACTTTAAAGATTTTAAAATTTGAAAAGAAATTTTTTTTGTAATTTTTGATTTTCTTATCTGTACATGAACAGGAAGTATACCTTACTTAGTATCATATCAATCTTACCTTTCACAAGTGCAATCAATTTTTAGTAAAATAGACATAATCATGAAGATATTGATTGTAGGTATGTTTGTCCTCTTAAACTCATGCTTGGTTAATATTTTAATGCTTGTGATCTTTATCATGTTTTTAGTGGATTAAATATTCAACATGTACCTCACACTCAATTGCATGGCAAGATCAACCACCCGCATAAAATACATGGTAGAAATTTTTTCACAACTTACATGAGCAGGTCATTTAAATTATGATATCTTATTTGGTTTTAGGAAAGGGGATCCTCATTGGGATTCTTTTACTTTGATCCTTATAATTATTTGATCCAAATCGGGATTCTTTTTCCACTTCACATTGGAAGGTGATTCTCTTTGGTATTCTTTTAATTTTATTAATTCATCCAGTTTGGATGTGTTCCATATTAGGAATATTTTGGATCATGACATCAGCACTTTGTGCCTGTTTCTCTAGGACTTTGCACAACACTTAGAGGAGAAACTGATGTGGATGAATGAGATTCATAAGGCATCATTACCTGGTGTTTAGGTTACTACACACACACACATACATTTGGATAAGCTAATGCTTACTTACACATGAGATGATGGCTTCATAGTTGAATATGAGCTTTAGTTCATCACAGCATGTATCTTCTTTTCCAAAATGAGCCTACCTGCATATCAGATAAGTCATGTCAGTCTTTCAAGATTTTGAAATAAGCATTATGAATGATATAACGACTGTAATTATATCATTTCCCATTTGGAGTATATATCAAATACTTCAACAAAAATAACTTCTTTTTGTATTTTTATAATATTTGAATGTTTTTGCAAATTTTGATTTTTACTCAAGGTTAATCATGCCAATTGATTGAACTAAGAATTCAAACCGACTAGGGTCAAATGCGTTAGTGAATAAATCAGCAATTTGATTATCCGTGTGAATCTGTATCAACTTGATTAACCCTTTTTCAACACAGTCTCTTAAAAAGTGATATCTAATTTCAAGGTGTTTGGTTTTTCAGTGTTGAACTGGATTGTTTGTTATGAACATGGCGGCTATGTTGTCAATGTGAATTGGTGTTGCAAGAAGTTATAAACATAATCAAGCATTTGGTTTTGAATCCAGAGAACTTGAGAGCAACAAGCTGATGTTGCTATGTACTTAGCTTTAGCTATCGAAACAAACATGTTTATCTGCTTCTTGCACTTCTAGGAGACCAGTCTGGGACAAAGAAATTGATAACCTCCAGAAGTGGACTTTTGATTGAAGTTACATCCCCCGTAGTCACTGTCTGTGTAGGCAAATAGACTGAAATCTCCCTCCTTTGGGTACCATAATCCAAGTGCAGGCTTGCCCTTGAGATATCTGAATATTCTCTTTATGATGTTAAGCATGTTAGGACAGCCCTTAGACACGATAAGTATGCCTGGGTGGGAAAACCCGTACTTTTTACGCGAGCAGTTAGGCTGTACTTTATGAAATTTTAATCTGCGAAGTTCTCGCGCGAAAGGAAATAGTTCTCGTGCGATAGGATGTTCTCGCGCAATAGCATGTTTTCGTGTGACTAGTAAGTTCTCACTCGACAGTGATGAATTGATGTGCAGGATTTGATCGTGTTAAGATTCTCGGGCAAAAAGCTAGTTCTTGCGTGAGATGATGTTGATGTATGGTTAAGTTTTCCCATGGTTTGTTGTTTTATGTGTTATGGTAACTTTTCTCTTTAAACGGTTTTACCATGATATGAAGATGATTCAGAAGTGTACTTGTCTCACAGCCATTTGAAAATCTGAATAAGGATCCTCCTCATCTGAAGATGATTCAGACTTATCTAATGAACTGGTAGATTCACTAGATTCAACAGAGCAGGAGCAACTTCTGGTTAAAAATAGATAGCAGATACATGATGATATTAAATAGGAGACATTCTGAAAGGTGATGGAATATCAGCATCTTGAGCTGAAGGCACAGTCTGAAGATCACCACCTACATCAACCTGTGGTGACACTTGCCTCAGTTCTTCTTTTGCTAGTTCAACATGCTCTTCAACAGTTTGTAGATCATGAGCAGTTGTATGTTCCTCTATAATCTCATGCTCATTAGCATGAACATTATCATGAGCTTGTTCCTCAACAACAGGAACAACTTCTTCAACTTCTTCTTTATGAACTTCTTCTGGATTGATCTATTGCAGCATCCATGGAAGTAAGAAAGTTCCCCTGTAAAAGTCCTTGGATCTCTCTTCTTGATGTACTTGTATGATATGGCATTATAGTGAGGAATGTCCATCACAAGGCCTTCTAGTACAAGATCAGGAAATGCTTCATTGATGAAGCATTGAATAAATCTGGGATACATCAAGAACATATGCCTTCTTCCTTCCTGAATGTTTGAAAACAGGCAATTGAACACATAGGCAGACATGTTGAATTCTCTGTTAGTGCACAAGGCACAAATGGCTGATGATGTACTGATGGGGATGTTATTCCAACCAGTCTTTCTTTTTGACAGGCAATGTTGGAATAGATGAATCAGGAATCTCCACTACAAGTCAACTAATCCTTTGATAAACTGTTTTCCATCAAATCCACCTTCATAACCAATGTTGGCAAAGAAGGTCAGAATGTCATCTTCTTCTAGTTCTTGGGGAGAGTTGGCATCATCCCCAAACTGTAGACATTGTCTCACAGTTTGTTCAATGATAACTAGAGTGTGATCATCATTGATCCTTCCTGATATGGTTTTCACACCATCTACTACATTCACTTCAGCTGTTCCCCAGAAAGATCTGATAAAGTTCTCACAAATGATGGGTCTAACAGTGATTGCATGTGCTATTCTTGTTGTTGAGATAGATCTGATCATGTCTCTCAATCCCTCAGATTAGGGCACATCTGGATCAAGATATCCACTAACATTGTGGAGTTTTCTCCAGGTTAGGTTTGCCATAGATTCTGCAATAGAGACATATGTGTTAGTAATGTACTAGCAAATATCAGATTGTGCAAGTAAGAACAGGTTTTACTTTCTCAGCTTGACTTTCTCAGGTCAAGATTGAGAGTTCAAGGTCACTGTTGTATAGCAATTTGACCTATCATTGATTTTATGTTATTTAACCATTTTTTATGTTTGTTTATGATGATCTTTGATTATGTTCATTGTTTTAATCATCTTATAACACTAAAACATTGGATTTGATTTCAACATTTTTAAGTTTCGGTTCCCCTGTTCACCTTGGTTAACCTAGTGTTTCTGAATCGATTGTTACTTATTGTAAGCATCGAAATCAGTTTCGTTGAACTTGAAAATGTCTTTGAAATCCATTGTACATGGTTAATTTTGATTGTTCTAAACCTAGGGTTGTATATTCATTACAGGTTTGGTATTCAAAGTTCGTAAATCCACCAGGAATCACCTTGTTTCAATACTACTTGTGCTAAGAATCGAAATACAGATGAAATGAGGCTGAATGAACAATCAACAAGTAAGGTTTATGATGATTTGAATGTTTGATGATGAATAGTTGAACAACACTCGTCTCACTTTGATTCACTCAAATTTGAAAATTATTAAATGTCGCTGATTGATGTGCTTAAATAGTCATTTTAATGAATTTCTCAAATTTCGCAAGCGAAAGGAGAAATGCAGAAGTTTTATTTTTGTACTGTTGCAAATGTGAATGCTTGGACTTATACGCATTTGAGTACCGAGACAAATACGGAAGCATACTCTGTACTAAATGCGGAAGAACGATTGGACTTGTCCGCATTTACATTAAAACTTGATGCAGCAATTGTGGATAAACAATTTAGTTGTCCGCATAAACTATAACAAATACGGATGAACAATTCTGGTGTCCTCATTTCATAAACTTCTATCTGCATTAACTGAGATTCAAGCACAAAATGACAAAAGAGTGAAAGCACATGTTTTAATGATTTATTTTGATACAAATTCACAACAAAGTTACCCGCATTGATCATGTCCTCCGCATTAAGTAAATGCGGATGAACAGAAACTTATCCACATTGACAAATACGGAGGAACAAATTTTGTCCGCATAAATTTTCTGCCATGATACTTTGTTGTACGCATTTGTTTGGAAACAAATGTGGATGACTTACGTATCTGCATTAGTTTCACTTTGGTTTTTCTTGCACTAAACTATTATCTGCATTGGTTAGATGCATGGGATACCTTCACCCGCATTAACCAATACTCTTACCCGTATTAAATTTTGAACTTGTCAAAAATTAATGTTTTTGCTGTGGATGGTTTTCACTGATTTTTGTACTGATGCTTTGACTTGTATGAAGATTCGTCTTTTGCTTGAATTTTATGAAGTTTTGATTGTTGAATGGATTGTCAATTCTTTCTTGGTTTGAATTGTGCACCCAGTGTGAAACAAATCTCCCAGATTTGACTAATCTTGGACTTTTGTGCTTCCAAAAATATGCAAATACTGAGATACTATAGTATAACCTCCACACCATAATAACCAATTTTCTAATTTTATATTTTTCAAGAAAAGCAGCAACTGTACAAAATAATTAAAATATTTTCGAGATTTTGCAAATTTTTCATGTTTTTGTGAGTATTTTCATTCAATTTTAATTACTCCCCCTAAAGTTTATATCCATATGGGATAAAAACTTTAAAGATTTTAAAATTTTGAAAAGAAAATATTTTGGTAATTTTTGATTTTCTTATCTGTACATGAACAGGAAGTATACCTTACTTAGAATCATATCAATCTTACCTTTCATAAGTGCAACCAATTTTTAGTAAAATAGACATAATCATGAAGATATTGATTGTAGGTATGTTTGTTCTCTTAAACTCATGCTTGGTTAATATTTTAATGCTTGTGATCTTTATCATGTTTTGAGTGGATTAAATATTCAACATGTACCTCACACTCAATTGCAGGGCAAGATCAACCATCCACATAAAATACATGGTAGAACTTTTTTCACAACTTACATGACCAGGTCATTTAAATTATGAAATCTCATTTGGTTTTAGGAAAGGGGATCCTCATTGGGATTCTTTCACTTTGATCCTTATAATTATTTGATCCACATTGGGATTCTTTTTGCACTTCATATTGGAAGGTGATTCTCTTTGGAATTCTTTTAATTTTATTGATTCATCCAGTTTGGATGTGTTCCAAATTAGGAATCTTTTGGATCATGACATCAGCACTTTATGCCTGTTTCTCTAGGTCTTTGCACAACAATCAGAGGAGAAACTGATGTGGATGAATGAGATTCATAAGGCATCATTACCTGGTGTTTAGGTTACTACACACACATATACATTTGGATAAGCTAATGCTTACTTACACATGAGATGATGGCTTCATAGTTGAATATGAGCTTTAGTTCATCACAGCATGTATCTTCTTTTCCAAGATGAGCCTATCCGCATATCAGATAAGTCATGTCAGTCTTTCAAGATTTTGAAATAAGCATTATGAATGATATAACGACTGTAATTATATCATTTCCCATTTGGAGTATATATCAAATACTTCAACAAAAATAACTTCTTTTTGTATTTTTATAATATTTGATTGTTTTTGCAAATTTTGATTTTTACTCAAGGTTAATCATGCCAATTGATTGAACTAAGAATTCAAACCGACTAGGGTCAAATGCCTTAGTGATAAATCAGCTAATTGATTGTCCGTGTGAACATGTATCAACTTGATTAACCATTTTTCAACACAGTCTCTCAAAAAGTGATATCTAATTTCAAGGTGTTTGGTTTTTCAGTGCTAAACTGGATTGTTTGTTATGAACATGGCGGCTGTGTTGTCAATGTGAATTGGTGTTGCAAGAAGTTATAAACATAATCAAGCATCTGGTTTTGAATCCAGAGAACTTGAGAGCAACAAGCTGATGCTACTATGTACTTAGCTTCAGCTGTCGAAAGAGACACGTTTATCTGCTTCTTGCACTTCTTGGAGACCAGTCTGGGACAAAGAAATTGACAACCTCCAGAAGTGGACTTCCGATTGAAGTTACATCCCCCGTAGTCACTGTCTGTGTAGGTAAAGAGATGGAAATCTCCCTCCTTTGGGTACCATAATCCAAGTGCAAGCTTGCCCTTGAGATATCTGAATATTCTCTTTATGATATTAAGCATGTTAGGACATCCCTTAGACATGATAAGTTATGCCTGGGCGGGAAAACCCGTACTTTTCGTTCGAGCAGTTAGGCTGTACTTTATGAAATTTTAATCTGCGAAGTTCTCGCTCGAAAGGGAATAGTTCTCGCGCAATAGGATGTTCACGTTCAATAGCATGTTTTCATGCGACTAGTAAGTTCTCGCGCGACAGTGATGAATTGATGTGCAGGATTTGATCGTGTTAAGGTTCTAAAAAGCTAGTTCTCACGCGAGATGATGTTGATGTATCGTTAAGTTTTCTCATGGTTTGTTGTTTTATGTGTTATGTTATCTTTTCTCTTTTAACGGTTTTAGCACGATATGTTTTATGGTATGACTTTACTTGGTATGTATATATATGTAAGTAAAGTAATATGTAATGAAAGTGAAAGATAACGATGATGAAAACTGGAACGTAATGAATAAATGAAAGTCTTGCAAGCAAAATGAATAGAGGTGCACGACCATGTTGTCGTTCGCTCAACTGAGGTGAGGCTTAGCTAGCCTATGAGGATGCGCTTCAGGGGTCCAATCCTTGAGATTGATCAAAATGTGATGGGATCCTGGTCGCTTTACCCTGGTACTATGTCAGCTTTGAGCATGACGTGGGGGTTTACTTGTAAGCCCCGGTACAGTACCAGCCTTGGCATGACATGGGGGTTTAGCATATGGCGGCATCTATAAGAAAGCGAAAGATGATAATGAATGTATGTAGGAAAACGAATGATGATAAACGATGATGAAAGATAATAAATAATTATTATCAAGATGTATGTATGATGTATGATCACATACGAAGTAACGGATATGTTTATTGAAAGTAATGTATTTTATTATGAAAACTAGAATTCACTCAGCGTCGCTGACTTTTGTATGCATAATAGTTGGAAGGTAATTGATGATGTTGAGGAGGTGTAGGCATGGATGCATAAGCTACTGGGGATGATTCGAGTTTGGCATCCACATTTTTGAGAATGCTATTGTATTAATACAATTTTTGAGATGTAAACGAAACAATGTGATGATTTGACATGATTTTAATTATTAATGAAAAGATATATTTTCTCTACACAATGATGTGTTTTAAGTGTTTTATGCGATGATTGACCAACTGTGAGCGTCCCGGGAATGGGGCCTTACAAGTCATGTTTCGGGAGCATCCACTATCCACACACCATAAGTTGTTGGACCTATATGGACGACCCTATAAGCATAAAAGAAATAGTTAGAATATGGAACCCAAGCCATGATGGTCTTGGGTTGCCTGTTTCTATCCATTACTGTAACCTTTTGATACTTTCCTCTAGATTGTGATTTAGAGGTTGATGCTTTGAAGAATTTCTATGGAGTCCTTTTTGTTTTTATTTCATCAATTTCAATAGAGTTGTCTGAAGAGTAGTCAAATCTTTCATTCTGGTTTTTATGTAGAAATTAGGCACGTTTTTTATTTTCAGAAATCACTTTTGCTTTAATTTTTGGGTGAGAACAAAGTGATTGTTTCATATAATGATTGAGATTTGTTTTGACTGCCATTGATCATAAAAGTCATTATCAGAATTTGAAACCCGTGTTTGTTTGATATGTAATAGACTTTTGTGTTTGACCTTGTTAGTTGAAATTGGTTAAATAGGCTTGTTTGTGGGATTCTCAAGCCTATCTGTTTAAAGAAACAATCAGATGTATTATGATTTGTCATATCACATACAGAACAATACTTGTTGAAATAGCAGCTTTTAGTAGAATGATTGTTCATGTCACAGATGAAGCAATATTGACTAAAACAACACTCATTTGTGTTGTGATTAGACATGTCACAAATATCATTGTACATTTGTTTGTCTTTTGATTTTGATGTTGAGGCTTCATTTGATTTAACAGATTTTAGATCAGCCTCAGATTATGTGTTCAATGAAGAAGCAATTTCAGTCTTCTTAGTTTCAGTAGATTGTTTCACAATTCTACTTGGTTTGGTCTTTGGAGACTGCTTTTGCTTGTTTTTACCCTTACTTGAATCCCTTTCAAGTTGGTCTACATCCTCTTTGTTGCAAATGTCAAAACTGACCCCTTGTTTGTACTTTCATGATGATTGAAACTCAGTTTTTGCATTTAATTTTTGAATCATGGATGATTTCCCTCTGGATGATGGAAAAGCTATTGCTTTACCTTTGGATTTCAGTGAAACCTTTTCCAATTTGCTTATATTTTTTTTGAGATTTAATCTCACAATCAGATCGGCTTTCAGCAGAGGATTTTACAGAGAATTCAGCATTCTTCACCACCTTGAGAGATTCAGGAATGAATTTCACAAATGGCACAATAGCTTTAACTAGGATTTTTGGTTTCTTGACAATTACAGGTTTGTATGAACACTCTTTGATTTTGATTGGGTGACCTAACTTGATTTTATCCTCATTGGTTTCAATATAAACCCTCGGTTTGTTTTCAGGATTAGTTATTTATGAAACCATTGTTTTAGTTTCAATAACTTTAGGTTCGGTTGAATCAGAATGAGTGAGTGCCTCAGGCATAACCGTATAGTTGTCATTGTATGGAGGTGGACAAGAATTGTAACCTATCCCTGTCATATCCTTTGGCTCTTTCTATGAATCAAGTAATTTTTGCAGCTTAGCAGAAGAGAATTGAAACTTTTCAAGTTTCACTTCCGTAGCTGATTACTCAGCTTTGGTTTTTGTTAACAATTCAGTTAACTTCTCATTCTTAGCTTTAAGAGTGTACTTTTCACCATGCAATTTTTCAATATCTGAAAGAAATGATTTGATTTTAATTTCAAAACATTTCATCTCATGTTTTAACATTTGAGATTTCACTTTTTCTTCTTTGATTTTAAGAGCCAACTTGTGATTATGTTCTCGATATCCCTGTACTTCTTGAATGCATTTATCACTATAGAGATTGGATTTTAACTCAGTTGGCATTGGAGTTGGACCATCATTTATGTGTGCCATGAGAGCATGATTGTGAAATTAAGGCTTGACTTCCTCTACATATAGACTCCAATCACAAACTCCATCTTGTCTGATAACAAGTGCATTAGAGGTTGGTTGGTTGCTTCCTTGTGCTTGATGAGTCAGTTGGGGTTGAGTGTGATGAGTTTGTTAGTGTTGATTTTAATGTTGATTTTGATATTGATTTTGATATTGATTGCTTGATTGACAACTTGAATTGGATTGAGATGATGGCTGGCCATGTGAAGTTCTTTGGTAATTGTTGATAGTTCTTTTGGCTGCATTGCATTCCCTAGAGAAATGGCCAGTCACACCATAATTAAAACACTTGACCTTCGATTTGTCATATCCAAGTTTTGTGTTCTCATTCAGACTAAGCTTCTTTCCTTTTTGGAAGAATTTCTTGGTTGTTATTGTAATCATGGCCATCTGCCATTGCAAGTCCATTTCTTCAACATCATCTGGATCTATTTCTTCTAGATCTTCCTGAATTAGATGTGCTGAAGTAAGTCTTCTTCCCAGATATGCTTCAAAACTAGTAACAAAGGCATTGTAAGTTGCCTTTTGCTCTTCAGATCATTGATCACTAAGCATGCATGTGGGTGTTGCAGTAGATGGAGTTGAAGATGATTGCTTATTTTATTGTGAAGCAGCAATGAATCTAGTTGTTCTTGCTTGATCTACGGAAGACAAGAAATCATCTTCTTCTTGCACAAAGGCATTTTCAACAGAATGAGTTTTTGATAGAAACTTATATGCCTCAATGACTTAAGGTTCACTAAGATTTCTTCTCCACTCATCTAACTCAAGAGCTTCAATCTTAGCAATCATGATGTCTAAGCTAGTGCTTTCCAAGTCAAGAGTGTTCTTCAGCATTGTAACATTCTACTTCCAGTTTTTGGGCAAACTGTGCAGCATCTTCTTGTTCATCTCCTTCTATTTATATGTTACCCCCATGATTTCTAGATGATTTACTAACTGTACAAAATGATATAGCTGCTTGGAGATTGATTCACCCATGGTATGATGGAAGGTTTCATATTGGTTTACCAGTTTGTCTTAGTTTTTTTCTATTACCTCACTGCTTCCTTCACACGTAATCTGCAGTGCATTCCAAACACCTTTGGCTGTCCCATACTTTTCTAGTCTTTTGAAAACATCCATTTTTAATGCCTGAGTTAGAATGGAGTATGCTTTGAGATTTATCTTGATTTTCTTGTATTCCTTATCATCAAGATTTAGATTAGGATCCTCGATAGGAATTCTAGCAGTTCTATACTAAGTAGCTTGATCAGTATTGAGAGACACAGAATGTAGGGTCCTTTGCAAATGTATATCTAGTAGTCGGGATCCACCACTGTAATGTAGTTTCTAAACCTTATTTTCTACTGCATAAACTCAGACTTATGATTAAGCGTTGGAGGTTTAGATGCATGACCAAGTTCAGAAAAGTTAACAGAATCCATTAGAATAAACTTGATTTTAGGTGGTTTGAATATTGATTAAGGTTATTTTTATGTCTAGAAGGTCAAACAGTCCAAAGTCAAGAGTTTCTTGTCAAGATTCAGTGACAACATCATTAGTAAAGTTAATTTTAGGTTGATTTTTGGTCAATGTTTAGTGATTATGAGTGGTTTTTGCCTATTTTGTTGAGAATCAACAATCAAACAGTGTTCTTGAGTTTCTAGATCAGAAGAACATCGATGGTTGATGAAGCCCCAAGTATTTTCAGTAAGATTGTTTATTAGAAGTCTGAAACATGCTAATAAACAACTCAATCAACAGTTCAATCGATTTTCGTTCAAGATCTGGGCTGATTTTAAGACAAATTCAAGAGCCGAGGCTCTGATACCAATTAACTGGGTCCAAGATATTAATCTGAGTTGATGTGACTCAACTAGGATTGAAATGATGATTGAGTCAATGATTATGTAGCGGAAATACAGAATCAAAAAACATTTAATGCTGAAAATACTAATAAATGGTTTGTATATTGATATTGGTAAACAAGATACAAAGTGTGCTAGGATTTTTTTTTTTAATTTTTGCAACAATATGTAGAATTGCATGCCCACGTATATAATATAGTAATTCACTCCTTATCATGAGTAGTAAGCCATTGGTAAATCATTTTGTGTGAACATAAGCTAGGAATGGTTCAACATTTAACCCGATACACATATAATAGTCAAGGGTAGTGATATTTAGCTAACAATGAGGTCAAGCAACCAAGTTACTTTAACATATGCTTTAAGGAAAAATCAATACTTAGCCGACATTGCGTAACCGTAAAGATTAAAAATGGGTTTTGAAAGGACTGAATGTAAACTTCAAGGCATGAGGATAAGAAACCGTGCGAGTCATCTTGTTGTGGGCTTCAATAGAAAAGAGATTTTAACCACAACTTGTTTATTTTGATAAATGAAATGTTTTAAACATGCTCTGTGTGATATTTAGAATTTAAAAGTAACATAAATTTCCCATTGAGCTTATTAGTTTTGGAGTTGAAAATTTTAACTTAGTAAATATGAAATATTAATTTGAAATTAACTTTAAAATCACCTTAACACAATTGAAATCACATTCAAAACCACACAAACCAAATTAAGTCATATGTATTAGTTTTGGTATTAGTTTTGTAATTCCAAGAAGTTGAAGGGTTGTTTTTGTATTTCTTTAAAATTGTCTGTTCAGGTCGTTATAAGTAGTTAGCATGACTGTGTATGATTGTATTCACTCTCAATAACATTTTCATATTCGTTTCTTTGTTTTCTTGGTACCTATTCATCATTTGGGATCAGAGCTTCAAGGAGAACGAAGCTCATCGATGTAAATCGGAGGTCTGGATCCATGATTTGGAAGAACTTACAAACGGAGATCGAAAATGGCAGAACCAAATATGGTTGTAGTGAGTGATAACTACACAACGATTCCACTTTAATGCCTAATTCTCACTGCGACAAATTACACCATATGGGCTGTGAAATTGAAGGCAATCTTTAATGTTCATGGCCTGTGGGAAGTAATTGAACCAGCAACTGGTGCGGTCGTCGACGCTAGAAAGAGTAATGCCATGATTACGTACCTGTTTCAGGCAATGCCTGAGGAGATGGTGTTACAGGTGGCGAACCTTTCAACAACGAAAGATATTTGGAACTCGTTAAAAACTAGATTCGTTGGGGCAGATCACATAAAGAAAGAAAGATTGCAGACGTTGAGAACTGAATTTCAGAACCTCAAGATTTAAGATAGCGAATTGATGAATTCGCAGGAAGCTTATGCGCGATATCATCAAAGTCATCAGAATTGGGTGAGCCGTACAAGGAGTCGGTTCTTGTAAGAAAATTTCTAGATGCTATGCCTAAGAGGTTCATCCAGATTATCACATCAATAGAACAGTTTGTAGATATTGAAGCGATGTTGCTTCCAGAAGCGATAGGTAGGTTGAAAGCATTTGAAGAGAGGACAGGAATGAAGGAGAAAAAGGCCCCTAAAAAAGAAGATCAACTTCTAATGACCTTTTTAGAATGGCAGTCTCGAAAGAAAGGTTCAGAAGGGAGGAACAAGAAGTGGAGTAAGAACAAAGAAGGGTTAAATGACAAGAAGATACCAAGCCAAAAGGGAAAGGCTGAGATCAGTCAAAAGCAAACAAGTTCAAGAAAGACAAATCGAAGATCAAGTGTTTCAAGTGTTAGAAATACGGCCATTATGCCTCGGAATGTGGATCAACAAAAACACAAGAAGATTGTTAAGATCAGTGATCTAAGTTTGATCAATTAGAGTTTAATCACAGCGGAATTAGAGCAAGAATTAAGCAAATATAGCAAGAACACAATAAATATTCAATGGAACAGTACACGGTTATATAGAAATAGGGTTTTCTGCATTGGGATAATAACATTCATGCACACATGCTTCGGTATGGTGGCTGCTAGGTTTTCCTAAGCTGCACCGATTACAATTAGGTCAGCATTCCTTATATAAAGGAATGTGACGTCTGCTGATGTCACTTGATAGTGACGTCTAACAGAATTATTACAAACTACTGAACGTAAGCAAACTACTGAGAATGTTCACAACAACTGAGAACATCTCTAGTATTCTAAGTACACGACGAAACATAAAACTACTGAAACTACAAGTACAGAAAAGGAAATACAACTACTGAAAGGAAACCATCACAACTACTGAAGAGGTCTTCTTCAGCTGTTGTGACAATCATCTGAAACTTGGTCTTCAGTCTTTGTCTTCAGCTCTTTCACTTCAGACTTTGTCTTCAGCTCTTGTCTTCAGACTTTGTCTTCAGCTCTTTCACTTCAGACTTTGTCTTCAGCTCTTTCACTTCAGATTTTGTCTTCAGACCTTGTTATCAGCTGATGTCTTCAGCTGTTGCAGACTACTTCAGTTGTTGTAATGTCCGTGGGACTTAAAGGTTTTTCTGATCAGGCTCATTGGTTCTTTTGGTCCAACAAACTCCCCTGAACCAATGCAGCCAAAACCTTTAAGCTTATTGAGGTCCCACTTATTCTTGGCAGAAATACTCTCTTGATCAGCTTTAGAGATATAGGATAAGCATAGGCCAGGGAACAGGTTTCAGTAGATGTGAATGTCAAAGGATGGAAGGGAACTCTGTCTTGGGGAACTGGACATAGGGCCGTTATCCCAACCATGAAACCTACTTCCTATTGATGAGTCTATAAGACTCTCTGACGTAGGCCTCAAGGAGAACAACTTGTTCCTCCTTAGTGAGTTCTTCTGCTTCTCCTTCGAAGAAGAACTCTGGGCCATAGTACTCTGATAAGTACTTTAACGTCTTTCCATTTTTCAACTCAACAGTTGTTATCTCTCTGTAAGCAAATTCATCTGGGTGAGTCCCTTCTAATAACAACTAGAGTTCATTTTTCTTGATCTCTTCAAGCCTCTTGTATAACAACCCCTTCTTGACCATTTTGTTATCCATTAGAGTTTGAGGGGTCATCTTTGACTTGTAGGCTCTCTTGAAGTCTTCAAGTATTTCCCAGGGTGAGACTACAATGGCCAACATAATAGCAGCATCTATGGTCTTTCTCACTTGGCCATTGTATCTACTTGGTATGGATTTCTTATGAATTCTAGAACTAACCCTGGGGTCTGGCCAAATCCTTACTCTCTCCTTTTGATATTGAAAGGTATACCTGAGAGCATACAGCCTTTGAGCGTGTTTCTTCATGGCTTGTATAGATGATGACTGAGGAAACTCTTTGTCAATCATCTTCAAAAGTTGCTCATCGTGCTGTTTCTGCTGTTCTTCTTCTTCAATCTTAACTTTCACCATTTGCCTCTGAAAGTCTGGTGTAATCATTTGTTGACTTCTGGGCTCAGGTAATTTTAGAACAGCAGAGATTGGCAGACTATCTTCTTCATCATCATCTTCTTCTTCTTCTACCATCCTCAACACCCTTCTCCTCCTTCTGGGTGCATCACTGGATGTGGTTTGAGGTGGTTTTTGGGGTAAGGGAGTTGGTTTTGAGGGTTGAGTTGATTTGGAGAGTTGTGGGGTTGGTTGTTTTTGAGAGGGAGTTTGGGAAGGCTGATCTAGCATTTTTATGGTGAGTTTGGCTTTGGAAAGCTTGGCCATATCAGTTCTCTTCCCAGCACCTGCTTCATCTAGTGCTTCGATAATTAACCCCTTGTTGAATGCTTCAGAAGTACAGATTCTGGTGGTTATTGCCAGAATACTGTCTCTGGTCCATGATTTAATCTCAATTAATGATCTTCCCAAGTATTTTGCAGTAAACCTGATCATTATTTCCAACCTCTCCCTTTCCATCACACTATAACTGGCCCATCTTTCTTGTATCTCTTCAATCTCCAGCTTTCTGATCTCAGTGTCTAATGTGGCTGTATCAAAGCCCTGTCTGAAGAGTTGATCTATTATTCTATCCATTGATCTGCTGTGAGCTTCATCGGCTTCTTTAATCAGATCTTCCAATGATTTCTCTTCATCAGGCTTTTGAGTTTCAGCACTTTTCTTTCTTTTATATGTGATCAGCTGTTTTTCCTTTTCTTTCTCTTGTTTCTCATTTTCCACACTCTTTCTTTTTCTTTCTTTCACTGCCTTAGACTCCCCCTTTTTGGGTGCATTGGGTTCAGGGGTGTGAATGGCAGAAAGCTTCCTTTGCACAGCATCATCAACAAGTGTTTGTAGATTTGAGGAAAGCCTCTCATCAATGGCTTTATGCACAATCTCATTGATGATGGGAGTGATGAGAGGTAAGGAATTTTGAAATGTAGCAACCATCTGCTCAGAGGGGTTCTGTCCCTGAGAGGTGGTGCCAAAAATAGTGGCTGGTGGCTCAGTTGAGTGTAGTGGCTGAGTGTTTGGTAAACCTTCAGATGAAGGTGCCATCTGTGGGTTTATTGGGGCAGATGGACTTTGATCCTGAGACATTTTGGCAAGCAGTTCTTTGAGTTTGCTCACCTCAGCCTCAAGGATTGTGTTATGGGCTAAAACATCAAAGAAAAAGCCCAGGTCATCATCAGTCTTTGCTGAATCATCTGACCTCCTGATTGAATCAGGATGTACATGCCCTGAGTGTAGATCAGTTGTAGCATGTGCCCCTTGTTCTTGGTTCTGGGGACTTCCTGCCTCAGGACTGAGTCCTTCATCGGCAGTTGCCTCTGGTGAGGTCTTAGAGGTGTTACCAACTTCATCCTGTTCATTTGCTGAATCAGTAGAAGTGGCAGCCTCACCAGATGTTCTAACCTCCTCCTCTACACGGGGAGATTGAACATTATAACCCCTGTGCTGTGGGTTATCAGCAGCATTTTGGTCCTCTTCCTCAGCTGTGGAGGTTCTCCCCATTGTAATTGGTGTCTGGGGAGGAGGAGAGGAATGCAGCTGACTCAACACTTGTGCAACAATAAATGTTGGGCTTTGAGGGGCGGTTGCATTTGGAGATAGGTTTGAAGCAGATTGCACCTGGGGTGACTTGTGCTCTTCAATGGTAACCTTCTCAATTGAGATAGGTTCCAGCATTGTGGTATCCCCAATTATGGTTGCATCAGGATCCTGTTGAGAGGATGCCTGAGCGGCTAGGGTTGGTGGAGTCTTTGACACTACTGGGGGGTTAGAACCAGTAAGTGTTACCTGTATTGGTGTTACAGGGGCATCCTCAGGGGACTCATCTCCCTGAGTAGCCTTTTTGGGCTTTTTGGTTTTGGGTTTGGTGGGGACTTTGGATCTGGAAGTGGAGGCTGTGGGTTCCCGCTGCTTGGGTTTGAGCAGCCGGGCAGCCCCTTTCAATGTAGGGTCAGAGTTGTGCCTGGAGTATACTTCAGGCAATACAGCCGGAGCAGGGACTCCAAGGCCAACAAGGCCGTCTGATTTTAGCTGTGTTAAAATTATGGCCATGAGAAACCTGGGATATAATATCCATCTGTTTGCCACAAGTTTCAAGGCCAGATCCTTTAGTTCCATAAACACTATCTCAGAAAAATTTAAAGTTTGTCGTTCAAAGATAGAGTATAATACCTGTTGCCATCGGGAAGACATTTGATCCCATGAGGAGGTTTTTGGTGCAAGGCAGACATTCACCATGTGGAATATAAGACGTTCAGCATCATGGAAGTGCTTCTTCAGAATGGTGGTAGCACTTAAGTCTCCTTCATACCCGTTGTTGATGAAAGACATATCGGTTGTGCCTTTCGGGTATTCTGTGACACAGGTGGCATCATGTAGATCTAGGGTTTGTCGAATGATGTCCGGAGTGATGACCACCTGTTTCTGGTTGACCAACGACTGGAGAGTGATTTGGCTATCATTCTCACTAGTTTGCACAGAGACGTTGGTCCAGAACTGGCTTAGGGAATTGAGGTAGATGGTAGGATTCAGAAGAAACGCGGTTCGGTACTGGGAATCTACCATAAGATCGATGGCGTTATCAAATTTGTTCCAGAAGGCCGATTTCGAGAGGTAGGCAACACAGTTGTGTCTGGGTTTGAGTTTCATGGTCGCCATTGTTGAGAGAGTGAAGGACGGAAAACGGCTAATGAAACATCTGAAATTAGGTTTAGGTATTTATAGGGTAAGAAAAAGCTGATATAAAATGACTGAAAGTGTTAGTGCTGTCATCAGTTGTTTGAAAACAACTGAAGACCTGGTGTTAACTTTCAGAAGTTGTAACAACTGAAGACTTGGTATTAGTCATCAGTAGTTGTGAAACTACTGAAGACATGGTTTTGGCTTCAGGTGTTGTAACAACTGAAGACTTGGTGTTAGTCATCAGTAGTTGTGAAACTACTGAAGACATGGTTTTGGCTTCAGTTGTTTGAAGTGAAGCAGCAGTTTGTAGAAACAACTGAAGAGAAAAATTTCTCATCAGCTGTTGTCGTCAATTCTTAGCTCATCAGCTGTTTCATTCTGACCTCAACACTTCATCAGACTTTGTCTGAGTTTCAGATGTTGCATAGGTCATCAGTACTTATCTGTTATTCTGACATCAGCAGTTGTAACTACAGCAGTAGTTGTAACCACATCAGTTCTTTTCAACAGATGAGTACTTCAGTACTTTTAAGTAATTTAGTCTTCAGTAGTTATGAAAACTACTGAGGATAAAAGAACTTGTACTTATTTGTGACAGTAGTATACGAATGCTCATCAGTACTTGTTGACTGAGATCATCAGTAGTTGTCACTTATTCTAGCTGCAGCATACCAAGCCTTAACACTAGGTTTTGGAAAGTTGAACTGTCCAAAGGCTTAGTAAATATGTCTGCAAGCTCATCAGCACTAGGAACAAACTTTGGATCAATCAGACCTTTTTCAAAACAATCCCTAATAAAATGGTGTCTGATCTCAATATGTTTGGTCCTAGAGTGCTGGACTGGATTCTTGACAATACAAAGAGCTGAAGCACTATCCATTAGTAATGGAGTCTTAGTCTCTGTAACGCCATAATCCAGTAATTGATTCTGAAGCCAGAGTACCTGAGATGTACAACTTGCAGCAGCAATGTACTCGGCTTCAGCAGTGGATGTAGCAACAGATGTTTGTTTCTTACTCTGCCAAGAAACCAAACAGTTGCCTAGGAATTGACATCCACCAGAAGTTGATTTTCTAGTTAATTTACACCCTGCATAGTCACTATCAGAAAAAGCAACTAATTTGCAAGAGTGCCCAGTGGAATACCAAAGACCTAGAGATTGAGTACCTTGCAGATATCTAAAGATCCTCTTGACTGCAATCAAATGAGACTCTTTAGGAGCAGCCTGAAATCTAGCACAAACACAAGTTGCAAACATAATATCTGGTCTAGAAGCTGTTAAGTACATCAAGGACCCAATCATACATCGGTAAAGTGTTTCATCAACAGCTTTACCTTTCTGATCTACATCCAGTTGTGTGGTGCTGCACATGGGAGTAGAACAGGGCTTACAGTGTTGTAAATCAAACTTTGCCAAAAGACTTTTTGTGTATTTTGACTAAAACTACAAGTACAGAAAAGGAAATACAACTACTGAAAGGAAACCATCACAACTACTGAAGAGGTCTTCTTCAGCTGTTGTGACAATCATCTGAAACTTGGTCTTCAGTCTTTGTCTTCAGCTCTTTCACTTCAGACTTTGTCTTCAGCTCTTGTCTTCAGACTTTGTCTTCAGCTCTTTCACTTCAAACTTTGTCTTCAGCTCTTTCACTTCAGACTTTGTCTTCAGACCTTGTTATCAGCTGATGTCTTCAGCTGTTGCAGACTACTTCAGTTGTTGTAATGTCCGTGGGACTTAAAGGTTTTTCTGATCAGGCTCATTGGTTCTTTTGGTCCAACAAAGATTCCGAAGCAAATTTGACTCAGGCAGAGGTAGAGGAGCCTGCTTTATTGATGACTACTCACGTAGAGCTCAAGAAGGAATGGGTGTTCTTGAACGCGCAAAAGGTAGTCCCTACATCATTTGACATGGATAAGGCAAGTTCCAATGAAGGTGCATACTGGTATCTTGATAATAGAGCATCCAATCACATGTCTGGGGATGTTTTAATCTTCTCTCAATTAGATAAAAAGGTGGGTGGAGGAGTTAGATTTGGTGATAACTCTAGTGTTAAAATAGAAGGTAGAGGATCTATGATCCTAGAAGGCAAGGGAGGGGAGCACACACTTCTGATAGATGTCTATTTCATTCCCCATCTAAAGAGAAACATTCTAAGCCTTAGGCAAGCTACCGAAGGAGGGTATGTGGTGCAAATGAAAGAAGAGTTTTTGTGGTTGTTTGAGAAAAATGGTCGACTGCTTATGAAATTGGAAAGATCCCCAAATAGGTTATAGAAGATAAGGTTGAATATAGGTACACCTGTGTGTTTTCAAGTAGAGTTGCTTAGTCTACCATGGTTGTGGCATGGTAGGTTGGGTCATGTGAACTTTGACTCTTTGAAAGCCATGACAAGTAAGCAGATGGTGAAAGGAGTTCCTATGATCAGTCAACCCACAAGGGTCTATGAGGCATGCTTAGCAGGAAAGCATTCCAGGTAGTCATTTCCCTTAAGTGCTGCATATAGATCACATACTCCCTTGAAATTGATGTCAATGGATTTGTGTGGACCAATTACACCAATGACACAAGGAGGTAACAAGTATTACATGGTGTTGGTGGATGACTACTAAAGGTTTATGTGGGTGTATTTGCTTAACAACAAAGATCTGGCACTAGAAACATTCAAAAGGTTCAAAGTGAAAGTGGAAAACGAACTGAATGTCAAAATAAAGACTTTGAGATCTGATAGAGGGGGAGTTTACTTCTCAGGAATTCAATCATTTTTGTGAGTTGCATGGGACAAGTAGGTAGTTGATGGCCCTTATTCTCCTCAACAGAATGGGATAGTATAAAGGAGAAACGGATCAATCTTGAATATGCCTTAGTGGCTATGGGTAGAGGGAGTAAGGCACTTGGTATACATACTAAATAGGGTGCAAACTTGAGCATTAAAAGATTGCACACCTTATAAGGCACTGAAAGGAAGAAATCTAGATTTGTAGCATCTAAGAATATTTGGGTGTGTTGGTCATGTTAAGACTGTAAGACACACTTTAAAGAAGCTGGATAATAGGAGTATTCTATTTGGGGGTTGAAGCAGGAGCTAAAACGGATAGTGTCACACCCCAACCACAGCAGTTTCCCGCGGGGCGTGATCATCATGGAAACCATAGTCATTGATCGACCACTACATGATCTAATAAAACATACGTTGCAATCACGTCGAAAGATACATAGTTGTTTTCAGAGTTACATAGCGGAAGCAGTAGAAAAATGTAAATTGTTTTTCAAACAAGACAATTTAGAAATAGTGTCCCAAAAGCATGCGTGAATCCTAGAATGCGATAAGCTCCAAACAAGCCTAACCTCGTGCAAACCTTAATTTCCTGAGAAAAGACGCAGGAAGTAAGTCAACATAAAGTTGGTGAGCTCACAGGTTTTAAGTAACAGTAATCAGTGTAATGGACCACAAGACTTTCTATGATTTGATTGTCGATCATACAATACTACAATATTATATAAGCACCGCAACCGAAGCTAGACTGTAAATGTAATAGATTGCCCCTACCTGTGCCTACCGTAAGCACAGGGGTGAACAGGCTAATAATGCACCCATTTAGACCTCCAGTCAAGGTTAGGGTAATTAACCCGGGTGGGGGTAGTCAAACCCAATAGTACTATACATGATTACCTCGCTTTGAGAAATAAACTAACGGTCCGATAACAGGGGACTTTATACGGTAAGTAAACAACTTATATAACATGTGAAACTATTGACAAGTAATTGTGTCCATGAAAAAAGTAATTTGCATGTAATCTCCCCCAAAATGAAAATAAGTAAAAATGGGGCCGTGAAACTCACCTTTAATGCACGCGTGAATACTAGTAATAGTCCGTACGTACGATCGGTCTAGGAATCTCCTAAACAATATCAAAATATATTCATGAGGTCATGATTACTAACCCTAGATGGTCATGCATAACTCATCCACAAAGTTAGTTTTGAAAACGTCACTTGACTAGTTAGACACACCGAGCCGTTAATGTTTTATTTAGATTCTTTTCTTCATAGTTATCTTCTTAAAAATAAATAATGTATTGTATGAGTTTTATACTAGGGTATAATAATATTATACTTTCAATGTGCATGAGTTTCTTTTTACCAAGAACCTTCAAAAGTTTACTTTATATAAAAGTAGACTTTTGACAGAAACATGTGGATTTTTTGGCCAGGTTGTCATCCCCTTTTCATGATACAAAGAATTTTTATAAAATCTTATATTTTTACCACATTTATCTCTATGTCTTAGGTTCCCAAAAAGGTACATCTTGTAATATATAACTAAGTTTAAGTGCCTCGAAATGGGTCATGAAGCAACAGATGTCAGTGCAGCATGTTTCCTGTACATGTCCATGGATTTCATTATTTTGAGAGGTCAAACCATACTATTACAAATAGAGCCTATAGTAATTTTAAACCTAACATCTTAAGTTAAGTTACCACAAAAAGAAAGACTTCATTTGATTACTTTAAGCATAACTTATGCCTCATTCTTTCTGCTCAATCTAATCTGCCAAAAACTCAGATTCAACACCTTAATCATATTTGTACGTTTTGGATGGGTTATACTTATCTAAAAATTTCAAGGTTGGATGAGTTGAAAACTAGACATTCTAAGGTTAATGTTGGGCTCAAAAAAAAGTTCATTTGATCGTGTTTAGGTTGAGTTATGGTGTCTAAAACACAGAATATGAATCTGCCAGAAAATGTCTTACATGTTTTGTTACTTTTTAGGCTTTGCTAGAGCACCTTTGGATGAGTTAGTGAACATGGACACATCATGGTGATGTATAGAAGATTAGGAACAAGGTGCCAACCTTAAACAAGCAAGGAGAAGATGAACTTGAAATGCAAAGAGAAAGACTTGATCCTTGATCTAAGAATCAAGCAAGAAAAGTGGAGAAGATGTTGTAGGATGCTTGGAAGCTTCAAAAATCACTTGATCTTCAATTATAGCACTTGAATCACCCAAGATTTGTAGAAAAGAGTTGAAAATAAGATGAGGTGGTGGGGGTGGAGTCTTGGCCCAAATTTGAAGGGAGAAAGAGGGAGAAGAGTTGTGTTTGTGATGTTGGTGATTTGTGGTTGCAAGTGTTGCCTCCCATGCCCCTTTTAAACACACTAGATGAAATCACCATTTTTTTCGCATAAATTTAATTTAATATGAAAATTACAAAAGTGGTAATGGAGGTTCATGTCTTTAAGCCTTGTAAAAGTAATTTCATCTAATTGGAAAGTCTCCAACTTCACACAATGTCAACATGGAATCTTGCATGGGAAAATTGAAAAGGAGAAAGGTGAGGTGATAGGTGGGTGGACTGCCAAGGGAGGGGGGAAATGGGGGTTTTGTTTTGCTTTTAAGTAGTATTGGGTATTTGGGTGGTATTTGTTGCACTATGGTAATTTTTATATATTTTTATAATTTTACTTGTTACTTTTTAAAATACATAGAATTATCATAAGAAATCATATAGTATCATACATTTTTAATATTGATGATGTATTAATAATAACTCATGTATCTAGTAGTCACGTTAAAAGGATTCGTTCCGGGTAATATATCAATTTACGCGATTAGGTTTATTTATGAGTTTAAGCTTTTCCAATGTACTTAATTTGCAATCTAAAATACTTTTAATCACTTTAAAGTATTTATTGGTATGTATATATATTTTAATTATCCCCAACGTTCGTGTGTGCTTGTATCGCGTGTAAAAATGGTAATTACGCCGAATTACCGATGCACGAAATGTTATGCGCGAAAGTTTGCAATGCATAAAACGACTTCAATAAATATAATTAAATTGAAAACCACGTAGTACAAGTGTAATTATAACCAAGTAAAGGCCGGGTATTGACCTGAAATGGCCGGTTGTCACATACTCCCCATGTTAGAAAGAATTTCGTCCCGAAATTCAGTTAGGGTTGTCTGCAGATGCCAGGGTTTCAAACAAGTAAGGGTAGTTGAGCTTCATTTGGTCTTCGCGTTTCCAAGTAAATTTGGGTCCTCGCCTGGAATCCCATTGGACCTTCACTATGGGAATGCGGCTTCGTTTCATCTTCTTTACCTCTCGATCTAGGATCTCCACAGCTTTCTCAATAAAATAAAGTTGTTCATCAATCTGAACCTCATCGAGTGGTATAACTTGAGTTTCATCTGACAGGCACTTCTTCAGATTTGACAAGTGGAAAGTGTCATGAACACTACTAAGTTCTTGTGGTAGTTTGAGTTTGTAAGCTATGGGACCAATCCTTGCTAGGACTTCAAATGGTCCAATGTATCTAGGGTTTAGTTTACCACGTTTACCAAAACGAATAACTCCCTTCCAAGGTGAGACTTTAAGTAGGACTTTATCTCCCACTCGGAATTCTAATGGTTTATGTCTCACGTCAGCGTAGCTTTTCTGACGGTCACACGCAGCTTTGAGTCGGTTATGAATCTGAGCGATCTTTTCCGTGGTCTCGTGTATGATCTCAGGACCAGTGAGTTGACTATCGCCAACCTCTGTCCAACACAGTGGTGATCGACACTTCCTTCCATATAGTGCTTCAAATGGTGCAGCTTTGATACTGGTGTGATAACTGTTATTGTAAGAAAACTCAGCTAAGGGTAGATGAGTATCCCAACGGTTTCCAAAGTCTATCACACAAGCTCTAAGCATGTCTTCCATTATCTGAATGGTCCGTTCACTCTGACCATCCGTGTGAGTGTGGTATGCGGTACTCATATCCAACCGTGTACCTAAGGCCTTTTGTAATGATTGCCAAAATCTCGAGGTAAATCGACTATCTCGATCGAAGATAATGGAGATTGGTACTCCATGTCTCGAAACAACCTCCTTGAGATAAACTCTCATCAAATTTTCCATTTTATCAGTTTCCTTAATTGGTAGGATGTGAGCAGACTTTGTCAATCGATCCACAATTACCCAAATCGTATCACAACCGGTGGATGTCTTGGGTAGTTTTGTGATGAAGTCCATGGAAATCTGCTCCCATTTCCATTGAGGAATCTCCAGTTGGTGCAGTAATCCAGATGGTTTCTGGTACTCCGCCTTAACCTTTGAACACGTGAGGCACTTGCTAACATAGGTGGCTATGTCAGCTTTCATGTTAGGCCACCAGTATAACTCCTTCAGGTCCTAATACATCTTATCAGAGCCCGGGTGGATGGAGTATCCTGATTTGTGTGCCTCGTTCATCACAAGTTCCCTTAAGTTTCCACAATTTGGCACCCAAATTCGGTTCATAAAGTATCGAGCTCCATCGGACTTGATCTCAAATTGCTTATCCATGCCGCGAAGAGATTCATTTCTCAAATTCTATTCTTTCAGTGCTTCGGACTGAGCATCACGAATTTGAGTAGTTAGACTCGTATGGATCATCATTCCCAACGCACGCACCCATAAAGTTTTGGTTCGTTCTTTCCTGCTCAGAGCGTCTGCTACAACATTCGCTTTTCCGGGATGATAACGAATCTCACAGGCATAATCGTTTAGTAACTCGACCCACCTGCGTTGTCTGATTGAAGATGTGTTGCAGGCTTTTGTGATCAGTGAATATAGTACACTTGGTACCATACAGGTAGTGTCACCAAATCTTTAGTGCGAAAACAACAGCTCCCAATTCGAGGTCGTGAGTGGTGTAATTTTTCTCATGCACTTTCAATTGTCGAGAAGCGTAAGTAATAACCTTGTTGTGTTGCATCAGGACACAGCCAAGTCCTTGTCGTGATGCGTCGCAGTACACCACAAAACCATCAATTCCCTCTGGTAGGGATAGAATTGGCGCGCAACATAGTTTCTGCTTTAACAATTGAAACGCTGCTTCTTGTTTATCACCCCAATCGAACTTCTTGTCTTTCTGAGTCAGGCTTGTCAACGGTCGGGCTATTTTGGAGAAATTTTTGATAAAGCGTCGGTAATAACCTGCCAATCCCAGGAATTGTTGCACCTCAGTCGGGGTCTTAGGTGCTTCCCAGTTCTTAATGGCCTCTATCTTGGAGGGGTCAACATGTATGCCTTTCTCATTGACTATATGACTGAGAAATTGCACTTCTCGAATCCAAAAGTCGCATTTTGAGAATTTGGCATACAACTTCTCGTTTTTGAGTAGTTCCAGGATTAACCTTAGATGTTGCTCGTGCTCATCCTTGGTTCGCGAGTATATTAAGATATCATCGATGAAGACGATCACGAATTTATCCAAGTAAGGTTTGCACACTCTATTCATAAGGTCCATGAATATAGCTGGTGCATTGGTTAACCCAAATGGCATGACCATGAACTCATAGTGGCCATAACGTGTTCAAAATGCGGTCTTGGGGATATCTTTCTCCTGGATTCATAATTGGTGATATCCCGAACGTAAATCAATCTTCGAGTAGTAACTAGATCCCTGAAGTTGGTCAAATAAGTCGTCGATTCGAGGGAGAGGATACCGGTTCTTAATGGTGAGCTTGTTTAACTCTTTAGTCGATGCACATTCGAAAAGATCCATCCTTCTTCTTGACAAACAAGACCGGGGCTCCCCAGGGTGAGAAACTTGGTCTTATGAATCCTTTATCTAATAATTCTTGTAATTGATTAGACAACTCTTGCATCTCTGATGGTGCTAGCCGATATGGAGATCGTACTACTGGAGCAGCTCCAGGTACCAAGTCAATTCGAAATTCGACTTGCCTTTGAGGTGGAAGTCCAGGCAAGTCCTCAGGAAAGACTTCTAGGTAGTCTCGCACGATGGGTATGTTCTCGATTCTTTTCTCCTCGGTTTGCTTCTCCACTACGTGCGCCAAGATTGCATGATAGCCATTTCGTAAGTACTTTCGGGCCTTCATACATGAAATGATCCTTAACAGCGTACCATGCTTTTCTCCTTGAATCGATATGGTCTCTCCGCTCGAAAGTGGAATGCAAACGATCTTCTCACGACAAACGATTTCCGCTCGATTTTCCGACAACCAATCCATACCAATAACAATGTCGAAACTCCCTAGGGTTACAGGTAGCAAATCTATATCGAACGTGTGATCCGCCAAGCTAAGAGCGCATCCTCGTATGATTTTGTCGGTTTCAATCAACTTACCATCGGCTAACTCTATTGTATACTTGGAAGTCAAACAGGTAGGAGTAATTTCAAGCAATGGACTAAATTCACTAGACACGAAACTCCTGTCGGCACCCGTATCGAATAGGATAGATGCATAGATATTATTTACAAGAAACGTACCCGTAACAATGTTTGGGTCCTATCGAGCTTCTCCAGCTCCAATTACAAAAGCTCGACCACGTGCGTTGTTCCCACCGGTTTGCTTCGAGTTCGGACAATCCTTGCGAAAGTGCCCGGTAACACCACATTCGAAACACGCACGATTGTTTCCTGTTTTAGGAGTAGGGTTGGGCTTTCGGCAGTCCTTAGTCGCATGGCCAAAACGTTTGCACTTCTGGCACATGGAATCCCCACATGCACCTAGATGATGAAAGTTACACTTGTCGCACTTACGTAGGTTTCCAGCATACCCACCTTTTGTCTTCTTCTCAGATGGGCCAGTAGTGAAAGCCCTAACAACCACTTGTTTGTTTTGGTTTTGATGCGGGGCATTTCGGCCATGATTGTTGTCCCACTTCCTCTTGTTGTCATAGTTCTTTTCCACCAATATCTTCTTCATAAATACTCCCTGGCGTACAGCTTGATCAGTCAGGTCATGACCAATTCTGACAGCCTCTTGGATGGTGGCTGGCTTGGATGAGGTCACCATGCTCTGAATTTGGGGTGCAAGGCCCCAAATGTACCTTTCCACATGCTTGAACTCTGGGTTAACCATGCGAGGGCATAGACGAGCAAGGTCATGAAATCGGGTGGTGTAGCTTGTAACTTCTGCACCCTTCATGGTATGGTTCCAGAATTCCACCTCAAGTTTTTGCAATTCATTTTGGGGGCAATACTCATCAGTCAGCATTTGTTTCAACTCCTCCCAAGTGATTTGATAGGCAGCGTCAATACCCAATGTCTGGGCATGAGCATTCCACCAAGTGAGTGCTTGACCTTCAAAGGTACAAGTGGCGAATTTCGTCTTATTCTCCTTAGCACAGTTACTGATTCGCTGAATGGACTCCATATTCTCTATCCAGCGGACCAAACCAATAGCTCCTTCATTACCACGAAAGTTAAACGGTTTACAATTCAGGAATGTCTTGTAGAAGCAACCTTTGTTGTTGGCATCAGATCCTGTGTTGTAGGTTTAATCATATTAATAATAATTAAACATTAACAATGAACTTTGTATGTCAGGTCTTTAGTTACGCCAGACATTATAATACCTCCTGCGCCACTAGCATTGCCTCCATTTACTTCAGATCCTCCTGCGCTGCGATTCACCTCGTGATGTGCAATTGCATCCACCACCCGTTGCGCCACAAGCTGTTCGATGGCCTCTGCTGTCATGGGAGTACCGCTTCCCATATTGGTTCTGACATTTCTCCTTCGCGGTGGCATGTTTCTTCAAATCATAATGATAAGCAAGATAAGACAATATTTAATAATGTCAAACACATGTGCACCAAAAGTAATATATTGTACAAATTACAAAATATTTAAGAGTGCACACTCCTACAAAATATTTAAGACAATATTTAACAACCAAGCAACCATGCAATATATAGAAGATAACATAACTTGATAATAAATTGTACAAATTACAAAATATTTTAAGAGTGCACACTCCTACAAAAAGTTAATATCCAATATTACGTGAGCACAGCCCGCTCACGATAGGCAATCAATGGAATAAACGAGAGAATGTGCCTGTCTGCACAGCTGCCATGGCCATAAGCATACACACGGCTGCCAATGCATTAGAGGACGCTAGGCGCTCTTCCATCACCATCACTCTTTCTTCAGCCACTGTAGCGTGCTACTCTGCTTGAGTAGCTCTCTGCTCCGTTGCCTCCACTCTCTGCGTCATAGCTGCCATGTCCTATTGTATGCTAGTGAGTCGGTCATGCATCGTGTGCAGGGCCTGATCATAAAGGTATTTTCTCTCCTCAATCGCTAACAGTCGGCACTCCACATCCTCCATATCAATTTTCTCCTAAACTCCTGTAAGCTCAGCCCGTATCTCATGTAGTTACTGATCATGCCTTGCAGAACGTGCCACAAGTAAAGGCACGGTGAGCTCCACTGGCTCTCGAGTGAATGGTATCGAGCCTGGGGCACGTGATGACTCTCCCACCTCAAATGTAGAGGGAATACCCTCGATGTCTCTCCACTCGTCCAGTCGGCTAGGCATCCACTCCCACCGATGAATGTCGATTCTGCGCCTCTTGGGCGCAGGATCGGGCTCAACAGTACAGTCTCGAGCGGGTGTGGGAGGGCGAATCAGGACATGAACCCGCTTCCTAGGAGTGTGTGCAAGAAGCACACTCCCGGGGTGAGCCCGATAGCGACAGAAAGAAGGCGGTGGTACACCCGGACCAAAGATACGGTGGGTGTCCACAGCCACCGGCTCGGGACTAGTAGCTATAGGGGTGGGGTCAGCAGGCTCGGCGGCGAGGTGGAGGGGGTCAGGGTCTGCTAGCAGAGTCGGGTCAGAGGGTTGAGGAATCGGGTCAATGGGCTGAGTAACAGGATCAACAGAGGGAGAGGTGGGGTCACTGGACTGGAGGGTGGCCTCGGAGGGCTCCGGGTCGGAATCGACCGGGTCAGTATCGGCCGTCTGAGAAACTGGGTCAATAGACTCCGAATCTAGGTCAACTACCTCGGTGTCAGCAGGCTGAGGGGTGGGATCTGTGGTCTTGGGAGTGGGGTCAACTTGCCGAGGATCAGTAGCCACAGGGGCAGACCCTAGGGATGGCTCAACAAAGATGTGAGACATGTTCAGTGGAACGGCCATCGGCAGCTGTGGGCCGATGATACGCACGACTCCGGGATGAGCTCCTTTGGGAGGTCGGTATGAATCTCAGGTGTTGACGCCCACCAATACGCGCCTGGAGGGGGAGGGGGCCCGGAATATCAGGTTGTGGTTAAGACCCTAGTAGTGTCAAGAATGGGGTTCGGAGGGGGAGCGAGGATAGGAGTAAGAAAAGGTGCAGGGATCTTAGCCTCAGGGGGCCAGCAGGCTAGAGCATGACATCGGACGTAGGGGTTGGGATGGCCGATGTAAATCCTGTAGATGAAGTCGGAGATGTCGGCTCATACTCCTCATCTGAGTCAAAAACGTATATCGGCATCGATGCAGACAACATCTCTATGACAAGGCAACACACAAGTAGAATTGATATAAGTTAAGTTAATGTATAAAGTGTTAAAGACATGTAATGAACTACAGTTATAGTCTAGGTCCACTAAATGCAACCTAATTCCCTATAACCAATGGCTCTGATACAAATCTGTCACACCCCAACCACAGCGGTTTCCCGCGGGGCGTGATCATCATGGAAACCATAGTCATTGATCGACCACTACATGATCTAATAAAACATACGTTGCAATCACGTCGAAAGATACATAGTTGTTTTTAGAGTTACATAGCGGAAGCAGTAGCAAAATGTAAATTGTTTTTCAAACAAGACAATTTAGAAATAGTGTCCCAAAAGCATGCGTGAATCCTAGAATGCGATAAGCTCCAAACAAGCCTAACGTTGTGCAAATCTTAATTTCCTGAGAAAAAATGCAGGAAGTATGTCAACATAAAGTTGGTGAGCTCACAGGTTTTAAGTAACAGTAATCAGTGTAATGGACCACAAGACTTTCTATGATTTGATTGTCGATCATACAATACTACAATATTATATAAGCACCGCAACCGAAGCTAGACTGTAAATGTAATAGATTGCCCCTACCTGTGCCTACCATAAGCACAGGGGTGAACAGGCTAATAATGCACCCGTTTAGACCTCCAGTCAAGGTTAGGGTAATTAACCCGGGTGGGGGTAGTCAAACCCAATAGTACTATCCATGATTACCTCGCTTTGGGAAATAAACTAACGGTCCGATAACAGGGGACTTTATATGGTAAGTAAACAACTTATATAACATGTGAAACCATTGACAAGTAATTGTGTCCATGAAAATAGTAATTTGCATGTAATCTCCCCCAAAATGAAAATAAGTAAAAATGGGGTCGTGAAACTCACCTTTAATGCACGCGTGAATACTAGTAATAGTCCGTACGTATGACCGGTTTAGGAATCTCCTAAACAATATCACAATATATTCATGAGGTCATGATTACTAACAATAGATGGTCATGCGTAACTCATCCACAAAGTTAGATTTGAAAACGTCACTTGACTAGTTAGACACACCGAACCGTTAATGTTTTATTTAGATTCTTTTCTTCATAGTTATCTTCTTAAAAATAAATAATGTATTGTATAAGTTTTATACTAGGTATAATAAAATTATACTTTCAATGTGCATGAGTTTCTTTTTACCAAGAACCTTCAAAAGTTTACTTTATATAAAAGTAGACTTTTGACAGAAACAGGTGGATTTTTAGGCCAGGTTGTCATCCCCTTTTCATGATCCAAAAAATTTTTATAAAATCTTATATTTTTAACACATTTATCTCTATGTCTTAGGTTCCAAAAAAGGTACATCTTGTAATATATAACTAAGTTTAAGTGCCTCGAAATGGGTCATGAAGCAACAGATGTCAGTGCAGCATTTTTCCTGTACATGTCCATCGATTTCATCTTTTTGAGAGGTCAAACCATACTTTAACAAATAGAGTCTATAGTAATTTTAAACCTAACATCTTAAGCTAAGTTACCACAAAAAGAAATACTTCATTTGATTACTTTAAGCATAACTTATGCCTCATTCTTTCTGCCCTATCTAATATGCCAAAAACTCAGATTCAACACCTTAATCATATTTGTACGTTTTGGATGGGTTATACTTATCTAAAAATTTCAAAGTTGGATGCGTTGAAAACTAGACATTTTAATGTTAGGCTCAAAAAATGGTTCATTTGATCGTGTTTAGGTCGAGTTATGGTGTCTAAAACACAGAATATGAATCTGCCAGAAAATGTCTTACATGTTTTGTTACTTTTTAAGCTTTGCTAGAGCACCTTTGGATGAGTTAGTGAACATGGACACATCACGGTGATGTATAGAAGATTAGGAACAAGGTGCTAACCTTAAACAAGCAAGGAGAAGATGATCTTGAAATGCAAAGAGAAAGACTTGATCCCTTGAACTAAGAATCAAACAAGAAAAAGTGGAAAAGATGTTGTAGGATGCTTGGAAGCTTCAAAAATCACTTTATCTTCAATTATAGCACTTGAATCACCCAAGATTTGTAGAAAAAGAGTTGAAAATAAGATGAGGTGGTGGGGGTGGAGTCTTGGCCCAAAATTTGAAGGGAGAAAGAGGGAGAAGAGTTGTGTTTGTGATGTTGGTGATTTGTGGTTGCAAGTGTTGCCTCCCATGCCTCTTTTAAACACACACTAGATGAAATCACCATTTTTTTGCATAAATTTAATTCAAAATGAAAATTAAAAAAGTGGTAATGGAGGTTCATGACTTTAAGCCTTGTAAAAGTAATTTCATCTAATTGGAAAGTCTCCAACTTCACACAATGTCAACATGTAATCTTGCATGGGAAAATTGAAAAGAAGAAAGGTGAGGTGATAGGTGGGTGGACGGCCAAGGGAGGGGGGGGAAATGGGGGTTTTGTTTTGCTTTTAAGTAGTATTGAGTATTTGGGTGGTATTTGTTGCACTATGGTAATTTTTATATATTTTTATAATTTTAATTGTTACTTTTTAAAATACATAGGATTATCATAAGAAATCATGTAGTATCATACATCTTTAATATTGATGATATATAAATAATAACTCATGTATCTAGTAGTCGCGTTAAAAGGATTCGTTCCGGGTAATATATCAATTTACGCGATTAGGTTTATTTATGAGTTTAAGCTTTTCCAATGTACTTAATTTGCAATCTAAAATACTTTGAATCACTTTAAAGTATTTATTGGTATGTATATATATTAATTATCCCCAACGTTCGTGTGTGCTTGTATCGCGTGTAAAAATGGTAATTATGCCGAATTACCGATGCATGAAATGTTATGCGCGAAAGTTTGCAATGCATAAAACGGCTTAAATAAATGTAATTAAATTGAAAATCAAGTATTACAAGTGTAATTATAACCAAGTCAAGGCCGGGTATTGACCTGAAATTGCCAGTTGTCACAGATAGAATGTATTATGTTGTTAGAAACAAGATTGTTATTAGTAAAGATGTGTGTTTTGAAGAAAGTAGAAAGTGAAAATGGAAAGATTTCTCAAAAGAAACTTTGGAAGAAAACAGAGTGGCTTCGGAAGAAAACAGTGTGGCTTCGGAAAAAAACAGAGTGGCTTCAGAAGAAAACTGTGTGGCTTCGGAAGAAAGTTCGAAAGAGTTCTCTGTACAAGTTGATGAGAACCAACAGAGTCCATTGTGTCAAGAAGGACATGTTGGGTTATTATCAACAAGTCCGGGTGAAAATTCAGATTCCATCACTCAAGAGGGTTGCAATGTTAGAGGTGAAGCAACTGGGTTGAGAAGGTCAGAAAGAGTATCTACTTTGCCTATTAGATTATCTGATTATGTGCTTGATAGTAGAGTTTCTTGTAACACTCAAAGACAAGAAGAGGAAGAGATAGTTTAATTGTTGTTAGCAAAAGATGAGGAACCAAAGTCATATTTAGAAGCAATTACAAGTTCATAATGGAGTGCTGCTATGAATGAAGAGATAAGTGCAATAAAAAGAAATAAGACTTGGTTTCTGACAGATCCTCCTTTGAAGTGTAGTCCAATTGGTTTAAAGTGGGTGTTCAAGTTAAAGAGGGATGCATTTGGTAAAGTAATGAAGCACAAGGATAGGTTGGTTGCAAAGGGGTATGTGCAATAGGAGGGAGTTGATTTCGAAGAAGCTTTTACACCAGTAGCAAGAATAGAAACAATTAGATTGATATTGGCATTATCAGCAATGATGAGATGGAAAATTTTTCATTTGGATATTAAGGCAGCTTTCTTACATGACACTTTGAAACAGAGTGTATATATAAAGCAGCCTGAAGGATATATGAACAAAGGATGTGAATAGAAAGTCTACAAGTTATCAAAGGCTTTATATGGGCTAAGGCAAGCACCAAGAGCTTGGAATTTGAAACTTAATGAAGTGTTAATTGAGTTAGGTTTTAAAAGGTGTCAACATGAACAAGTAGTGTATGTAAAACACACAACTTAGTTAGTGTTAAATTTGGGAGTATATATGGATGATTTGTTAGTAACTGGGAGTAGTTCAAAGGAGATAGACAAGTTTAAGCAGCAAATGCAGACCAAATTGGAGACGACTGATTTGGGACTGTTGTGCTATTATCTTGGAATCAAGGTTGAGCAAACAAAAGAAGGAATTCAGATTAAACAAGCTGGGTATGCAACTAAGCTTGTAAAGTTAGCAGGTTTGGAAGAGTGTAATGAGACAAAGATTCCTATGGAACCTGGTTTGAAGTTTTTTAAAGAAAAAGGAGGTGAAAGTATAGATCCAACTCTTTATATGAGGTAGGTGGGATCTTTGAGGTATTTGACTCAAACTTGACTGGATATAGCTTTTGCAATGGGCTATGTGAGTAGGTTTATGCAAAGTCCTAAAGAAGCTCATTTAAAGGTGGTTAAACATCTGATTAGATATGTGAAAGGATCAGTGTAGTATGGGATCAAGTGTAAGTGTAATGAAGAAGGAGGTTTGGTTGGGTATAGTGATAGTAATCACATGACAGATAGTGAGGATGGAAGAAGTACCTCAGGACATGTCTTTTATTATAATGATTCTTTTGTATCAAGGCATTCACAAAAGCAACCGACTATTTCTTTGTCAACTTGTGAAGCAGAGTTCATGGCTACAACTTTTGCAGCATGTCAAGCTGTTTGGTTGAATGGCTTACTTGATGAGTTAACGGACAGGAAGCAAAGTAAGATGGTGTTGCTGGTTGATAGCAAGTCAGCTATTGCTTTAATGAAAAGTCCTATTTTTCATGGGAGGTCTAAGCATATAAAGACTCGGTTTCATTTTATAAGAGAATGTATTGAAAGGGGTCAAATTCAAGTTGACTTTGTTAGTGGTGATATGTAGAAAGCAGATGTGTTAACGAAGTCATTGCCAAGAGTAAAGTTCATTGAGATGAGATTTTTGTTGGTTTCGGTGTTAGTTTTGTAATTCCAAGAAGTTGAAGGGTTGTTTTTGTATTTCTTTAAAATTGTTTGTTCAGGTCGTTATTGATGATCTAGAATAGGTTGGACTCACTATTGTTATTATGTTTATTTTGTTTATCAATGTAATAGGATGAATGTTAGCTTACTTAGTTTGTATTTTTTATTTTGTAGTTTTGTGCCTAGCGAAACTAGGAGCGAAACTGAGTTTCGCTCATGGTTAGCTGATCTGGTTCACCTGGTGAAACTGTGTTTCGTCACCGGGTGAAACTAGGTTATGGTCAAGACAATTTCGCTGTCCAGCGAAACTACAGTCTGCTTATATATTGATAGTTTCATTCATTGAAGCAAGTTTTTGGGAAACCCTAATAATGAAATATTGTTATTGCATTGTAGTCGGCTGGAAGCTTATTCTCATCATTTTTGAGCCTTTGTTTCATCTTCTTTGTATGAGTTTGGAGATTATTGAAAATATTTGAAACTTGTTCATTGAGTTATTGATAGAGTTATGTTGGTTCAGTGGGATTTTTATGTTTTATGAATCACTTGTTTATCGATCATATGGACCAACAATATGGTATCAAAGCCTTAGTGCTCTTGATTTGTTGAGATTTTGATGGGTTTTTAGCAAAAACACTATTCCATTCTTTTTGAATCTTATCTTCTATGTTTTTGGCATGGAAATCGATTGAAAATCATCTGGTATTTGTATAGGAAGCTATCCCAGTCATCCAATCATTATTTCATTGTGATTTGGGTGAATTCTGGTAGATTTTGTGTTCGAAAAGGCTCACAGTTTCATCCAGCGAAACTGTTGTTCATCCAGTGAAACTGCTACTATTCCAGCAAAAGTGCCAGCGAAAGTGCCTGCGAAAGTAGCAGCGTAATTAGAGATATCCATCAAAATTAGAGGTGTTCAACGATGTTACCTTCTGGTTTGAGAATGACTAAAACCAATATCACCTTGTCTGACTTGGAAAGTGTAACACACAATAGGCCATCGAGGCTTATCAATGGAGACAATTTTGAAGATTGGAAACGTTGTTTGAAAGCGTTCTTTTACTACACTAATCACAACCAGTGGGAATCAATCGTCAATGGTACATATACTCTTATTGTCACTGTTGGTCAAACTAACTCACCAAACACTGATCCATCAACCTTCACAGAAAGAGATCTTAAGTTAATAGACCATGATCAGAAAGCATTTGTAACTTTAACTCTATGTTTATCTCAAGACATCTACAACCGTTTTGCCAAACACAATAATGCAAAATCCTTCTATGATTCTTTGTGCGAGTTTTTATGTTGGTAATGAAGACTTAAAAAAGGACAATAAAGCCCTAGCAGAAAAGGAGTTCAATTCATTTGTTGGACACAAAAATGAAAGCCTTACTGATCTTACTAATCAACTTCTGTCTGTTTCAAGCAACTTGAAGAAATATAATGAACAGTTGGGTAATCACGAACAAGTCGCAAAACTCTTGGACTCTCTTCCACCGCAATGGAGCTTGCAAGTCAGACTACTGAAACAGGAAAGAAACTTTGCTGATTATAAACTTATGGATGTGATCAACAAACTGAAGTCATTTGATTTGGACATGAAAAGGAGAGAATACAATCAATCAATGGTCCTAACAATAGTTTATCCATAAAATGCTGCATTGATTTCATCCGTTGCAAACTCTTCAATGTATGGTACAGGTTATGGTGGGTCTTCTGGATGTGGCATGCCAAACAAGTCTAGTAGTGGACTATCAAGTGTTGGTTGAAGCTCAAAGGCATCAGTCTCCACTCAAGTTCCTTCAGACACAATGGCACTGTTTGGAATGTTTGTACACAGTTATGAAGCTTTGGTTGCGGGGGAGTTGAAAGGAAAACGAATGACCATAGAGGATATGTATCAAGTGGACCCTGATGACTTGGAAGAAACTGATATCCAATGGCAGACGACAATGCTCACTTTGCATGCAAGGAGGTTTATGGAAAGAACAGGCAGGAAAAACTTTGGAAATCAAAATCAAAACTCAAAACTTGGATTTATAAGTCCAAATTGAGATGTTTCAACTGCAATCATCACTAAATCGGGAACCTCTGGAACTTCAAAGGTCATCCCGATCACTGACAAAGAAGAAGCCAAGCCAAAGAAGGAAAAACACTGATCACCAACTTCGATTGGAGTATTGAAATCAAAGAAACTAAAGAAGAGATTAATCATGCTCTGGTGGCTGAGGTGGTGGATAGTGATGTGGATTCATATGAAGATTGTGACCTTTCAAAGAGTTCAGAAGTGAAATTCAAGATGAATCAGTTTGTAAAGATGGGATGCAACATGTTAAAACTCATGAGGAAAAGATTGTTTAGGTTGGTGAAGAGAAGGGATGTTGTGAAGCTGTTAAGGAAATGGTGACAGTTTGTGAATCTGCTGAAGTTGGGAAACCACAAGAAGTTAAAGCAAGTGAAGTGAAGCTGGAGGTTGGTGATTTAGGAGAGGAAGAGGGAACTCAAACTGAGAAAGCAAGGAAGAAAGCCATGGAGGAGGAAGAATACAAAAGAAACACACCCGTCTGTCAATGCGAAAAAGCCCTAGCTACTGAAAAAGTAGTTATGGGACTTTCTTATGCGGTAATCCAAGACATGTGTTCTCCTTCATGCAAAATTTGTTTATTCGGGATTTATAAAGCTAATAGGTTATTGTTAGAAAATGAAAAGGAATTAAAACATATTAAAACAAATGAGTCAAAATATTTTGTCAAGTTAAATGAAGCTTTAAAGGAAAATGAGCATTTAAAAAGAAATCTTTTGGAAAGAAATGTTGAAATAAATGCTTTAGCAGAACGTTTGGCACTTGCTGAATTTGAAACAAACAAATTAAAAACCAAACTTGAAAAGTGGAAAATCTCTGGAATGAAACATAAGGATCTTTGCAAGAAACAACAGGGGCCTAGAATTAAGGCTGGCTTAGGCAGCGAAGAAACCACTCATGTTTATCCTCCTTCGAGTACTTGTTGTGATTCTCCTATGCCTACACCTCATCCAACTAATAAATTAATTCAGAAAGATACTAATAGGTTGTATGCAGGTTTAGAAGGAATAAATCATAAGGAGATTCGCAAGGAGTATGATTATGGTGCAAGTAGTGGTCTGGGCAGCTCTAGTATTAGCATTTCTGTTTTTAAAAGTCTTCAATAGATAATAGTTTAAGTAGATTTGTTTCCCAAAAGTCTATTACAAATAATGGCATGTGTAGTCCTAGCTCTAGTCCAGCTTGTTCATCTTTTGATGTTTATGAATCAAATCATGATGTTTCAAATGCTTGTGTTAATAGAAATAATGCTTGTTCAAGTACAGCTTCAGACAAACAAACATAATCAAATTGTTTTGAAAAGTTCTTCTCTCTTCCAATTCCATCTTTTACACCAGTTCGGATTTCTAAACCTAAAGAACAAGAGATAACTTAGTCATATGTCAGTCATATTAATGTGAATGAATCAGAACCCGCTAAAACTAAGGATACTAAAGAAAAATCAAAAGAATTATATGACTCTTGTAGCGATTCTGATTCACATATGTTTGAATATGACGAAGAGATATTAATAGATCAAGCTCCTGTCTCAAAATCTAAGAAGAAAGGTTTAAAATCTCAGTGTTTTAGATTTGGAAAGGATGATCATGTAATTAAACATTGCCCTGAGTATGTTAGGAGAAATGTAAATAATAGTTCATTAGGAAGTAGATTAAATCATTTTATAAATAATTTGTTCTGTAAATAATCTTCTGTTCTGAGGCCTAAGTTAGTCACGACTTGGGTCCCAATTTCCATATCTTAATAATTTTTTTGTTCAAATGCCAGGATCATTCTAGAAAAGCTATCAATAGCTTCTGGCATGTTGATAACGGATGTTCTAGGCATATGACCGGGTTGAAGGACCTACTTACAAATTATAGCGTAATAAATCGAGGATATGTAGCTTTTGCAGGAGACAAGAAAGGAGGAAAAATGATCGGTCAAGGGGAAGTATCAAATGGTTCGTTAACTCTGGAGAAAGTGAACTACATTCCAGAGCTGACATTCAATCTATTAAGTGTATCACAAATCTATGATAAAGATATTCCAGTGTTGTTTATGTCCAACGAATGCTTGTTTCTTAAACCAGAGTTTATTATCCTATAGGATTTGGTGATCATGCATGCTACAAGGAAGAATGATACCTATCTGCTGGATATGGGATCAAAAGAATCCACCTCAACCATGACATGTCTCCTATCAAAAGCGTCATCTTTTGAGTCCTTTTCGTGGCACAGACGTTTAGGACTTGTTAATTTTAAAAATATAAATAAGTTGGTTAAGAACAATCTTGTAAGGGGGCTACTACTTAAAGACTTTTTAGTGGTAGAAAAATGCATGGCTTGTGCTCAAGGAAAACAACACAAAAGGCCACACAAGCTCAAGCTTGAAAACACTATTTCAAAACCCCTTGAATTGTTACATACCGACTTATTTGGTCCTATTAGTGTTAAATCCATTGCTAAGAAATCTTATTGTTTGGTTGTTATAGATGATTGCTCAAGATACTCTTAGGTAAGATTTCTAGCACACAAGGGAGACACTACAAAAGATCTACAAAAGTTGATCCTCTCAATTGAAACCATCAACAAAAGGAAGGTTATGTCAATCAGAAGTGACAATGGAACTGAATTCATAAATCATACCTTTGACTCATCTTGTGCAAGCAAAGGGATTCTTAGACAGTTCAATGCTGCTAGGACACCTCAACAAAATGGTGTTGCTGAAAGGAAGAATCGTACCCTTATTGAAGCAGCAAGAACTATGCGACTGAGTCAAAGGTTCCAATCATTTTATGGGCAGGAGCAGTCAACTGTGCATCCTATGTACTAAATAGAGTTCTTATTGTGAAAGACAAGATGTAGACTCCTTATGAGCTTCTTCGTAAAAGGAAACCCTTGATTGACTTCTTTCGTCCGTTTGGTTGCTCATGTACTTTGCTGAATACTCAAGCATAGAAGTCAAAGTTTGGTGCAGTCTCTGATGAATGTTTCTTTGTTGGCTATTCCACCTCACAAAAGGCGTATCAAGTGTACAACAAAAGAACACGTATTGTGCAAGAATCCTTTTATGTTGATTGGCAGGAGTCTAATTCACCAAACATGGGATCAGAACCGGAATGGTTTTATGACTCCAACACTGTATTCAAATCATTCAATCTTCCAGTTTTTGATGATGATGTCATTCCTCAAACCAATATTCAAATCATTCCTCCACCTGAACCTCTTCCATAACTTCCAATTGACCCTCCATCTCCATCTCCATTTGAAGTTCCACGTACACCTCCTACACCTCCACCACAACCAATTCCTCCATTACAATCAATTTCCCCTTCACAACCATCATAAACCGCATCTTCATCTCAATCCAATCCATTAACCCTTAACACCAACTTCCAAACCTTAAAAGATTACCCACATGATTACATCATTGGTTCCATTATAGATGGTGTGAGGACTCGAAGTCAATCTGGATTGATAAATGAATGTCTTTACACATGTTTCTTATCTCAAATTGTTCCCAAAAATATCTCAGTAGCTCTATCTATGCAGCTAGAGCTTAAACATTTCAGGAAGTTCAATGTTTGGGAGTTAGTTGATCTTCCTCCAAACAAATATCCCATTCGCACCAAATAGGTATTTAGGAACAAGCCAGATGATCGAGGTGTGGTAATAAGAAACAAAGCAAGACTGGTTGTTCAGGGATTTGCTCCGGAGGAGGGAATTGACTACACTGAAGTGTTTGCTATGGTTGCCCACATTGAAGCCATCAGAATCTTTCTTGCTCACGCTGCTCATAAAAACATCAAAGTTTTTCAAATGGACATGAAGTGTGCATCTCTCTATGGGAACATTGATGAGGAGATTTATGTTTGTCAGCCTCCAGGTTTCGAGGATCCAGATTTTCTAGAGAAAGCATATAAACTTGATAAATCTTTATATGGATTACATCAAGCTCCTCGTATCTGGTATGAAACACTAACACAATATCTGCTCAGCAAGGGTTTCTCTCGTTGAACTATAGATATGACATTATTCAAGAAGGAGGTTGATGGTGAGATGTTGATTGTTCAAGTGTATGTTGATGACATTATTTTTGGGTCTACAAACGAGAAACTGTGTAGAGAATTTGAAGAAGTTATGAAGGATCGCTTTGAAATGAGCATGATAGGGGAGATGTGCTTTTTCTTAGGGTTATAGGTTGAATAAAAGCCTGATGGTATTCTTATTCACCAAGAAAAGTACATTCAAGAGATTCTCAAGAAGTTCAAGATGGATGATGCTTCCCCAGAACTTACTCCATTCACTGCTCAAACCTGCTTAACTCCAAATGATAATGGGAAATCCGTGGATGCACATCGCTATCATTTTATGATCGGATCTCTCATGTTTCTTACGGTTAGCCATCTAGATATTACATTCGCCATGTGCTACTGTACCCGTTTTCAAGCCAACCCAAAAGAATCACATGAAAAAGCTGTTAAACGCATTTTTCATTATTTAAAGGGTTCTTCTTGTTTGGGTCTCTGGTATCCAAAAGGAGGGAACTTTGATTTACATGCTTATTCTGATGGTGATCACGGTGGTTGCAGGATCAAGAGGAAATCCGTCACTAGCGGATGTCAATATCTCAGGGATTGCCTTGTTTCATGGCAAAGCAAGAAGCAAACAACAGTATCTTTATCTAAAGGAGAGGCTGAATATGTTGCTACATCAAGTTGTTGCTGTCAAGTGCTTTGGATACAACATTAGATGATGGATTATGGAATCAATTTTCTTCATACACCACTCTTTTGTGATAATGAAGCTGCTATCGGGATCGTCAAAAATCCAATTCATCATACTCGTACGAAACACATTGAAATAAGGATTCATGCAATCCGGGATGCTTACGAAAAGGGTTTCATTGATATTATTCCAATTGACACAAAGAATCAAAGGGCAGATCTTTTCACAAAAACATTTGATAAACCTCGTTTTTATAAATTGATCTCAATGCTGGGTTTAATATATTTTTGAAAACTCTTTTCATAACAAATGGTGTTAAACTATAAATAACTCTTTTGTTCATTTTCTATTTTTAATAAACTCTTTCTGAAAAAAAAACCTTATGTGTCCCATATTCCTTCACTTCGTTGATCTTTAAAAAATACAAAAACCAGAAATTTCTCTTGCATGTAAGTAAAATAGAAATTCCAGGGGAGAATAAAGATTAAACTTTTAAAGTTTTTCAATTTTGTCTTTTCAGGAACCCCGGGAAAAAGAAGCTTGAAAGAGGTCAATAGCCTTGTGTTGGGATATGAATGATAGGCTCAGCCTGAAAACGAAGTAAACAGTGATTGTGTAACTAAATTAAAGTTTGAGAACTCGATGATAAGGATTATCCTCTTGACATTTTGGCATGCACAAAGTTACAAGTCCTTGTCAAAAATGGGTTGAGAGTTTCAAATCTCTACTTTGGTTTTTCCAAAAATTCTCAAAATCTCCCTATCCCCAAGTCCTGAATGATGCTTCTAGTTAGCATAATAAGTGCTTCTATTATAGCTCTTCAGAAAAGTCTCTGAATTGAAGCTTCTCGTTAGCTCTTCTGAAGTATATCTCATGCTTATCTCCTCTGCTATGTGTGAACATTGACCTGAAGTGATGATCTCCTTTGTTATACATGAGTATAGATCTGAAGCTCTCATCAGCTTGTTCTGCTGATCTTCTCTGTTATACGTGAAGATATACCTAAAGCTCTCATCATCGGTTTCCCAAAATAAAGGCATAGTGATTCTTAAATTAATATCATTGTTAAAAATCCAAAAAGAAAATCAAACAGAGTTAATCATATTGCTCAATAAACCATGAGGACAGGATAAGTCCTTTGCCAAATGTCTATTGGGACCAAGTCATTAGAGTTTCTAAAACTAAACCAAAACATGATAAAGACAGCTGCAGATTACGTGTTGAAAAGAATAAGGCATGGGCTTAAAAGGATAAACACATCTACAATCCCACCAATCTTTGACTCTCTGGAAAAACTTCTTGAAAAAGAAGTGTTTATATCCTTTTATTCTTAATTTTATCTTAGTTTTATCTTATTTCTTATTCTATTTTATTTTATTATCTTATTTTATTTTTCTCTTGGTTTTGTTTTAGTGTTGGTTTTGTGGGGCGATGATGTTTTTTTAGTGAAAGCTTAAAAAAAGTTTAAAAATCATTCAAAAATTTTAAAAATTTATTAAGTGTTAGGTTCCAGCGAAACAAAGTTTTGTTGACAGTTTCGCTAAGAGAATTTATAGATTCGCTGGCACATTCGCTCAATTCTGACTAACATGATTTTAAATATGATGCCAAGCGAAACTATAGTTTTGCTGTCAGTGAAACTAGGTTATATATATTGGACAAAGTGGGATCAGTTATATATATAGGTGTTTTGAACCCATCCCACAACATTAATCGCGATTATATCCGATACATTTTAGTTTTAGATTGTTTCGCTGGGTCGGAGTGTTCGCTGATTCGTTCAGCAAAACTACGAAGGTAACCAGCGAAACAGAACGAAAGTTCAAACTTCCGAGCGAAACTGTCTAGTCATGCTGTCCGTGCGTACTTAACAGTTCCGCTAGGATAGTTTCAGCGAAACTATAGATTCGCTCGGGCACATGATTTTGAGTCTGAGTTACAGCGAATCTACACTTTCGCTTATGCGAAACTACAGTTTTGACATTAGCAAAACTATTAAACTTTGCCTGAGCAAAACTACAGTTTCAACTGCAGCAAAACTGTTGAACTTTCAAAATTTTCTTGTGTTTTGTTTCACTTCATTGTTAATTCTTATATCATTGTATTTACTAACCCTCTTCTGTTTATCTTTTTGTAATAGATGGCAAACTTGAAGTTTGATGAGGGAACAAAATTTTAGCATTACTGGATGACAGCAACCTGAAGGCCGTTGGATTTAAAGATTGCATCAAGTGGCTGAAGGAGTCCCCAATTAGTTATGCCATATCTCACATGCCCAGTATCTATGATCTTCATGTCAGAGACTTTTGGAGAACTACAGAGTATGACCTTGGGTCTAATACACATCAGATTACTGCTAGAGCCCTTGGCCACGACTTTGTTATTACTGTTGAGACTATAGCCAAAGCATTGAAGCTGGAGGAAGACTGTGGGGATGAGGTGGTGCTGTCTGACGCACAAGTGTATAATACATTTAGAAGCATTGGGTATAAGGGACCCTATTTTGTCTCCAAGAAAGAAATCAAGAAGTCCCTCCTATCTAAGGAATGGAGATACATAGCACACATATTCATTATGTGCCTGGACCATAGGAAAGGAGGGTCGGATGGTCTAAATTAGCACTAGGCAAGGGCTGTGTTTGTTTTTTGCAGAGGACAGAAGGCCAAAATTGCTAAGTTGATCTTTGATTGCATGACTGAAAATATAATGGCTTTGAAGAAAGATAAGTGGTTGTTGTATCCAAGATTTTTGCAGATGTTGATTAATGATTTGAAGCCAGATCTGCCTAGACATTGAGAAATTAAGGAACTGGTGCAAATGAATACTAGAATATTTGTAGATTGCTCGGCTATAACACATGACTTCAGTGGGAAGATAACATATCTTTGGGAAAATATGTACTCTACTGAGAGATGGAATTACATCAAAAGGTTGATTGAAAATGAAAATAAAAATGCAGAAGAAAATCAATAAAAGCAAGCTGAGGCTATAAAGAAGAGAAAGAGATATGCTAAAGAAAAAGAGTACAATCTAGAAGATGAAATTCACGAGGTTGAAGAGGAAATGAGGGTCCAGAGGGAGAAACGGACAAAGAAGAAGGCATATCAGGGAGAACCAGCTAACGTCACCGAAAGAACTAAGCATAAGCAACAAGTGTTTGAAGAAAGGAGGACCCCAGATTAGAGCTAGACCAAGATGTCATTTGAAATCTAAATACATCATTGGCAAATGAATTGGGGATGATCAAGACGAAGTTGGTGAATCAAGAACTAAGAGAGAATGAGAAAGATAAGGAAATGAAGAGCATGAAGAGATTGATGTTAGACCAACAATATTTAATAAAAAGGCTACTCAAGGAAGTGAACGAGTTAAAAGCTAATGCTGGCCTACCCAATCAGTTAACTCAAGCCGAGTTAGATGATCTTACTAATACATCTAAGTATTCCTTTCCGAAAGTGGGGAGTTTAACTGGGGTCGATGAAGGCAAAGTGGAGCTAGAGTTGATGCAAGTGTCGTTTGATGTTGGTAGAGTTGGTGCTAGTGGTAGTGGTGCTGATAGCTCTGGTGTTGGTGGCACAGATGCTGAAGTTGGAATTAACAAAGAAAGTAGAGTGAAAGAAAGTGTTGTAAAGATGAAACTAAGGTGGTAGAGGCTGGATTTGTAGACATGGGGTTTGATGTAAATGTTGATTTGACTGGTGAAGAAGGGGATGGAGCAGGTAGGAAAGAAGCTGAGTTGAATTTGATAGATGAAGAAGAAGAGATTGAGGAGCAATTGGTAGATTATGAATCTTAGCCTGAATACTACGAGGTAGACGAGCAACCATTGACATATGTGGCTCAGAGAAGCTCAACTGAAGGTGATATAATTGAGTTGGACAAGGAGGAATGGTTCATGAAAGAGAAGGAACCAGAACAACTAACTCCTCTATTTCAAAATATTCAAGAACAGAGCCGAAAAGAATCTGATAAGAAGATAATCAGCTGGAAATACAACAATGAGTTAAAAATGTTTATGATCAGGAGAAGATAAGGTGGAATCTTATACCTACATAAAAGGAAGGCATTCAAGACCTTGCTAAGATGGGATTTAAGAAGATTAGCTGAGATTCCACTGCTGGAGCAAGAGATTAAGAGGGGGTTGAATGATAATTTTAAGTCATTCGGATATATGAAGACTGATAGAAGGAGATCCAAGAAGATATGGATTGGGTGACCAGAAAAGGAAAAATTGTATTGAAGCAGAACCAGCAAAGACTGTGAATAGAGTGAGAGTACCCAATCCACAACCCCCAAGATTGTAAAAGTTCAAAAAATGGTTTTATGATAACAATTAGGGTGAAGCAGTGGTAAGAGTAAAGGATGGAGAAGAGATCAAATTATTTGATCCTATGGAAGTATTCTCTTTTTGTGATGAGGATCTGGTGGTTTTGTGTAAGAATCACATAAAAGCTGGAGTCGGAGCTGAAACAAGGACTGAAGTAAGCCTCTTCATGAGGGTTGCAAACAAGGCTCAGGGAGTTAGGGCTGAAATCAATGAGCTAGCAGAGAAAGTACATCAAGCTAAGGAAGTAAGGATGGGCATGCAGGATCTGAAAAAGCAATTCGAAAAGGTAAGTTCCCGGGGAGAGGAAGAGAGTACAACTAGAGCTGAACAGGAAACATCAGATAAAGCTACCGAGGAAAGTCGGAGCGGAACGAGAAGATCAAGTGGGTGAGGTCCAACCTAGGGGGAGTATTGATGATCTAAAATAGGTTGGACACACTATTGTTATTATGTTTATTTTGTTTATCAATGTAATAGGATAAATGTTAGCTTACTTAGTTTGTATTTTGTATTTTCTAGTTTTTTGCCCAGCAAAACTATGAGCGAAACTGAGTTTCACTCGTAGTTAGTTGATCTTGTCCACGCAGCGAACTATGTTTCGTTGCCGGGTGAAACTAGGTTATGGTCAAGATAGTTTCACTGTCCAGTGAAACTATCAGCGAAACTATAGTCTGCTTATATAGTGATAGTTTAATTCATTGTAAGCAAGTTTTTAGGAAAACCCTAATAGTGAAATATTGTTATTGCATTGTGTAGGTCCTTCTGATCGATATAACAGTGCACTTGAATGATAAACACAAACAAATCCCATTTATAACACAGGTATCAATGATATTTGTGTAAAATATAGATCAAACACTCTAAAATATGGATGAACAATGATGAACACCTCAAGAACATTCAATAAAACACTTGTTTGATCTGAATTGATTGCTCAAGATATTACAATATGAAAACCCCTTAATCAATGGCTCATTCAAGCTCTTTAAACCTAATTGTCACTAATCTATATATAGTGATAATATTCACTAATGATATATTAAGCCCCCAAACAATTAGAGAAGTTACATATAAAACATAAAAATGACTTAAACATATATAAAAATATTATGTGTCAATATTTTGTTGACACAAAATATATTTATTAACAATAAACTCCTAGTCATTTATATTCAACGTCTCCTCTCGGTTCTTCGTCTCGAACGCGTCTGTTTGCCTTTTCCAATGACTTCTATAGTGACGTTGACCTTTGTTGACTTTGAATATGTAGATAATATAGACTATCCTTATCAGACCCAACAATACTCCCCCTTAGTCTATCATTATCAACGTCATGTATTTTGATCAACACCGATAAGTCAACCATATAATAATCTTCAATCTCCCCCTAGATTGATGATCTGGTATTGAAGATCTTTCATCTTACAGACTCCCCCTTTTTGTATGCCCCCCTCATCGAGTCATCCTTTGAATGATTAGGAACAACTTTTCCAATTCTCTATTATTGAGTACTTTAGAAGATGTAGGAGGAGGAATCCTAGCTTGGTATTTTCTGCAAACTTGAAGAACAGGTTCTCTAGTCAGGTACTTTGCTCTGCTGATGATCAACCATCATTTGAAGCAAAAATCTATAACACAATCACAACCACAATCTCGCGACTTCCTGTCAAATCATTTCAGTTAACAAATAAACTCGTATTTATCTGTGTGTGCAATTTCCTATGAAATGTATGTGAAAATGATAACATTTTAATAACATAATGTGGAAGACTTGAAATAATTTGAAATGAAACCCCCCCCTTTTTAATCACCTTACATCAAGAACTAATTCTATCATGAGATCACATCCTCAAGATATAATTAAGTACAAGGAATTATTTAAACATCGACAAGTTAGTGAGATCACACTGATATGGTGTCTGATCACGATTTTAAGATTTTGATAGCCAAAAACAGTTCAAGAATGATTGTAGGTATATTTTTCCAATTTAAATCCGTGCCTTATTCTTTTCAACAAGTGACCTGCAACTGATTTTATCATGTTTTAGGTTCGATTAGAGAAGCTCAGGTAACTTGGTTCCCACAGACATCCTGCAAAGAACTTATCCCGTCATCAGGGCTTATTGAGTAATATGATTAACTCTGCTTGATTTACTTTTGAGGTCCAAGAATGATCTTAATTTAAAAATCACTATGCCTTTATTTTGGGGAACAGATGATGAGATCTCTAGGTCTATACTTATGTATAACAGAGGAGATGATCATCTAAGCATGCTGATGAGAGCTTCAGGTCTATACTCACGTATAACAGAGAAGATCATCGCTCCAGGTCAATGCTTCAGCATAGCTGAGAAGACAAGCACAAAATATACATCTGAAGAGCTAACGAGAAGCTACATTCAGGACTTCGAGATAGGGAGATTTTGGGAAAGGAAGGGATCAAGGTAGAAGTCAGATACTCTTAACCCGTTTTTGATGAGACTTGTAACTTTATGCAGGCTGAGATGTCATGGAAATGATCCTTATCAAGCATACAAAGAAAAAATATACTATCATTTCTCAGTCATCTCAAATCAAGTTCTTAGTTTCCATTTCAATTATACTAACAAAGAAAGTCTTCCAAACTATACTAGCAAAAAGATAAGAAATGAAGTACCAAGAAAAATGCAGTGATTATAAAATGAGATGTGAAAATGCAGATAAGGATCCAAAATGTGGATAAGATACCAAAACCATAACCTGTTTGTTCTGCCTCAAATTTGAATGAGGAACATTCTCTATCGGTAAACCGGATTGCTAACAGTCCTCCTGAACTGTTCCTGCACTCATTAACATATTAGTTAGAAAGGGGGACCCAGGCCATCGTGGTCCTGGGAGTTCCTTTTTCATCAGTGTATATAACCTTCTTTAGCACACACCATTTTGAAAAGCCATTTGTTTCTTTAACCTTTTGTTTTACTTTCCAAATTTGTTTATGTTTAATTACTTTAGATTTGAAAGAATTTAATTTGGAAATCAATTTCTTTTTAAGACCCATAGGTTGAGATTTTGATTTTGAAATATTGGTCCTTTTCATCTTTGAATCATGTGAAACCAGATTCATATGAGAAGGTTTGGATAGATTGTTCTTCATCCAACCATTCAAAGATGTGTGCTTTTTTCTTTTTGAACCAGAGAAGCAACCCGTGCCTTAAGCCTATCTTTGAACTTGAAGGCACTTCTTTAGCACATGACCTTCTTTAACACATCTAAAGCAAGCCTTGAAAGGCTTTTGGTTCTTTGTAGTTTCATGGAAAGCAGGAGAGGGTGGAGCCTGCTTTGTGGTTGTTCCAGCTTGGTGACAACCTTGAAGCTTCTTCTTTCGTATATCAAAAGATTGAACTTTTTGAGGCTTTGTCGATATGGATTTCGAACTGAGCTGTGATTTGACGTGTGATGTTCGAGGAGATGAGATCTGAACATTCTTTTGAGAACCCTTTGTATGATTGGTGACTTAGCAGACTTAGAGGCAGATTTGTGGCGAGCTTGATGGATAGCAGATGAAGATGGTGAGTGCTTCTGCTGAGTTTTAGAGGGATAGCTGATTTGTTTAGCATTTTGAGATAAGATCCATATAGGTCTTGATTCAACTTTTGGAAACATTTGAGACTTGACAACTTCAGGTGACTTAATGATTTTTGATTCATCATCTGAGCTTGTCCAGTCTTGTATACACATGTCTGCTTCCAACGGATCTTGATTGATACCACTTGTTGAGTTCTGATTGCCTGACTATTCCACAACTGTTCCTTCTTTGACAAACTTGACAGGAACAAAAGAAGGGATGTTACCTGTTTTGAATTTGTTAAAGAAGTTATGGGAAACACCTGATACTAGATTTGAAGCATCAAGGGTGGAATTATCAGTTTGCTTATCAGATCCTTGTTTGATGAGTCCCAAACCTGCAGGAGAATCATATTCATCTCAAACCCCTTTGTGATTAACGCTGCTTAAACCTGCATGTAGACTGTTAGTATTTACAACTTCAATTAAATCATTAGATGGACGAGGTTGAGGCATAGGAGAGTAACAATGAGTGCTAGGAGGAGGATAAACATATGAAGTTTCACCACATCCCACACCCATTTTGATTCTAGCTCCCCTCTGCTTACAGAATAGTTTTTCCTGTTTCATCACTGATATCATCTTTTTATCAAGTTTAGTTTTAAGCTTGCTAGTCTCAAATTATGCTAATGTGACTCGTTCACTCAAAACATTAATATCGACATTCTTTTCTAAAAGATTTCTTTTTAAAAAATCATTTTCTTTTAAAGCTTCTCTTAGTTTGATAAAATATTTGGACTCATTGGTTTTAAGTTCGTTGTTTATTTGATTTAATTCTTTTTCATTTTCTAATAATAACCTGTTAGCTTTATAAACCCCGAATAAACGAATTTTGCATGAAGGAGAACACATGTCTTGGATAACCTCATAAGGAAGTCCCATAACTACTTTTTCAGCAGCTAGGGCTTTTTCACATTGACAGACGAGAGTGTTCTTTTTGTATTCTTCCTCCTTAGCAGCTCTCTTCTTATCTTCTGCAGCTTCAACTTCCTCTCGTTTTCCTTCATCCTGAACTTTACACCGACTTGCACAATCACCAACATCACCAACACTCTCACCTTGAGTGTCACACTTGAATTCTTTAAAAGGATCAAAATCCTCAACAGAATCCTCATCACTGTTTACTACCTCAGCCATCAATGCATGGTTGACTTCTTTTTTAGTTTCTTTGATCTCAACACTTGAAGATACACCACCATACATGAATTGATTATACTCTCCTCTTTTCATATCCAAATCAAATGACATCAGCTTGTTGATAACTTTAATGAGTTTATAGTCAGCAAAACTTCTTTCCTGCTTTAACAATCTAACTTGTGGACTCCACTGTGGAGGAAGAGAGTCCAAAAGTTTTATGACTTGTTCATGGTTCCCCAGCTGGTCATTATACTTCTTAAGGTTGCTTGCCACCATTAGAAATCGATCAACAAAATCGGATATCTTTTCATCTTTCATGGCTGCAAAAGAATCAAACCGACTTTGTGTTGATATTTGATTATCAGATTTGAAGGAATTAGAGACTTCTGAAAAAGCCATTTTTGACATGATCAGAAATTAATTTCGCTAAAATTTTATTAATTTCGCTGGTAATTTCGCTGGTAGTTTCGCTAGTAGTTTCGCCAGTAATTTGACAGCAGTTTCGCCCAGCAGTGGCACGCTGATGCTAGTTTCGCATGGTAGTTTCGCCCGAAACTAGTTGAACTTTTGTTCAGAAATCAATTTGGCAGCAATTTCGCTGGGTTTGGCACACAAACACCATGAACTTTCGTTCAACGCATGTACTTTCGCAGGGACGAAGAAACCAGATTCAAAAACCAATAACTTTGTAGTTTCGCTAAAAGAACTCTAGTTTCGCCAGGCGAAACTATATAGTTTCGCTGGATGAAGCTGTAGTTTCGCTAAACGAGCTGTAGTTTCGCCCGACGTATCTGAAAAGCTTTTTCAGCACGAAATCAACTGAAATTCATCCAAATCTCAATCAATTTGAGATCTGATGATTTCTAAAGCTTCCCACACCGAAATCGAGCAATCCTTAATCAATTTCCAGGTCCAAAACACGCAGATCAGATCGAAAATGAATGGAATAGTGACTTTGAACTAGAAAGCAAACAAAACTCAAATAATCAAGAGCACAATGGCTCTGATACCAAATTGTTGGTCCTTCTTTTCACGATATAACAGTGCACTTGATTGATAAACATAAACAAATCCCACTTATAACACAGATCTCAATGTTATTTGTGTAAAATATAGATCATACACTATAAAATATGGATGAACAATGATGAACACCCCAAGAAGTTTCAATAAAACCATTGTTTGATCTGAATTGATTTCTCAAGATATTACAATGTGAAATCCCCTCAATCAATGGCTCATTCAAGTTCTTTAAACCTAATTGTCACTAATCTATATATAGTGATAATATTCACTAATGACATATTAAGCCCCTAGACTTAGACAATTAGAGAAATTACATATAAAACAAAAAAAATGACTTAAAAATAAATATATATATTTTGTTGACACAAAATATATTTATTAACAATAAACTCCAAGTCATTTATTCAATGTCTTGTCTCGGTTCTTCGTTTCAAACGCGTCTGTTTGCCTTTTCCGATGACTTTGACAGTGACGTTGACCTTTGTTGACTTTGACTATGTTGATAATATAGACTATCCTTATCAGACCCAACAATACTCCCCCTTAGTTTATCATTATCAACATCTTGTATCTTGATCAACACTGATAAGTCAACCATATAATGATCTTCAATCTCCCCCTAGATTGATGATCTGGTATTGAAGATCTTTCATCTTACAGACTCCCCCTTTTTGTACGCCCTCCTTATCGAGTGCATCCTTTGAATGATCAGGAACAACTTTTCTAATTCTCTATTATTGAGTGCTTCAGAAGATGTAGGAGGAGGAATCCTAGCTTGGTATCTTGTGCAAACTTAAAGAACAGGTTCTCTGGTCAGGTACTTTACTCAGCTGATGATCGGCCATCATTTGAAGCAAAAATCTGTAACACAATCACAACCGCAATCTCGCGACTTCCTGTCAGATCATTTCAGTTAACAAATAAACCCGTGTTTATCTTTGTGTGCAATTTCCTGTGAAATGCATGGGAAAATAATAACATTTTAATAACATAATATGGAAGACTTGAAATAATTTGAAATGAAAATGATAACATTTTGATAGTCAGCTCGAAGCTTATTCTGATCATTTTTGAGCCTTTGTTTCATCTTCTTTGAAGGAGTTTGGATATCATTGAAAATATTTGAAACTTGTTAATTGAGTTATTGATAGAGTTGTGTTGATTCAGTGGGATTTCTATGTTTTATGAATCATTTGCACTGATTATCGATCATATGGGCCAGCAGTTATAAGTAGTTAGCATGACTGTGTATGATTGTATTCACTCAACATTTTCGTATTCGTTTCTTTGTTTTCTTGGAACCTGTTCATCAATATGCTCCTAGTTTTTTTTGATGGCACAATTCGATCAGATAAAAAATATTGTGGCAGCCTACCCAGTAAAGGACCTCGTCATAAACAAATGTAGATTGAAAAATTATGACCTCAATACAAAATATTTGTGGTTTTGCCCGTAATAATAGTCGTTAAGAGACTTGGGATGTGAATTACTCTATGTGTGTTAATCGTCTAACATACGGTACATGTCGGGTAACTAAACGTCTCACATGTGTCAATATAGAGATGTATCTCTTAATACTATAAAATATAAAAAAAGATACACATACAAATTAACATATATGCATATGTCCCTTGAATTCTTTTGAATATTGATGAGATTTCTTTGTGGGAATTTGTTTATGATGTGGTAATTTTCCTGAAGAGAAAGCTACATGTATCATAAATGTTTTGGTAATTAGGGAGATATTTAGCTGGTGCCTATTAGCGTCATTGATTATTAATTACAACTAGGTGGATACCAAAACACGCGTTGGGCGAGTGTTAAACATGAAATAGTAAACATTCGGTACAAACAAATTGGCTCGAAAACTATTCAGAGCTCAAAATAGGTGTCTCGTTATGGTTGCAAAGTAGAAACATTGCGAAAACTATTCGTTTCATTTGCTTTCGTAGACTGAATCATCATCGAAACAAATCTTCAAAGAGGATAAAATATTATTTTCAAAGGCTCAGAAACGATGGCGCATTGTAGCTACAAACTAATCTTTACCCCGCCAAAGCAATAAACACGTTGTATATGCTTTACTCGTCATCACCTTGTTACCAAGCGCATGTAACCTTTCAAATCACTATTCATTTAATTTAACTTTTAACATATGGGTTAATATGATACAACATCCAACAACACTACATGATTTGTAAAAAAGAGTTTTTGAATACGACCTCAGATGAATAGAAATTTATCATCATTGACCGAAAAGATCTATGGTGAAAGAACCATCACAATCGTCGAACAGAACCAATCCATCATCGGTAAATAATTAGAAATATGCTTTCATAATCAAACCATCCATAAATCTATAATAAGAGAACCATAATCATCAATGCAAATCTTGGAATGTAGAAATGACTACACGCAGTCTCAGGTGTAACAACTATCGCCATCATCGACCCAAGATTATCAGAAAGGTACAACCACAACATCAAATCTAAACTTAGTAATATCTGGTTAGCAAACATAAAAAGGAAAGATTTCAAACCATAAGCAAGTCTGATGTGATGAAGGAATCATCATAACAGTCATTGACCAAAACCAAAGCAACAACAATAGCTAGTTAGGGTATTGTGTCCATAAAGAGACCAACAGTAGATCTTAAGCAAACGAAAAGCCACCATCATTGATCCAAACCATTTCTTAACATAAACAACCATCGGGAAGATTTGAGAACTCAAAAATATTCAAATACAAAAAGACCCAAACCACTTCTCAACATAAAGACCCATGGGGAAAACAATGCATGGACCACCGCTGACACCGCCAAACCAGCTATGCCTATAGGTGGTCGACAGCGGCGGCTGGCGGGGATCCAGTCCCCTCTCTAGAAAGATGAAATGATAATGGTTGAAATGAGGTTAAGCACCTAACAATCACCAAGAACACCAAAACAGCCCCACACCACCATGCACGCCACCGGGCAACCCAAAGGCCACCGTAAGCATCGGTGGCAGCGACAAACAGGCCTCAAACAGCCAAGAGGGAAACATGGCATCTCTCTATCTAGAACGAATGGGTACAAGCAATAGGGGAAGTACCATTTAAAATAGGGAGAAAGCACACTAATATCAATGTCATTGTTCGTCGCCGACGGTAATACGGGCGGCATAAGCGATGGCAAAATAGATGCTCTCTTTCTCTATAACAAAAGTACAAATGCAAACAGGGAAAACCCTATTTAAAAAGGGGAGGAGACATAAGCTACTTTGTCACACCCTCAAAATCCGCGAGCGGGGTTTTACCGCGAGGCGCGTGACATACCAGGATCTCAGTCATTAGTTACCAAGAACGACTCTATATGATAAATAAACAAAACCAGAGTTAACGTTTAAAATACTGCGGAAGCGTTTAAAATACTGCGGAAGCGTTTTTAAAACAGAAAAACCCAAAACAAGTAATATGTAAAGAGAATGCGCAAAACAAACGCGCCCCAAACACAAATGTATAAAATGAAAATAATCCCAATTTGTAAACAATGCAAATGTAGACAACTCAACAATGCTGACGTGCGTGCTCCTAGGCAACTGGCAACCTTAACCTGAGAATAGCATACTAAACAAGTCAACACATGGTTGGTGAGTTCAAGAGTTTGCGTTAAAATATAAACCAATCAATAGTTTTCAGAGCATAAGTAGTGTATTGCAATAGATAGCTAGTCTATTAACATAAAAATATTAATCATAGTGATTTCGCGATCGAAGCTGACTGTGATACGTTTGTTGCCTCCCGTCACGACTTACCAGGTCGTGACGAATATGTGATAGGACAAAATTGCACCCGTTTGACCTCGAGTCGCACAGGTGGGGCTCGTCAGACCCAGTAGTACTACCCAAAATTTCCCCGCTAGTCAATATTAACAATCCGAAAGTGTGAGGACTTTCCATGGTAAACAACACTATATCAATATTATACACACTCGTAAATAAAAGCGTTTGTAACAGTATGCCATCTCCCCCAAAAGAGATTATGTAAAAAGAGCGGGGCAAGAACTCACCTGGTATGCGCAAGAATTAACTTAGAGTTTAACTTGAAAGAAAGAAGGAAAGACAACCTTCAAAGGTCACCTAGAATACAAGAGTACATAAGTACGTGTGCACAAAAACAACACGAAACCCTAAGTGCTCTACAAACCAAGGAACTCAAGGTTTAAGAAAGACAAGACACATTCGACCCAGTTGACCCGTTGGACCCGTTGGTGACATTATAGGTGATAATTCATTAAACTAACACAACAGCATATCATACATGATCAACATACCACTTGATTACATATAGCACATCACCACCACATGTACTACCTAGATCATCATATAACTAGATATCATACAAATCATGCAAATCACAACAGGCCAAAACAGATAACAACCCAAATCAACATTCATACAACATAAACAACACATTTAGTCACCTTAGAACCCATCCATGAACACACTAGCATGATCCTAATATCCCAAACATGCTCAAATCATCCAATTCAAGGATTTGCACAATTAAAGTTTCCCTTTTGGGAAAGTTCATCCCAAATTCATCAAACTCACACAACATTCATGAATTCATCAATTATATACTATTTCAAGTCCATGACAACATCTAAACATGATCAACAACACCTAATCATCATGATTCATCAACTTTCATACCCAAAAGTTACTATCTTTAGTAAGGTATGAACTACAACATGCATTCTTGAATTCCTAACATTCATATCAACCATCTAGCATCTAATCATCATCACAAACACATCCATAACATTCACACATCATCCAATCACCAATTCATGCAAAATAAAGTTACTATTATTAGTAACCTATGAACAATGCACCCAAATCATGGCTTTCTTGTATAATCGACGTTAACTAACATATATACAATACAACTAACATAATCACAACATCAAACAACCATTATTCAACATCCAATTTGATCCAACATCACTTCAAACTCACGGCCAAGATATTCCTATGAACAAACAACCAAAATCCAAACTTTCTTGCATAATCAACGTTAATCAACATGTAATCTATCTAACAAACACATTAACATCAACAATCAAGCAACTTTCGGCCATCAATTGCAGAATTCGCATGGAACTTTCGGCCAAACATGAACAACCATCAAATCATATAAAAATCTAACCTTTAGATGTGTAATAGTTTGCAATTGAAGGTTCTAACTTGTTGTATAACTTGAAGTCGACCAAATCCGATGGTTTCTTGCTTGTTCTTGATCGATTTCGTGATGGTGAGGGTGAGGGGATGCAAGTCGCGGCCGAAAAGGGTTAGGGGATTAGGGTTTTTAATTTTGTTTTAATTAATAATCCATAATTACACCTTTAACCCTTATAATTTGTATTTTATAAAAATTAAGCTTTTTGAATAGATTTTAAATAGTTTTTAACTACTAAACACAATTATTATTAATCACAAATAACAATCATGCATAATTCCCATTTATCACAAAACACACGAATAAATATGCACGTTTTCACGTTACGCGATAACATTACAGTTAACATTCAAATCACATAAGCATAACTTAATAATCACATTGTTAACCTAATTATCATCAATTTAACATTACTGATTATTGTTAAGTCACCAACGTTCAACGACAACCAGTGTGTGCTCCCAACACGTGTATGCAAGACTTAACGGAACAAACGGAGTTTGGTAACGGAAAATTACCGGATGTCACATTATCCCCATGTTGAAAGAATTTTCGTCCCGAAAATTGCGTTACATGGTGAGTGTTCCATCACTGGTCTACTGCATTGGCACAAGGAAATCGAAATCGTGTGAGTTTTGGATGAGTTGTCACATCATCCCCATGTTGAAAGAAATTTCGTCCCGAAATTTAATCAATACCTTCGCCGGCTGGCATCGTCCTTTCAAATAGCTGAGGATACTTAAGCTTCATTTGATCTTCACGTTCCCACGTGAATTCTGGTCCACGTCTCGAGTTCCAACGAACTTTGACGATGGGTATCTTGCTTTGCTTAAGCGTTTTCACCTCACGATCCATCACTTCGACAGGTTCCTCAATGAAACGTAATTGTTCATCTACTTGAACTTCTTCCAGTGGTACGACCATCGTTTCATCCGTTAAACATTTCTTTAGGTTTGAAACATGGAATACATCATGGATTCCACTCAATGAATCAGGTAAGGCTAGTCGATAAGCCACTGGACCAATTCTTTCCACTATCTCAAATGGTCCAACGTATCTCGGATTTAGCTTTCCTCGCTTACCAAACCGAACTACGCCTTTCCATGGTGAGACTTTTAATAAAACTTTGTCACCTATCTGAAATTCCAAAGGTTTTCGTCGTTTGTCAGCATAGCTTTTCTGTCTGTCTCGTGCTGCGGCCATGCGGTTTCTTATCTGAACAATCTTCTCAGTTGTCTCGTGTACTAACTCGGGACCCGTTAATTGACTATCACCAATTTCAGCCCAGCAAACTGGTGATCTACACTTTCTCCCATATAAAGCTTCAAAAGGTGCTGCCTTTATGCTAGTGTGATAACTGTTGTTGTAAGAAAATTCCACCAATGGTAGGTGAACTTCCCAGTTATTCCCGAAGTCAATCACACAAGCACGTAACATGTCCTCCAAAGTCTGTATAGTACGCTCGCTTTGACCATCAGTCTGTGGATGATAAGCAGTACTCATATCCAATCGTGTACCTAAAGCTTTCTGCAACGACTGCCAGAAGTGTGATGTGAAACGAGAATCGCGATCAGAAATAATTGAGATTGGTACTCCATGCCTCGAAACGATCTCCTTCAGATAAAGTCGGGTTAACTTCTCCATCTTATCTGTTTCCTTTATCGCTAGGAAATGAGCAGATTTTGTCAATCGATCCACGATAACCCATATTGTATCGCAACCCGTAGAAGTACGAGGTAACTTAGTAATAAAATCCATTGATATTTGATCCCACTTCCACATAGGGATCTCGGGTTGTTGTAATAATCCAGATGGTTTCTGATACTCCACTTTTACCTTTGAGCAGGTCAGACACTTGCTCACATAAGTAGCTACATCTGCTTTCATGTTAGGCCACCAATAGTGCGCCTTCAAATCGTGGTACATCTTGTCAGATCCAGGATGTATAGAATACTTGGACTTATGAGCCTCACTCATGACCAAATCTCTCAGATTTCCATGTAGAGGTACCCATAATCTGTCCATGAAATAACGAATCCCATCCGGCTTTACTTCTAATTGCTTTTCCATTCCTCGTAACCCTTCTAAACTCATATTTTCTACTTTCAGAGCTTCAGTTTGAGCATCACGGATTTGTTCAGGTAATTGCGTACTAATCGTTAGTTGCAGAGCTCGCACTCGTCGAGGTTTAGCAGTCTCTTTTCTACTCAGCGCATCAGCAACTACATTTGCTTTCCCTGGGTGGTACTTAATAGCACAATCATAGTCGTTTAACAATTCCACCCAGCGTCTTTGCCTCATATTCAACTCCTTTTGCTCAAAGATATGCTGAAGACTCTTGTGATCGGTGTAAATGGTGCATTTGGTACCGTACAAGTAATGTCTCCAGATCTTCAAGGCAAACACTACCGCACCCAGTTCCAAATCATGGGTGGTATAGTTCTTCTCATGAATCTTCAACTGTCTAGAAGCGTATGCTATCACTTTATCCCGCTGCATCAGGACGCATCCAAGTCCTTGAATAGAAGCGTCACAATAGACTACGAAATCATCACTACCATCCGGTAACGCTAATATTGGTGCGCTACACAATTTATGTTTCAGCAACTGAAAAGCAGATTCCTGACTCTCACCCCATTTGTACGTCGTTCCTTTGTGAGTCAAAGCTGTGAGAGGTTGTGCAATCTTAGAGAATCCTTCAATGAATCGTCGATAATATCCCGCTAATCCAAGGAATTGTCGTATCTCACTCGGTGTCTTAGGAACAGACCAATTCTTTATCGCTTCAATCTTAGCAGGATCAACATGTATTCCCTTCTCGTTGACAATATGACCCAAGAATTGTACCTCACGTATCCAGAAATCACACTTAGAAAACTTTGCATACAGTTGTTCCTTTCTAAGTAATTCCAAGATTAAACGTAAGTGCTTCTCATGTTCTTCCTCGGTCTTTGAGTATATCAGTATGTCATCAATAAAGACGATAACAAACTGATCAAGATAGGGTTTGCACACGCGATTCATGAGGTCCATGAATACTGCTGGTGCATTCGTCAACCCAAATGGCATGACCAAAAATTCATAGTGACCATATCGTGTACGGAAAGCAGTCTTCGAGATGTCCTCTTCTCGAACTCTCAGCTGATGATACCCAGACCTCAGATCAATCTTGGAGTAATAGCTTGATCCTTGCAGTTGATCAAACAAATCATCGATACGAGGTAAGGGATATCTATTCTTGATAGTAACCTTGTTCAGTTCCCTATAGTCGATACACATTCTAAATGTACCATCCTTCTTCTTCACAAATAGAACTGGCGCTCCCCAGGGTGACGAACTCGGTCGGATGAACCCTTTATCCAACAACTCTTGTAGTTGAGCGGATAATTCCTGCAGTTCGTTCGGAGCTAACCGGTAAGGTGCTCTCGCAATTGGAGCGGCTCCTGGAGTCAACTCAATCTGGAATTCAACTTGACGATGAGGCGGTAATCCAGGCAGATCTTCCGGAAACACCTCAGAAAACTCACGAACTACGGGAATATCCTCTATCTTCTTTTCCTCAGTCTGTTTATCCGTGACTAGTGCCAATATGGCTAGTCGACCCTTTCGTAACAACTTCTGCGCCTTCATGAATGAGATGATGCCTATCACCGCACCACTCCTATCACCTCTGACCGTAAGGACTTCTTCACCAATGGGAATCCTTATGATTTTCTCGTGGCATATGACTTCCGCTTGTTTATCGGAAAGCCAATCCATGCCTACTACCACATCAAAGCTTCCTAACGTAACAGGCATGAGATCTATGGTGAACGTATGACCAGCAAGCTCTATCTTGCAGTCTCTAAGAATATGCGTTACGTGAATCTGTGTGCCGTTAGCTAACTCCACGGTGTATTTAGATTCTAAGGCTGAGGGCATATCACTTAAAAGACTACAGAACCTAGTGGACACGAAACTTCTATCGGCTCCGGTATCGAATAATACAGTAGCAAAACAACCATTAACCGAAAATTTACCAGTTACTGTTGTAGGATCGTTTAGAGCCTCACCTGAGCCAATGACGAAGGCTCTTCCTTTGGCTCCATTGTTGTTATTGCCTCCATTGTTGTTGCCATTACCATTGTTGTTGTTATTGTTGTTGCCATTGTTATTATTGTTGTTGTTCCCATTGTTGTTGTTACCATTACCATTCCTCTTAAGCTGGGGACAGTTGCGTTTGTAATGGCCTTCTTTCCCGCATTCAAAACAACCTTTCGGAGTTTCTTGTGATTGTTGTGGCTTTCTCATCAGTTCACCCCGACAGTCTTTGGCTGCATGACCAATCTTCCCACAACGTTGACACTTGAAGTTATCACACCGACCCACATGGTGGTAGTTACACCGGTTGCACTTCGGCAGTCTTCCACCATACCCGCCGGGTCCTTGATTTGAGTGCGCCTGGTTGAAGCTTCGGTTGTTATCAAACTTCCGTTGCTGTTGCTGACTTGGCTGCTGTTGTTGAGGTTGAGATTGGCTACTGGATGACGATCCCTTGTTGCTTGAACCATCCCACTTGCGTTTCTGGTCGGGCACGCTTGCCACCGCACCCCGTTTAGGTAACCGACCTTGCTCAACTGCCTGGTCAGTCAGCCTGTGGGCTGTTCGGATTGCTTGTTGTATGGTAGTGGGGTTAGAAGCAGTTACCATACTTTGAATTTCAGGCACCAATCCCCGTATATAATGCTCCACCCTCTTGTGCATTTCATTCACCATCCCTGGACATAAAGTGGCTAACTCATGAGTACGAGTTGTGTAGGCTTCAATTTCTGAGCCTTGCATTTTGAGTTGCCAGAACTCAATCTCCAGTTTCTGCACTTCATTCCGGGGGCAATATTCTTCAGTCATGATTTCTTTGAATTCATCCCACGGTAGTTCATTGGCCATGGCTTGACCCAACATTTGTACCTGGGCATTCCACCAAGAGAGTGCTGCGCCTTCCAACGTCCCTGTGGCATACTTCACCTGATCAGCAGGCGGGCAGTTGCATTTCGCGAAAACCGACTCTGTCTTCTCAAACCACCTTACAAGCCCTACAGCCCCTTCCGTCCCGCTGTAGGTATGAGGTTTACAGTCCATGAAGGACTTGTAGGTACATGGTGGTGGTCCTGTTTTGACAATCCCAACATTAGTCAGATATCCTAGACAAATAACTAGGATAATCAGTTTAACCTCTTGCTATCATTTACCTGCTGGTTGTCCAGGTTGGGCAGCAGCCACTGCCGCCTGAACGTGTTCATTAATCAATGCTGCCAATTCCGCAGGCGTCATGTTTATGGCTCCGGCTCCACGGCCTCCGGCGCCACGTCCACGACCACGCCCACGTCCTCTTCCACGTGCGTCCATATTTCACTTTAAAATTCACAATTACAATAATGAGTAACATCCAACACATTAATCTCATCAAAGTACAGTAAACAATAAGAAATAACGAATTTACCACAACCACAACGTTTATAACAGAAATAATAATCAAAGATAAATAAATTGTAATTGAGTCACAAAATATTCCATCAATGTCAAAATTTAAGTTTGTCAGTTGGGTGGGAAACAACCCTTCCCACATAGGTTTCAAAGAAAAGAAACACTACATAGTCTAAGTCATTTAAAAGTAGGATCAGTCCAGTACATCAGATCCGTCACTGTCCTCATCCATCTCTACTGGTTCTTCTTCGGGGGCTTCCTCGGGTTCTTCTTCTGGGTCTTCCTCATCAGGGTCCACCAAAGGTGCAGGAGCTTCAGCAATCTGAAGTGCTGCTAGCTGTGCCTCTAAACCAACGAACCTATTATCAATCTCCATGTTATGGTGATCCTGTGCATCCATGCGCTCACCAAGTGCTACCACGTTACCTGCCAGAGTATGATGTCCACCAATGGCCATCGAAAGTCGCTCCTGAAGCGTATCTACCTGGTAACGCAGCTGACGCATCTCAGATCGTATCGCAGAGTTCTCGTCAGTGAGTCCTCTAATCCGCTGTCGCTCTGTGTCCAGTGTGGCTACCAGGGCTGCAAATGCCTGCTCCAGAGGGATGCTCAAAGTAGGAAGTGTAGGCAAAGTAGAGGCGGTTGATGACCTAGTCCTAGGTCGTGTAGGTGCTACTGGTGGTACGCGTTCTCTATAAGCCATACGGTTAACGTAAGTGGGGTAGAAATCCCAGTTACGCGGAGGATCGAGCTCAGGAGGTATGAAAGGCTGATCCCAGTCTATCTCGCTAGGAGGATAAGGATGTCGTGGCCAGTTAGATCCCCTATCAGGTACGGGAGATGTAGGAGGTGATTCAGATCGTGCAGGTCTCTTGCCTAAATTCCTGGACGACGATGCCATGCTGCGAAGTACGTGTTGCGTATGCCAATGAGTATACAGTAAGGAGAGTAAACGGTAAGTAACTAACAACTGTGCGGTTATAGTCTAGTGTGTGTATGCAACCTAGTTCCCTATAACCAATGGCTCTGATACCAATCTGTCACACCCTCAAAATCCGCGAGCGGGGTTTTACCGCGAGGCGCGTGACATACCAGGATCTCAGTCATTAGTTACCAAGAACGACTCTATATGATAAATAAACAAAACCAGAGTTAACGTTTAAAATACTGCGGAAGCGTTTAAAATACTGCGGAAGCGTTTTTAAAACAGAAAAACCCAAAACAAGTAATATGTAAAGAGAATGCGCAAAACAAACGCGCCCCAAACACAAATGTATAAAATGAAAATAATCCCAATTTGTAAACAATGCAAATGTAGACAACTCAACAATGCTGACGTGCGTGCTCCTAGGCAACTGGCAACCTTAACCTGAGAATAGCATACTAAACAAGTCAACACATGGTTGGTGAGTTCAAGAGTTTGCGTTAAAATATAAACCAATCAATAGTTTTCAGAGCATAAGTAGTGTATTGCAATAGATAGCTAGTCTATTAACATAAAAATATTAATCATAGTGATTTCGCGATCGAAGCTGACTGTGATACGTTTGTTGCCTCCCGTCACGACTTACCAGGTCGTGACGAATATGTGATAGGACAAAATTGCACCCGTTTGACCTCGAGTCGCACAGGTGGGGCTCGTCAGACCCAGTAGTACTACCCAAAATTTCCCCGCTAGTCAATATTAACAATCCGAAAGTGTGAGGACTTTCCATGGTAAACAACACTATATCAATATTATACACACTCATAAATAAAAGCGTTTGTAACAGTATGCCATCTCCCCCAAAAGAGATTATGTAAAAAGAGTGGGGCAAGAACTCACCTGGTATGCGCAAGAATTAACTTAGAGTTTAACTTGAAAGAAAGAAGGAAAGACAACCTTCAAAGGTCACCTAGAATACAAGAGTACATAAGTACGTGTGCACAAAAACAACACGAAACCCTAAGTGCTCTACAAACCAAGGAACTCAAGGTTTAAGAAAGACAAGACACATTCGACCCAGTTGACCCGTTGGACCCGTTGGTGACATTATAGGTGATAATTCATTAAACTAACACAACAGCATATCATACATGATCAACATACCACTTGATTACATATAGCACATCACCACCACATGTACTACCTAGATCATCATATAACTAGATATCATACAAATCATGCAAATCACAACAGGCCAAAACAGATAACAACCCAAATCAACATTCATACAACATAAACAACACATTTAGTCACCTTAGAACCCATCCATGAACACACTAGCATGATCCTAATATCCCAAACATGCTCAAATCATCCAATTCAAGGATTTGCACAATTAAAGTTTCCCTTTTGGGAAAGTTCATCCCAAATTCATCAAACTCACACAACATTCATGAATTCATCAATTATATACTATTTCAAGTCCATGACAACATCTAAACATGATCAACAACACCTAATCATCATGATTCATCAACTTTCATACCCAAAAGTTACTATCTTTAGTAAGGTATGAACTACAACATGCATTCTTGAATTCCTAACATTCATATCAACCATCTAGCATCTAATCATCATCACAAACACATCCATAACATTCACACATCATCCAATCACCAATTCATGCAAAATAAAGTTACTATTATTAGTAACCTATGAACAATGCACCCAAATCATGGCTTTCTTGTATAATCGACGTTAACTAACATATATACAATACAACTAACATAATCACAACATCAAACAACCATTATTCAACATCCAATTTGATCCAACATCACTTCAAACTCACGGCCAAGATATTCCTATGAACAAACAACCAAAATCCAAACTTTCTTGCATAATCAACGTTAATCAACATGTAATCTATCTAACAAACACATTAACATCAACAATCAAGCAACTTTCGGCCATCAATTGCAGAATTCGCATGGAACTTTCGGCCAAACATGAACAACCATCAAATCATATAAAAATCTAACCTTTAGATGTGTAATAGTTTGCAATTGAAGGTTCTAACTTGTTGTATAACTTGAAGTCGACCAAATCCGATGGTTTCTTGCTTGTTCTTGATCGATTTCGTGATGGTGAGGGTGAGGGGATGCAAGTCGCGGCCGAAAAGGGTTAGGGGATTAGGGTTTTTAATTTTGTTTTAATTAATAATCCATAATTACACCTTTAACCCTTATAATTTGTATTTTATAAAAATTAAGCTTTTTGAATAGATTTTAAATAGTTTTTAACTACTAAACACAATTATTATTAATCACAAATAACAATCATGCATAATTCCCATTTATCACAAAACACACGAATAAATATGCACGTTTTCACGTTACGCGATAACATTACAGTTAACATTCAAATCACATAAGCATAACTTAATAATCACATTGTTAACCTAATTATCATCAATTTAACATTACTGATTATTGTTAAGTCACCAACGTTCAACGACAACCAGTGTGTGCTCCCAACACGTGTATGCAAGACTTAACGGAACAAACGGAGTTTGGTAACGGAAAATTACCGGATGTCACATACTTCTTATGGTCAAACAAGAAGCAATAGAACTTATACCTGCATCAAAGGGTTGTACATAATGCATCACATCTTGCAAAGCACTATTTATTTAGTTTAACTTTTATCATATAGGGTAATATGATGCTACATGGAAGACCAATATGGTTTTTTCATATGGTAAAAATATATTTAGATAGTAACTTCTAGGCATAATATAGATAAATTTGTGTAATATTTTAGTTGGAATTGTTGGTAAATAATAAAGACTAAAGCTACAAAGTTGATGTAAAGTTTTGAAGAATATAGTTTGCAAGTTTTTACTAAACTCTAAAAAAAGTCACATTTCTACCGAAGTCACCAAAAAGAAGAAGTTTTAACAAAGTATGAGATGACGTTCTAACAAAGTATAAGAAGACATTTTTATTGAAGTTGCCAATATTATAGGTTTATGAATTATAAAGGAAGATTATTTTGTTTATACTTTATTTGTAATTCAAACGTACCCTAGTTATAGTCTAGATAATATCGATATTATCATTAGCTAATTACATACTAGAAAATTAGTTGTGACTCATCAAATGATGCTTTCGGAAGTAAACATGTTTCTTCTATAGGTTGGACATAATTTAGGTTAAGGACATAAGTATCATTCTTCCTCAGCGTTTTCAAGACCACCCATTCTTTAGGGATTTGAAACCCTAGTTTCAGAATGTAGCAGTGAGTGTTTGTGAAACGAGTAGAATATTTCTTTATCATAAATCTATGCCACGCTCAGTAGGTTACACTTTAGTTGTTCCAAAGTAGTTGACTTGATCAAAGCTTAGCTGGCCATTATCACTGTCCCTTCACCACTTATTCTTTCACCTTGAAAAAACTCCTCCGAATGTCACTGTTGTTCCTTGAATATGTTTGAAATCATGCAAAATGGAACCATCTCCTGTCATGTTCCGTGAACATCCACTATCCACATACCAAATGTTATTGCATGTGTAAAAAAACTAGTTAGAATATGGAACCCAAGCCATGTTGGCTTGGTTTTCCCATTTCTATCAACAACCATGAATTCTAATATGTTCATTTGCATTTGGACTTATAAGACTCATCAAACTTAGGTTTTGAAAACCTATCTTGAAACTCATCAGAAAAGGACTTACCCTTATGTAGTTTGATGAATATAGATAAAGTTGGTCGGTGTTTCATAATCTCATCATCTGAGGAACTATCAATTATGTAATCAAAACATTGATCTCTATTATGATAAAAAAAATTTGGCACGTTATTTATTATATGATTTCTTTTTTGGTTGACCTCCTAAGAATATGATTCAAGTTTCTATTAATGTTTTTTGTTTCTCATGATTGATCCTGACAAATCTTTGATTACAAGTCTCATAAAATCCTTCATCATGTTTAAAAACCTTTCCTGGATCTCTAAATGATGGACTTGCATGATATACAAACATGGGTGAGTTTGGTGAAAATGGTTTTTTCTATGGTGATCTCAATCCTTTCATTCTGAAAAAGCAATTAGATGTATTGCAATTGGTCAATTCACATAATTCACAATTTTTGTTGAAATAGCAGTTTTTTACTAGACTAATTATGCATGTTACACACTGAACTATACTAATTAAAGTATAATTTAGTTGTGGGATGATTGAGATGTTGAAGCTTTCATTGTTTTTTCCTTCTTTGAATTTGGCTTAGAGGAGGAGACAATCTTAGTTCTTTTCACCTTAGTAGATGGTTTCACAACTCTACTTGTTGGAGGTTTAGAAGATAGTTTTTGCTTCCTCACAGTTCTTTTGCATTCTTTCTCAAGTTTTGTTACATATGTTTTTGAGAAAATATCAAATGCCAGTTATTGTTTTCCATTTAAAATGTGTCTCTTTGTTTTTTGAGATGTGACAACTTGTGCTTTACCTTTGTATGATAAGGATGCTTGTGCTTTGCCTTAGGATGAACCATAATCTGATTTGTTTGGATTTTTATGAGTTTTGACATTATTATCAGATTTGCTTTTAGTAGATGGTTTCATCTTGGGCTTAGCATCCTTATCTGTCGTGATGCTTGCAGAACTGAATTTCACTAAGGGTAAGCCTTGATAGGACTCTTAGGCTTTGCAACATACACTGTCTTATCTGACCAGTCTTTGATTTAATCAGGTGTCCACTTTTAATCTTTTCAACATCAGTTTCCACATAAACATAAGGCTTGTTTTTATGGATTGGTTGTTTGACAAAAAGTTACAAGTTTAGTTTCAATAGTTTTAATGGTAGTTAAATCTAATCTTGTTAGTGACTTAGGCATGACAATGTAGTTGTTAACATAAAGTGGGGGACATGCATTATAGTCTATGCATGTCATATCCTTTGGGTCTTTCTGAGCATCAAGTAACTCTTGAAGCTTGGTTGACGATAATTGAAACTTTTCAAGCATTATATCTGCAAGAAAAGATTTTATCTTAATCTTAAAACCTCTCATCTCATGTTTTAACATCTTAGAATTAACCTTTTCATCTTTTACCATTCTAGCCAGATTGTGATTATGTTCTCTATAGCCTTTCATCTCATTTATGCATTTTTTTACTACAAAGATTGGGCTTTACCTTTACTGCCTTGGTGTTGGAGTTTCATTGATGTGAGCCATCAGTGCATGATTTTAATAATTTGGCTTCACTTCCTTTGCATAAATACTCTAATCACATACACCATCTTATCTGATGACAATAGCATTTGAGGATGGTTGAGATGATGAATAAGGTGTTGAGCAAATTGAGGATTAGACTGATGATGTAATGGTTGATGAGAATAGGAGCTTTGATTGCTTTGATGTGAGTGAGAGATTTGATCAAATGAATGACCATAAAAAGCCCTGGAGAATTTGTTATTGCTACTTCTGGGTGCATTGCATTCCCTAGAGAAATAAACATTGACTCCATAGTTGTAGCACTTCACCTTGGTCTTATCAAAAGCCAGTTTTATAATTTCATTCATGTTGAGCTTCTTTCCTTTTCTGAAGGACGTTTTAGCTCTTAATGCAATAATTGTCATTTACCATTGTAGATCCATTTCTTCTACATCATCTGGATCCTTTTCCTCAAGGTCTTCTTGGATCACATTAGCTGAAGTAACTTTTCCATGAAGATAAGCTTTAAAGCTAGAAACAAAAGCATTTTAGGTTGCCTTTTTCATCATTGGTGTGATCACATAGAGCATAGGTTTGACTTGTATCACATAGAGCATAGGTTTGACTTGTAGATTGAGGAGTAGAAGATGAAGGTTTGTTCATCTTAACATGCTGAATAAAGACAAATGTTGTTGACCTTTGAGTTTCTTGTGTTGACATAAAACTATCCTCTTTAGTAACAAAGCATTTTCCATAGTATGGGCTTCACTTGGAAATTTGTATGCCTCTATCACTTATGGACCACCAAGGTTTCTTGACATTTCATCAAGCTCAAAGGCTTCTATATTTGTAACCACGGTATCCAAGCTGGTGATTTCCAAAATCAAGTGTGTGCTTTAGCATGGTCAGACTTTGCTTCTAGATTTCATGTAGAAAAAGAAGCATTTTCTTGTTAAAATCATTCTCTGAGTTGGTAACACCTATGTTCTCTAAATTATTCACCAGTTAGACAAAGCTATGAAGCTCTTTAGAGATAGATTCACCCTTGATGTTATGGAAGGTCTCATATTGATTCACCAACTTATCTTTGTTGATCTCAATGATTTAACTACTCCCCTCACATATAATTTCAAGGGCATCACATACTCCTTTGGCTGTGCTATATTTCTCCTATCTTTTTAGCACATCCATCTTCGAGGCTAGGATATTCAACTAGAATTCTGTTATTTTTGTATTGATCAGCATTCAGAGCAATTGGAATATAAAGACATTTATAGATTGAGATCCAATAATCTGCATCAAGACTAATTGGATAATTATTGAATTTCATTTTTAAGTGCTTAAACTTAAATTGTATTTTAGCATTGGTGGATGGGATTATGACCAAGTTTAATTTAACTTAGAGCATCCATGATGTTTCTTGATTTTAATTTGGTTTTGGTATAATTAGATTGATTTTAGACTTTAATGAATTTATTTAAAGATGAATTTTAACTCCAAATTGTCCAATCAGTCCAAAGTCTAAATCCAGTCCTAGTTTTGAAACAAATACAGTCAAAAGTATTATGTTCTAGGACCAAAATATGCAACAGTGAATGAAACAATTACGGTTAACAATATTCAGACAAATACGTTGAAAAGTGGTAGTTCAAACACTTGAATGAAATACAAATGCGATGAAAAGTATATTCAAGCAAATGTGATGAACAATTAATCAACAAATGCGATCAACAGTAGATTTCATGGAAAATGCAATGAATTCCCAACTGTAGCAAATGCGATGAATGATACTTATTCAAAATGAGATGAATAGTGTTCATACAAAATGAGATGAACAATGTTTCATTCTATTCATAGAATTCTGATGATTTCAATAATTGTTTTCTCTCGAATTAGATATGTAAACCTTCCATTAGGAACCATTGCTTAACAAACAATCTTTATATGGATATTTTTGTTTGATTTTGATGAATGTTCAATCAATCAAACAGTAACTTCAATTCATGATGAATTTGAAGTTTAGTTGATTGAATCAATGAGTATTTCAGATTTGAGTACAAATCGATTGTGTAGAACAAAATAAAATGCAAATCAATCAATAGATCGATCATGAATTAATGAGAAACATTGAGTTTCTGATTGAATCCGAGATCCAAGGCTCTGATACTAATTGACTGGGTTATAATCAATAGGATCAAATATATTGAATGGTTTCAGTGATTAATTGAAGTGGAAATACAACAATCAAGAATAAAAAACAGTAGAAATACTCGTAATTGCTTGTATAGTGATGATTTGATTCAATAATACAAAGAGGGTTTATGTTGTGTGTATAGTAGGTGCACTAGGTTCAGGGTTACAAAAAGTGAAAAATCCTTATCTATTTATATGTCTTACAAAGTGACCTGTATAATTACTTAACAACCTTGACGTACAACCCAAGATTAACTAAGTACACAGTACAAAATAACAGTATAAGCATTTTTTTTACTGAATCACATTTATATTAACGCATCCACATTAACTAATGCAGGTGTGTAATATATAGCCGCATTTCTTCCGTTTGTTTTGTGTCCCCCGCATTAGTCTATGCAAGTAGACAAATGCTCATCTGCATTTATCTAAGTCACCCGCATAAGACTAATATGGTTGACCAAATACTTTGTCTTTTCTTCATCAGCATATATTCTTCCTTCCTAGCATTTATTTTCAACACTTGTCAAAATTTCCAACCAGAGCAACATTTCATTCACCACTTGAATTGACATGCATGATCCTTTAAGGGTCTAACATGATTACCAATTGATTTTCATGTTATTTTTTGGTTTACTAAAGTTCATGTATTATGAGCTGAAAAATGATTTAAAAGTATAAAAAATATGTTTTACAAATTGTAAAATTAAAGGAGATTAGTATGTAAGTATAGGTGGGTATTTATACCAATGATAAAACCTAGAAACCCCCCACACCCTTTGCGGCCGAGTGCATCCCCAAGCATCCCCTCCTTTACGATTTTCATCTCCACAACACCCACATACTCGAATTTTCGCATCAATTAGTAGTTATAACATGTTAGCAATATTATTTCTTGGTTAATTATGCATTTAAGGTGAGTTGTTCAGCTAATAATTATTTCTTTTGATCTAAAGAACAAACCTTAGTTCAATTGTGCATGATAACATGAAATTAATATTATTGGATGATGTTATTGTGTTAGTTTGATAGTATTGTTGATGGTTTACGTGAGTTATGCATAAAATTCATGGTTTTAACGTCTCTTTCATACATTACTAAAAGTAGAAACTTTAACTCTCAATAAGTTTCTTGTCTTTTTAAGATTGTTATAATCTAGTTTAAGTATATAAATGATGAATCAATGATTGTTTTTGATGGAATTTGGGTTGTACGATATTAATTTCCCAATGTGTAAACTTTATTAACATGTTTTATGAAATTTCATGACTTGGGCATGCACATCGTGATAGGTTCATGTTAGATTGGTTGTTAGGATCATTTAATCTGTTAGAATGCAATGATTAGATCATAATTATGCTACATTGGGAAGATTGGATGTTTAAGTGGTTGTGAAGTAATTGTTGGTGTAGATGTATGATATGATAGAACAATGTTAGAAAATTAGGGTTTTATATCTTAATGATGAATTTTGATCAATATGGTATGCTTAAGTTATTTTACTAGTATAAGTCATGTTTAGGAATGTGATGGTGAACATCGTACACGCATACGGATATGAGGCCCGTAATTAGTAGGATTATGTTGATCTATGAAGAGAATGAAGCTACTGAAAACTCAAGGATTCAGCACTAGCTGTCAACTGCCAAAGTCTACCAAGTGTTTAACCACTGCCGGTCAGCACTGAAAGTGATGAGCTTTTGATTTACTACTTATCAGCACTCAACTTGATGAGATGTTGACCAACTGTTACACTAGACAAGACTGTTTGTACCGTAGTACATTGATGGCTGTAGTGTTCTACCTTTTGGAGCCAACATTATGCTGAAGCTGCTGATCTCTGATGTGTTGATTGCCTGTTTACGATGACATATATTTTCCTAAACTAGGAATAGATGTAAAATGAATTCTTTTTGTGTTAAGCTTTCATAGTATAAATACCTCTTACTTGTATATTTTAGAGGTTAGATTGTTCGCCTACTTGTTATCTGCTGATTGTTACTCATTGTACTCAGAAAGGATTAATAAAGTGAATACTTTGAAAGAACATTGTTTGTCGTTATCATTACTCAAAGTATATTTGTTTGTTAAGTGATATAGTTGACTTAGGTTTCGATTTGTCATCTGCCGCTCAACTAGAAAAGTCATGATAGTCGATAACCTGATCCAATAAGTGGTGTTAGAGCTTTGGCTCTTGATTTGCTTGAAGTTATCCTTTAACAAATCACTTGTTTTCTTTTGATCGCACTTTCAAACACATTACTTTTCCATAACCTCTTTTCCCTCTACAATGACTGCTATAGCCATCGCAAGTAAGCATAACTTGGAAAATGGCACTCAGACTAAACATCCCATGTTTACACCACATGATTATAATACTTGGAAAATTCAAATGGAAGACTTTCTAAGGAATCAAGATCTGATACTCTTGCTCTCAATCCTGAATGGTCTATATGCCCCTTTGGTCCAAGCTGCTAGTGAAGATGGAACTATGATTCCTAAAGATCTTACAAAGTACTTAGATGAAGATCTGAAGAAGATGGATGTAGACTCAAAGGCTTTATGGCTGATCAGGATGAGCATACCTAACAACATTATTCATGGCTTCAAGAAATTCACAATTACTTAGAATTTATAGGAAGCGTTGAAGGCTAGATTTGAAGGAACTAAAGATATAAACGAGAACAAAAGAGATGTTTTATAGCAGAAGTTTGAAAACTTTGGTTTCACAAGGGGAGAAACCATGACTGCAATGTATCTTATATATGTTAAATGGCTAGACTCTCTAAATGAGGCTAGGTGAAAATGGAGAATAGTGATATTCTCAGGAAATTCTTGAGATGACTACCTAAGACATGCACAGTTTACACTGTGTCCATAAGAAGAACTAAAAATCCTAAGACAAATACTCTTCAATAGTTATATGGCATTCTTAGTGCTTACCAGATGGAGATGGATGCTGATGAAGAATCACTTAGCAGATCATCAAACTCCTCAAAGTCATTAAAACTTATGGAGCCAACTCAAGAACCCTTCCACTCTCAAATTTACCAAGTTCCAATTGTGACTAACCATGTACCTGTGATCAGCTATCAAGAATCTCTAACTGATTAATCACAGTCTTCACAATCTTTCAGCAGATGGAACAAGTAGCTCTCATCATCTTTTTCTACCAAACTACCCTTCTATCTCAGCTTTTATTAGTGAGCAGGCCAACTTCTTCCAAGTCTCAGAAGAAGATCTTAAATGCATTCATCCAGATGATCTTCAAGAGATGGATATCAACTATCAAATAGCCATGATCTCTTTTAGGGCTAAAAAGTTCCAGCATAGAACCAAAAGAAAGTTTTTAAAGTAATGAAGATTAGGATTTGGGTTTGATAAGAGTAAAGTAAAGTGCTTTATCTACATCCAGCTGGGACACTTTGTCAAAAAGTGCAAAGAACCAAAATCAAACCCATCTCAACCAAGCTCATTAACCTACAAACCATCAACAACCTTCCAACACCCCTCTACTTATGGCAATCAAAGACATACAACGGCTATAGCTTCAGGAGAAGATGTGATTGACCGAAGCTTTCAAGTGGAAGACATCATTCCCATCAACAATACACTGATGGCAGAAAGCTTAACCTCTTCACCTCTGGTAACTCCTGAACTTTGCTGTACACCTGAGTGTATTGCAAAAGTAAACATGTATAGAAATTACAATTTGGATCTCATGAATGATATGGAATCAATCAACATTTTTAAAAAGGATTTTAAGAAAAATGATCAAGCTCAAAAGGAAAGGATAATAGAGCAAGAAAAGATTGTTTTACAACTACAACATGAACAAACTAACTTGGAGACCTAGATTGATGATCTCTTGAGTAGACTAAAATCAGCACAATGTGATTTGGCAATAGCTAAGACATATGCTGATAAATACAATTAAACTAAGAAGTTTGAAAAATTGCTTGCCTTTACTGAAAACTCCCAAAAGTTGTATCAGACCTTGGCAGGATTAAGGTACAATGCTATGGAACCACCAATAATCTACACTCCCACATACATCCCTAAGTATGGCCTGGATGTAAAGGAACAAGTATCTGCCGAACCAATGTGTACAAAGCCAGTTACATTAAAAGTCTAAACAAGTGAAAGAAAAAGAAGGAAAGAGGAAGGAAAAAGAATGTAAGAAGGAAGAGATAAAGGAGAAGAGGGAAGAAACTCAAGGAAAAACAAAGAAGAAAGTGGATCAGGGAGTGAAGTTCATCACGGAATCCAACATCAATAAACCAACAATTGAGTTAATCCCCTCTATCAAATCAAACCCTCAATCAAAGACAATTGCAATAAAAAGACACACGATAAAAACTATTGTGAAGGAACTTTAGACTCTTCAAAAGTTAGACCACATCCATATCTTCAAAAGTCAACTTTTGAACAAGAACAAGAACATTGAATACAAGCTGAACAAGAACATTTATGAAATTGAATAAAATCGGTAAATGAGATCTTCAAGGAAGAAGATGACACTTGAAGATTTCATTGATCATAAGCTGATAAAGAAAGGAAAGAGAGAGGAGATGAAGAAAGAAATATAGAAACTCAAGCTGGAGATTAAGACAGCTAGGCAATAAATGAAGATCATATGCCTAGTATGTGGGAAATATAGTAATTTTGTAAACGATTATCAATATAATCCCTTAGCTCACCCCACAAACCGTTTTAGATCCTATAAAAGGTCTGTAGCTGCTGATCAACCTTTGAAAAGAAGAAATCGCACTCATAAAGGTGTTCGGAAGTCAAACAAATCAAGTATCAAACTTTTAGCACTTATAATTAATGAAACTTTGCATAAACCTATAAGACCCAAGACTAAACAATCTTAGGTCCTCATTTATCATTAACCAATTTATTTATATGTAGGAACATCCGCAGACCAAAGATAACTTGTGGATTGTGGATAGTGGATGCTCTTAATACGTGACAGGTAATAGATCATGCCTGTTGAATGTTGAACCATCTGGTGGTGGATTTGTTGCATTTGGAAGTTATACATGAGGAGGATACATTATTGGTAAAGGGACAGTCAGCAATGGGAAGGTAAGCTTTGATAAGGGGAACCATCTGAAAGAGTTGAACTACAATCTGCTGAGTGTATCTTAGTTATGTGATAAAAAAACATAATACTCTCTTCAAAAAGCATGAATGCATCATTTTATCTTCTAGTTTTCTAAAACCAAACGATAAAGTACTTTTAAGAGCCCCCAAGAGAGACAATATCTACATGCTCGACATGCAAAATGCATCACCTTCAGGGAATGTATCATGTTTCATTTCTAAAGCTTCAATAATTGAATCCTCCATTTGGCACAGAAGACTAGCACATGTAAATCTCAAAAACAGGAATAAACTAGTTTGAAATGGGTTAGTGACTAGACTGCCGAACAAGGAGTTTACATGTGTTGATTACTTTGTTGCTTGTCAAAAAGGAAAGCAACGTAGAAATTCTCATAAGTCCAAAGAGTTGAATTTTGTCATAACTCTTTTACACTTTCTACACATGGATTTGTTTGTTCGAGCAATTGTAAAGAGTTTGGGATGAAACTCATATTGCTTGGTAATAATAGATGATTTTATAAGATTCACTTGGGTTTTCTCTTTAGAAACAAAAGATGAAACTGTTGAAATTATAAAATCATTTCCTATTAGAATTGAAAACCAAATTGATCGAAAGGTTAAAATTATTAGGTGTGTAGGTATTGAACCTAGAGGATCGGAAAATCAAAATAAGATATTGAAGATAATGTTCCCACGCGAGAAGTTTGAACGACACGAGAAGAAGTTCTCGTATGAGCCTGATTTTGGTTTAGTATAAATAGTTTGCTTAGTTCATTTTGTTTAGAATTTTGATTTTGTGCAAAAATTCTTAACTTTATAATAGTTATCAGAGAGCAATACTATTGAATATTATTTATGTTATGCTTGTTTCTACTTGATCTTTTTCATCTTCTAGTTCTTACTATTATTCCGTGATTGAGTCATTCTGTGTTTCTCTCACAAGATCGATCTACAACGAATTCATGATCTTTATAATTGGTATCGGAGCTTTGGGTGCTCAAGATCGATTCAGTTAGAACTTGCAGTGAATTTAAGAGGTTTCGAGCTACCAATTTGGATTCAACATGAAGATTGAGTTGGATTGATTAAGTTTGAGCTTATTTTGTATGTGTTTGAGATCCAACACCTGTTGAACAATCTTATTTGAATATTTTAGGACATTTTAACGGTTAAAATAGCTATAATTGAATCAATTAGTGACAATTAGGATTAAACATGAACTTAAGTCACTAATTTGAAACTCAATTATCACTTTTGAATGAATTGGTGAATAAAGCGAAGTCGAGAAGGATCGATTTGGTTAGAAAAGAAGTTGTGAAAAGTTTCTACTCGCAGGCGAAAACTTTCTTTTTGGCGTGAGAAGATCTATAATTCGCAAAAGACGGTTACTAACTCTGTCGCATAAAAAGTTGAACTACTCGCAAAATTTTGTTAGAAACTCTATCGCGCGAAAAGTTTCAGGTCGTCGTATGAGAACTATAATGTTCAATAAATTTTTTGAAGTTTGAAGTTTTTTTTTCATTATGGCCATCAATCCCAATTTGAAGAATCTCATTGCTACTTTGAGTTTGGAAAATGAGATTGGAACAAGAACTAAACCACCAAGACTTTTAAGTGAGGATGGCTATGCTAATTGGATGTCTTGGTTTGAGAACCATATCATTTACACTGAACAAGAATGTTACGGTCCATCAAATACGGACCGTACATTCCTTTGTATAAAAATGTCAAAGGGGAAATGGTTCAAATACCAAAACATATTTGGGATGAGGAAGATATAAAGAAGCTGGAACTCGATGAGAAAGCTTATCCAGCCATAACCATGATGTAAGGAATACACTTAAAGGCTGATGCAACCAAAGAGCAACCAAAGAGCTCTCAGCATGCACATGTGAAGTACTAGGAAAGTACTTAGGAAGATTTGATATATCTCAGATAATTATGCTAAGTATCAAATCTTCTAAAGCCAAAAGACCAATTCTTCCAAAGCCAGAGATGAAGCCTTCCAAAGCTCCAAAGACAAAGTCTTCCAAAGCCAAAGGCTAATTTCTTCCGAAGACAAAGAAGGCATGTCTTCTCTTACATACTTTTGATAAAAGCTGAAACACCTTTCCGCTACCATCTCTGAAGACTCACCAACTACCATGAGTTGGTGAAAAGTCCATGCTTTTTTCAACTATAGATTAAGGTGTTGAGTCTGTAACTTACCAACTATATACTTTTATCTTTTTTGAATTAGATAAGGAAATAAGCAATGGAATGTCATAGTCACTAGTCAAAAAGGCAATCTACCTTTTTGATTTTACATTGATCTTGTTGTCTAGATTAGTGTTTTCAGCTGGCCTTCAAAGTATGGCCGGCTGTAAGATGTAGTATAAAGTATCTTAAGTACTTGTATTTAGAATTAAGCTTTATAATACTTGTAAGAACTTAAAAGCAATATACATCATTCTCGAAAACCATCTTATCTTGTTCTTGTTATTGTTCTTTCTTTAAGTGTTCTTTGTTTCATCTAAGCTGGTTCCCGACCTGCCAAGTGTTCCAAGTCTCTCCAACTTGTGAAATGGTTACATTGACCACCCTTCAATGGTCCTGCACATGGCTAACAGATACTAACTATGCTCGCTACAATATGACTGCAAAGTCTACATCTGTGGGATGTGAATTTCTTGGTGGAAGGATAGTCTCATGGCAATGCAAGAAACAATCATATGTGTCTTCAAAACTACTGAAGCTGAATACATTGTTGCTGCAATCTGATGTGCTCAAGTGCTTTTGACTCAAATTCAGATGTTGGACTATGAATTTAACTTCAAAGAGACTCCCATCTGTATGGACAAAAACAATGCTATTTCTTTTATAGAGAATCTGATGCAACACTCAATGACAAAACACATCAACATCAGGTATCATTTAGAGGTAATTTTGAAAAAGGATTGATAAAACTGGTCAAAGTTATCACAAATGAACAATATACTGATCTGCTCACAAAAGCTTTTGATGAGAAGAGGTTTAAATATCTTGTATCAGCTATTAGGATAATTAACTTTGAGTAGATTTTCTTAAACTAAACTCAAGATTATTGTTTTCAATATGTGTGTCTTAAAGTTGTCTATATCAAAACCTATATAAGCCCAGTTTACTTTGCAAGAAACTTTTCAAAACTGATATCACATATTTTTTTGGGAATTTCGGATATGTTTTCCTTCAAAAGATATTAAGTTGTCTTCGGAAGAAGATTATGTCTTCAAAACCAATAACTACTTCTCAAAAATTTACCTTCGGAGGAAATTTTGTTATAACTTCCAAAGCTTATATTTGTCACCAAGTACTTATATGTCTTGAAGGACTATCTTTTTCTGAAGCAAGTCTCGGAAGCTTTATTCTCTCCTTGAATAAAATTTTTGATATTTGATATCTTCCCAAGCAAAATTTTTCTAAAAAGTAAAAATACTCTATACTATTTTTTTCCTAAAACAAAATTCTCGAAAGAATAAGGAATATCTTTCGAAGCCAAATTGGCTTTGAATGTTTTTCTCAATCCTTCCAAAGACAAATTACCTTCGGAATAATTTAGACTTCCAAGAAAACTACCTTTTTGGGCACTTTTTTAGAGGTGCGACCGACATACGGATTTTAAAGTTTATCCTTTTGCATTAACTTTGTCTTAAATCCAATTCATATAAATATACCTTTAACGGTTCCCCCTCTTTCAGCTTCTCCTTCATCTACAAAAGCTCATAACCTAAATTCACCCAAAAACCGCCCTTGTTCTTATCTTTCTTCATTTCTAAAATACTCAAAAATTGCCAACCTTGATCCCCGAAACCAACCCGATTTTTCCATGCAGTTACACAGGCAACACAACCAAGTTTCTCTGTAATCATCTGAGAAAGATCCAAGTTTTTCAAATGTTTGCCGCTTCTTGTCTCTTTCAAACTACCTCACCGCACTTACCATTGACCCTCCTTTGTATGAAGATCAACTTTATAGTTCTAGAGGACCTGCCAAGAGGTCATCTTGGATGATGAGAAGGCACTGTCTGCGACAGTGCAGGGGAAGACAATTTTCATCTCCCCAGCCACCATCAACTCTCATCTGAGGCTGGATAATGAAAAAGGCAAATTGTCTTTCCCTAAATCTACTGTAAACAAATCATTTCGACAGATAGGATATGAAGGGGACAACTCAGTAAGAACCTTCAAAAAGGGTAAGGTTTTTGCCCAATGGAAGTACCTCCTCCATGTGATCATCCATTCTTTGTACAATAAACATGGAGGTTGGGACCAAATTTCTGAGGACTTATCCTACATAGGCCATGGAATGGTTTTAGGGGTCAAATTCAGTTACTCTCAACTTTTTTATACAACTTGCTTGCTAACTTGGACTCCTTAGAGTATTACATGTTCCCTAGATATGTTCAACACATTCTTAATTATGAACTGGGATCACAGTTAAGGGGAAGAGGTAACACTCTTAAACTAAGACAGATGAAGCCCCACATCTTTAAGACAATAAGAAAGTCCACTGTTGGCTTCTTAGGGGTAGAAATAGCCCTAGCCTAAAAAATGTTAGAGCTCATTGCTTAAGGTGACAACTTGGCAACACAAGCCAATATTGAACCCATACCTTCTACATCTGCACCACCCACACAGCCACAAATCACCATCACCTACCAAAGAAAATCGAAATGAATCCCTGCTCAGTCTACTCAGGTTGAGCAGGCCCCTATACACTCACCCATGCAGGAAGAAGTAGACACTAGAGCTCCTACTTCTCCTGAGGAGAAGACCACTCCCATCATTTCTTTGATCAGTAGTGAGGTTCCTCATGCTCAGCCTTATGAGCTGATTACCCCAGCCTTAAGCGTTCACTCAGAGTCTCGAAACTCTAGTGATCAACCCTTATGGGAAAGTTACCATCCCCAGCCTTTAGATCTCAACCAACAAATCCCAAACCTTGAATTCTATGATGATGAAGATATGGGCTTCAGTGAGTACCACAAGTCTCTCTTCTCCACCCCTACTCAAGGAGAGATGAGTGCTCTTGAATCACCCATATCTAGCCCATATCATCCACCCACAACTGAGATAGACCTCTCTAAACATGTTCAGGAAGTCCATATTGAAGAGGCTCTCACTTTTGCAAGTGATTACATCATTAAGACCTCAACCATGGCAACCAAGCCCATTGACAATTCTCTTGAAGCTATCATGGTGCAGGGGAAATCTAGTAGCGAAGAACCACTAGCTGGTGGTGAGGAAGAAGATTTTGGTCCTATTCTCTCATCCCCTATGATTCTTCTGATAAAGATAAGGGGAGTCTACAACTAAAGATGCAAAAACTATCAAAAACATGAACCTATTTAGTTTCAAATGTGAGTCACCTGGAATCTCAGGTGGCTACCTTACATAGAATGGTCAATGAACAGCAACTTGAGATCACCGATCTCAAGGGAAAGTTAGCTGAGAGACCTATCCGGAGAACTCAACCATGCCTAGAAGAACATGTGGATGTGTGGATCTAACCCTTAGCTCCCTTGTGCAAGAGGGTGATGCTACTAAAAAGGGGGAGAAAGTTCTAACTACAATCACAGAAGCTGGGAGTTCCTCCCAGAGTATGGACATAGAGGACTCACCACCCTCACTTGCAGTTGTCCATACTCAACAACCTCCTTGGGTCCACATTGATGTGGACTCACTCATTCAAAGCTTGTTTGAAGAGGGTATACCAAGGGCAATACCTAATCCATCTCACCTTATTGAAAATCCAATTGTGGGATGGAGGTATGATGATGAAAGGTGAGCCCTGGTAATCTCTAGGTCCCAGGGACAACAAGAAATCTTCAACATCTACAACTTGAGATACTATTAGAGCTTCTCTCTAGTTGACTTGCCACTTGCCAACCCAAGTAAATCCAGGCAAGCTGCAAGGTTAGCTGAGAGAATAAAAGAAAGGGTGTTTGAAGAGTTCAAGCTGAGATCCAAATTATATAGACAGATGCTAGCAGGTAAAGCTGTTGGTAAACTAGATACTGAGGTGGACCCTAAAACTAGCTTCGAAGGGGAAACCTTGGCTGAGGGCCTAGTAGTTGAGCTTGTGAACCCTAAAAAAGGAACTGCTTCAACACCCATTACCCTCAGTAAGGCACCAGCTGGTGAAGGTGTCTCACAGCCTCTCCCTAGCCAGAGTTCAAGTACAACACCAAGCAATGAAGGCCAAAGCTCTCTCCACCGTGAGTTACACAGGCACTGACAGATAAAGGGAAGAGGAGGATTACTTCTAAGAATATTGAGGAGGAGAAGAGAGAGAGGAAGAGGAAGGAAAGGGGATAGTTTAAGTGGGACTTCTAGCTTCATGGAAGCTGCTATTAGGGCTACCCCTAGGCCAAGCACTCAAGATAATGAGTTAAGGGCAGTCAGATTAAACTATCTGGGGTCCAGAAACTACAATGTTGATGAACTCATCTCTCTCCCTTTGGATTAACTAAATGAACCGACTGACATGGGAGTGTCAAAAGAGAGGAAGGAAGCTAAGGATGCAGAATTGCTCCTTAAGATCAAGGAAGAAAGGAGGAGAAAAAGACTCTACGAAGCTCCTACTATCTCCCAAGTTCAGGAAAGTCCTGAGGCAGAGGCTATGGCTAGTTAGCAACAAACTCAGGTAGGTAGGGAACAAGAAAGGCAAAATATGATAACCTACCTTAGTGCCACAGGTCTCTATCAGGCAGCAGACCTTCTTCCTATGAATACATTGAGTTTGAATACCTCAAGCAGCTTGAGCAACAATTGCTAAAAAGGTAAAAAGATGCTAAAAGGAAGATGAGGGAAGAGGTTGCAAGGTCAAGAGCCACCATCACAGCGAATCTGAAGAAGTCTATTGATATACAAAAGATGGTGAGCTTCTTGAAGCCGTATGGATTCTCCGGAAGGAGACTTGGTCCAATCTCTCTATCCACTATGGATGAGCATATTAGAGTGATCAGGCAAAAGATCAAAAGGGTTGAGCTGGTTGACTTGCATTCTCCACCAAGTCAGGCTGCACCTGAAGCTGAGGTCATGGTTGAACCCAAAGAGACAACATAACCTGGACCTAGTGTTGCATCATAGCCAGTTCATCTTTTGATCCATAATGGGGTCTTGGTCCCTTTCCTTCTAAACCTGTGAAGGAAAAGGACCCAACTGAGAAGGACAAACAAGAACCATCCGGTGCTGCAGGCCAGTCTTCTCAGTTAAAGTACAAAAAGAGGAAGTGGATGGACATAAGAAGGGACAAGAAGAAGAAGATTAAATCCAAGCCATCTACCTCTGCACCTCAGGATGAGTCAGAACATCCTGAGGGTGATCAAGAAGAGGATGGCCATCCAACTCCATACAAGTAGAGTCTCTTGTTGCTTAGAGACCCATTGTGTCTTAGGGGGGCTACTAACCCAGACAGATGGTATGTCACTAGAGATCAAGGGGGTTACGACATATACTTCAGGTAAAACATACTTGACCTCCCTTTACATGATCTTTAAGACATGAGGAGATACTTTGAGAGTTTGAGGAATCCTGACCAACTGATGATGAAGGGAATGGTCTGAATTTTGATGAGGACCATCAATAGGTGAAGATCAAGACTCAAAGGTATCTTAAGTATTGGTGGCATCAGCCTAGGGGGAATTTGTAAGGAATACACTTAAAGGCTGATGCAACCAAATAGCAATTAAAGAGTTCTCAGCATGCACATATGAATTACTAGGAAAGTACTTCGGAAGATTTGATATATCTCAGAGAATTATGCTAAGTATAAAATCTTCAGAAGCCAAAAGACCAATTCTTCCAATGCCAAAGACTAATTTCTTCTGAAGATAGAGAAGGCATGTCTTCTCTGACACACTTTTGACAAAAACTTAAACACCTTTCGCTACCATCTCTGAAGACTCACCAACTAGCATGAGTTAGTGAAACGTCCATGCTTTTGTTAACTGTATATTAAGGTGTTGAGTCTGTAACTTTCCAACTATGTACTTTTATCCTTTTTGTATTATATAAGGATGTGAGCTATGGCATGTAATAGTCACTAGTCAATAAGGCAATCTGCCTTTTGGATTTTACATTAATCTTGTTGTCTAGATTAGTGTTTCCAACTGGCCTTCAAAGTATCCAACTGTAGGATGTAGTATAAAGTATCTTAAGTACTTGTATTTAGAATTAAGATTTGTAACACTTGTAAGAACTTAAGAGCAATATACATCATTCTTGAAAACCATATTATCATGTTCTTGTTATTGTTCTTTCTTTAAGTGTTTTTTTGTTTCATCTAAGCCAGTTCCCTATTTGATCTGCTAAGCGTTCCAAGTCTATCCACCTTATGAAAACTATTGCATTGACCACCCTTTAACGGTCTTGCATATGGCTTTGACCATTGAGATTGCTAAAAAAAATCAAGGAATTCAAAGGGGTATAAGTCTTATGGGATGCCATGGAGACTAAGGTTATGGGAAACAATGATACGAGGGAAAGAAAGAAAGACATGTTGAACCAAGAGTTTAACATGTTTAATCATATAATGGGAGAGACGTCAGAGACACAGATTCCTAGATTTGTGAAGTTGGTAATTAAGATGAAGAGTGCGGGTATCTCTTTGGAAAACATACTATTATTAAGAAGCTATTGAACTCATTGCCATATAGTAGGAATAACAACTGTACTTCTATCAAAAGAACCAAAGACTTGTTCACTCTATCTCTTAGTTATCTGATTTCAACCATTAAATTATATGAGATGGGTGATAAGCAAAGAGCTACTAACCATCTAAACTCAATGGGAGCTGAATCCACTACTTTATATGTGAAGATGGCTAGCAATCCAAATTACTATCTGAGTTACTCTCAAATATGTCAGCAACATCAATCTGGGATCCCTTTCATTCCTTCTGTCCAAGAAACACCTATTTCTTATCTCCAAGTTGCAAATCCCAATCAGTATTCCCCCATGCAATCCTAACATTTGTCAGTTCAACCTCAAACGCACACATACTCCTCAGTTCAACCTCAACCTCACACATATTCATCCATTCAACCTCCACCACAGATTCAACAATTATACGTTGATACTTCCAACCAATCAAAATAAACCATTCAGATTGAACAAAAACACCTTTCATGTCCAGTTATGAAGCTTTCATGGTAGGAAGACTAAGTGCTCCAAATGTTTTGGTTAATGACTTACAATAGGTTAATCCAGATGATGTAAAAGAGAATGATATCATGTATCAAATGACAATGGTGGTGTATAAAGCTAAGAATTTTGCAAGAAGAAGTGGTTGAAAAATGTTTGTGGTGAATAATGCTAGTAAAATTGGATTCGATAAGACGAGTCTGTGATGTTATAACTATGACAAACCTAGGCACTTTGCTAGGGAATGCACAAAACCAAAGAGTAATCCTAATGAAAATGGAAAAAGGATGGTGACCATCAAAATTGAATCTAAGAATGATAAGCCTAGCACATCAAGAAACAAAACACTTGTATCACAAACAAATTATGAGTATGATTAGTCTGATCAAATGGAAATTTTAGATCTCAAATTATCGACAGGTCTAATGGTAGAAATTAAAACTGATTAAAAGATGCCAGAAAATTTGTTTGCTAAGTTTGTTACCAGTGACTTGAAGGATTATTTGCTGAATATGATGAAAAGATTAAAGAGAAGAAGATAGTTGTGAAAGATTAGGTTGTTGAGCTAAATGATGTTGAAATTGTTGTTGAGATTACTCCAGGATAGGTTAAGAAGAATTAGGTTGATAAGATGACTATTGTTGAAGAAGCTGTTGAGAAAGATCCAATTAAACAAGGAAATGAAAAATTGACTTCTATTGCTTTCAAGAAGATTCCAACATCTGCTGACACACAAAATGTTAAAGCTGTCGAGATTACTCCAGTACATTTAGCAGAAGAAGCAATTGAAGAAAAGAAAGAAGTTTTGAAAGCATTCATAGTGAAAGAATTGCTTGAAGCTATTGCAACATCTAAGATCACAACTAAGGTATATAATGATCTTTGCACTACTTCTTGCACTAAAAAGGTTCACAGATATAGAGTTCACAATGAGAACTTGATCTTAGAATTTGATAAACTTCACTATCATGCTCAAAAATATAAATCTAATGAATAGATCTTCATAAAAATGATAGAAGGATTAAATAAATCAATTTATCAATTACAACTTAATCTTCATGAGAAAGAATGCACAAATAATGATTTGTCAAAACATAATGATGAACTGGTTTTGGAAATAAACAAACTAATCAGTGACTCTTATATGCTAAACTTATAGTTGAGAAATTTTAACTTTCTTCAAATATGATCGAATGTATAACTAAATCTCAAATGACACAAAAGGTCAATGTTGGTAAGAGTGGCATTAGTTTTCCAAAATAGCACCACCCATTAAGCATGAATATTCATGCATGCCTTCATTAGTTGCTTTAACAGATGAATTTATGAGCTATGTTTGGGATTTCATTCAAAATGTCACTTAAAAGCTTCAGTCAACACTTATTTGACTGTTAATCCATTCACAAAAATTGAAATAAAATTCTATGATTCTAATTTTTGTGTAGGAAATCTAAAGAAAGAGGGTTTTATAGAGATTAGAATAGTGATGGTGATTTGGATTTTCAAGATAATAAAAATAAGAATTGTATTGAAAATATTTCAACTTGTAATCCATCACTATTAGTCAATGAAAAGATTGATTTTTTTGTTCTCAACGCGTGTAAAATAACACAATCAATTACGTCATCATCTAACTTGAAAACTGATTTCAAGAACAAACTTGTTTCAAAAGGCAATAGATATAAGGAAGATTACACTTTTAAAGAAACAAGTACTCGATTCTTTAAAATTAAACTTCCAAAAGATGTTAACAATGTGAAACAAGATGTTTGTAGTTCAGGTGACTCTAAAACGGGTCTAATTCTAGTATCTATGTCTTAACATGTTAAAGCAATAGATCATGCCTTATTGGCTACAAGTCAAAATCAACAGATAAAGAACAATGCCTTAACTCTTTCGGATCAAGCTAGAAAAGAGTATGTTAATAGAGAGAAACGAGAGACTGTTAAAGAATGACATGGCCAAAGACATATTAAAGCCAGATTCTGTGATAACTTTGGTGGTTATCATAAACGGTTCGAGAAAAATACACGAGTGAACGATGTTTATCAAAAACCATGTTGTTACATTTGTGGAAAGCCAAATCATATGACAAAAAATTACATTCATCAACACAAATCAATAAGCAGATAATGATTTCATAATTCCATTTTACAAAATAGAAAACAACTTTTTGTCAATGTCAAGTTTAATAAAAATTCAACTTATATGAAATCTTTTGTTGCAAAACCAAAAATTTTGATAAAAGATAACTTGAGAAAAATAAATGTGATTAAGAAATCAAAAAGTGTTGATGAAAGCAAAACAATTTCTTGAATAGTAATTTGAAGAAAAATGACATGAAATTGAAAAAGCCGACTTCAGAAATGGAAAGTTAAGGTTAAGAATACTATTTTAGACATTGTTGATGATTACGTGTTCAATGATAAACGAGATATGATTTTAAAATTAGTAACATACTTTGATGAAAACAATGTTCTCAAGTCAACAATGGCTTAGGTTCTTAAAACTGATTAAATTCATTAATATGTGAAGGAACAACCAAGGCAATCTATTCGTAGCCTATGGCATGCTGATAGTGGTTGTTCTAGACACATAATTGGTAACATATTGCTGTTAAACAATGTTCAATCTCATAATAGTGGTTATGTTATCTTTGCTGGTGACAGAGGATGTAAAATTACAAAGAATGTAACAGTGACAAATGGTGTGTTATGTTTTGAAGATGCAAGTTTTCTTGATGAATCAAAACACAACCCGTTAAGTGTTTCTCAAATTTGTGACAGACATTATTCTACATATTTCGCTGATAAAGAATGTCTTATCATTAAACCTGGTTTTGTAATACCTAACGAATGGGTGTTGTTGTGGACTCTAAGAGACAAAGATACCTATTTTTTGGATATGAATGGTTCACATTTATTAGTAATAGCTTCATGTCTGTTATCAAAAGCCTCAGAAAGTGATTCAATTTTATGACATCGTCATCTTGGAATTGTTAATATTAAAAATATGAACAAGTTAGTATGACGAAATCATGTTGTGGGTTTACCATTGAAAGAATTATAACTTGTTGAACATTGTCTGTCATGTTCCAAAGGTAAACAACACAAACTTTCTCACAAACCTGTTGTACATACTAAAGTTGAATCAATCCTCTAACTGTTGCAATGGATCTGTCTGGTCCTATGAGTGTGTTGAGGTTAGGACTTCATGCATATTGTTTGGTTATTACTGATGATTTTTCCAGCTTTACTGGATTTTTCTTTTTTAGCAACGAAGGATGAAACGCCTCACTTGTTAATAAAGTTCCTGACTCTCGTGGAAAATCAGACTGATAAGAAGATAAATTGCATAAGAAGTGATAATGGAATAGAGTTTTGTAATCACATCTTGAATGAATTCTGTGATTTAAAGGGGATAGGTAGACAATTCATTGAACTCCATAGTAAGTTGGACTTGTTGAAAGAAGAAGCATAACATTGATTAAAGTGGCTCGAACAATGTTATCTGCTGCAAAACTTCCATCATTCTTTTGGGTAGAGGCTATCAATACCACTTGTTATGTTCAAAATCATGTCTTGATAAACAAACAACAAAATATGACTCCTTATGAAATATTCTATAAACATAAACCCAAATTCAAATATTTTTAAAAAGTTGGTTGTTGTTGTACTTTGCTACAGACATCCGATTAAAAATCTAAATTTGATGAAAGGGCTGATGATTGTTATTTTTTAGTTACTCGGCTAACAAAGTGACCTATTGGGTTTATAATAAAAAAAACTAAGTAGATTATAGAGTCATTTAATATAGATTGACACGAATCTAACCAAACTGATGTCGAATCTGCTCTTGCTTGGGTATATAACTATGCTTTATTAATGATCTTCTTATGTTTCTGCAGATATCCAACCTTTGACATCATCTATTAATGATGTATTTTCTGATGATGTTAGTCCTACTTCATCTCCAATTAAAGGAATATATTCAAACGTCAGTTCTTCAAATGTTTCAGCCATTTAATCCAAACTTGGATCAAGTTCTTGATTCAGATTCCTTTTTATCATGCATTTGATTTAAGTCCAATTAATTAGGCTGTTGAGCAAGCTCCACAATCTTTAGCTATAATTACTTCTTGCAGGATCGGTGTTGGTCTCTCAACACAAGTTTTGTATCTCACAAACTCACTAAGTCTCACTCGGTTGATGAAGAAGAATCTCTAACTAAGTTGATAATAATATAATAAGTTGATAAACATAAGAATGGTTTTCAAGATACTTGTATATATTATTTCTCAACTCAGCATTACAAGACTCTTACAAGCATAGTTATTTAAGTTACAATGAGAACTATCTACAGCCGGTTATACTAGGAAAACCAGCTGGAATTTACTGCTAAGAAAATACTACATTGCTTGAAGTAAAGTATCTAAGATAAAATAATATCCTAGATTAGGTAGTCATGACAGGTCCATAACTTACCTTTTGTTACCAATTAAGTATGGTAACTGTACTAACTGAAAAGGTGCATAGTGGATTAAAGTATGGTCAACTACATGGGAGTGGGAAAATGCCATGTAGTGTATCAGAGTTCTCAGTGGATCTCAGACAGCCCATACTTATGTCCACTGGTTCATAGTTGATTCTTTTGAAGGCAAAATGGCTTCGGAAGAATAAGATCTTCCAAGGCCATTTATACTTTGAAAGAGTTAACTTCTTCCGAGTCTTCTACAAGTCTTCATGACTTCATTCTTCGGAAGACTTTGCCTTGGATCTTGTAAGCGTGAATGCTTTGGAAGGTGAACTACTTGGTCTTCATATACTTTGGAAGACTTGGTTATACCTTCGGAAGGAAAACTACTTAGTCTTGGAAGACTAAGTTTTTCTTCGGAAGTTCTTCATACTTAAGCTTCAGAAGATCTTCAACTTGTCTTTGGAAGAGCAGCTTTAGCTTTGGAAGACTTCTTCAATTGTACTTCAAAATATTCTAAGTATTGTTATGGTTGCACCAGCCTCATATGATCCAACAAACTCCCCTTAAGCTGATGCTACCAAACTTCACTTCTTTCTGCTCCTTAAGGTCTTCAACAATAGGGAAAGAAGAGATTTATTTGTTTCCTTATTCTTCCCTGATATGGTGGTGAGGAGCTGGTACAAGTCATTCATTGATAATAGATCAAGTCTGTTGTTCTGAATAACATGCACCCTTTATTACGTCCCTCTGAAGAGAGTTAGTTGATGGGAATTATAGTCATACTCCCATCTAATTATAGGATCAGAAGTTGAGCCTTCAACCATCTGAAGGAATGGTTTTCCTTTTATTGTTGTGCCTTCTTCCTCATCCTTTGCTCTCCTTTTCAACTCTTCTTTAGTCTTGGCTTTCTTTGTAAGCTCAGCCAGATGAAGACTGGTCAGATCATTTCTGATATGAGCAGCAACCTGAGAGTTGGAGGGATTGGAGAATGGTTTATTTGCTAAGTCATCAAGGTCAAATTTGCTGGAGTGTAACAGAGATGAGGTATCAACCCTGTTTACTCCACCATTCTCTCTCCACAACAAAGCTATATGAAGGTTCATCGAACCTCCATTGGACTATTTGTTTTCTAGGATGGAAGGATTTGGATGAAAGCTTGTCCCCCTTCCTAGTGTCCAGCAGAGTCACTAGTGTCCTTTTTAATTCCTTCTCTTCTTCTGTAAGAATATCTAAGTTGGTAGCAAGAAGTTGGAGAGCTTGGTCCAGTGCTCCCTTGGTAGGTCAAGGAATGCATCTCTTGTGAGGGAACTAGAAGAGCCGTCAGTGTATTTCAGCTTAACTGACTCTTCCTCACAAGAGATGTCACTCAATGTTGTGCAATTGATGAGCTTCCTCTTGATCTCCTTGAATTCTTCTAAGGTCAGGGGCTTAGAAGGTTCAAAAGATGGTGTGGGTATAGATTGGGTTATGGGTTGTGTTTTGGGTTTAAGGATAGGTGGTGGTGGTGGTTGTTGGGAAGTAGTGGGTGAGGGTGTAGGTAAGGCTGATGGTGTGGGTTTAGGGGTGTAAGGCTCAGTGGTTGGTTCAGTTTTGATAAGGAAAGGAAGAGGTGTGGGTGTAGGTTGTGCTGGTTTGGGTATTGGTGTTGGTTTTGGTGACTTCTTCTGAACACTTGATATTTGACTTACCTCCTACCTTCTTCCTAATATAATGCCAGCTTTGATGTCACTGACATGTCGTTGTAGGGTCTTCTCTGACATAAGACCCACTTGCCTGCCGGTGAAGCCATGGGCTTTGAGATAGGCTTTCATCCATTCCTTATCTCCTACCTTTTTGGTAGCACCAAGTTGTGCCTCTTCCTCCTTTTTCTTCTTCTCCCTCATCTTTTCCCTGGCAGTCCTCTTCCTCTCTTTGTTGATTTGATCTTGCTCTGTGTGAAAAAGACACAAGATCATATCATAATCATGAGGTGCTAGCTCCTCTTGAGAATAGCCTCTAGAGCAGAGAAAGGCTATTCTCTCCTTCCTCTCCTTTTTCGTAGCCTCCTCTTTCCTCTTCCTCTTCTCCTCCTCTTTGGCCAACCTTGCTAGTTCCTCCTTTTCCTTTTGTAGCAAGGTTGCCTTCTCCAGCTTTACAAGCTCATCAAGTGGGAGTAGAAGGATGTCTTCATTGACTACTCCCAGGCTGATGAGCATGTCAATAACATCCACTCTCCTCCTGTTGTTGATACTTTCTTGAGCGGCTGCTGCAGCTTTGCTACTTGCAGCCAATAGCTTTCCAGTATCAGTTCTTCCCTTCCTCTTGAGCTTTTTCAACCATTCCTCCTCTAGAAGCTCCTCAGCAGTGAGCTTTCTCTTCCCCTTAGGATCAAAGGAAGATTTAGCCTTTGGAGACTCAGGTTTAAAGGATTCGGGTTGGGGAGAGTGGGGTTGGATTTGTGGTGTTTGGGAGAGAGGGGTTGTAAGGAAGTCCTCATTGTTTACCTCAGAGGCTAGGTCAAGAATGGCCTCTATGATGAACAGATCATTGGACGAGGAAGACAGTTCAATTATTCCTTCCGCAGCTTGGATTTCTGCTTCAGAAGTATTTAGAACTGCACTTCCTGTCCCTTCCAAATTGGTTGCTAGGCCATGAGTCTGTGTATCCCCTTCAAAGTTAATCTCGGATTCAACAGAGACCTTAGGTTGACCAACTTCCTTTTCAAAGGTAGGTGGTGCACTCAGCGTTTAAAGCTCCTCAGCTCCAAAGTAGGCAATACATCAGGGGAAGGTTGTTCAATAGATGAGCTTATCAAAAATTTTGTTAAAAACCTGTTGAGGTCTATATTGATGACATCATATTTGGTTCCTCAAATGACCAAATGTGCAAATACTTTGAAAGCATCATGAGGAAGAAGTTTGAGAGGCGTTCAATGGGAAATATGGATTTCTTCCTTGGAATTCAAGTGAAGCAGATGGAAGAAAGGTTCTTCATCAATCAATCTAAGTATGTCAAGGACATCTTAGAGAGATTTGAGATGAAAGATTGTAAGCCAGCCAATACACCTATACCTAGAAATCATAATGTTTGTCCTGATTCCGAGGGGGAGGATACTGATCAGCATCAGTACAGGGCTATTATTGGATCTATGATGTATCTCACTGCAAGTAGACCTAATATCATGTTTGACTAGGTTTGAGAATGATATTCTCGGTTGATGTGACTCAACCTAGGATCGAATATGCAGACTAAGTCAGTAATATAGTTGCGAAATCACTATATTACAGAACAGATGAACCTGAAATAAATGTTTGAGTAAATGCAGAACATGAACACTGAAGTCACTGATGTATAATATTGATTTTATAACTGTTGAAGACCAAAAGCTTACAAAGTTAGGGTATGTGACCCTATTTATAGGCGAATACATTGCCTGTACAAAAGATTAAACTAACCCTGATCTATACAAGTGAATCTAGTCTAAGTACAAAATAAATATAAAAGTGTAAGTTGTTCATCTGCATTAGTTCATGCGGATGAACAAGTCTTCATCAGCATTTGTTGTTTGTAGTCAACATTTGTGTTTGCTCACCCGCATTAGTTAATGCGGATGAATAAGTCTTGTCAGCATTTACTGTTCTTCATCCTCATGGACTAATGCGGGTGAACAATCTTTGTCAGCATTTCTTCAGTTCATCCGCATGGACAAATACAGATGAACACTTCTGTTCAGCATTAGTTGTCTTCATCCGCATTTGTTAATGCGGGTGAACAAACACTTGTCAGTATTTGTTCACTAGTCATCCGCATTAACAAATACGGGTGCTCTATACTTTATCTTTTCTTGTCTTCTGTTGTCTTCTGTTGATGATGTCTTCTATGTTCTTCTGTTGTTTTCTGCAACTAATGTTCTCCAACCAGAACAACCTCCAACCACTTCTTGAGTTGGCAAGTATGATCCTTTCAGGGTCTAACATTACTCACCCTAAGGATTATACTGCCTAGGTTCCTCAAGATTGTGATGGAGTTGGTGGTTGTGAAGATTCTGGTTGGTCTTCTTGTGATGTCTTATGTTGGACTTTTGGGGAGAAAGTTGCAGCGGCTTCTATTTGTGATTCAGTTTGTACCATTGAGGGATCGATAATGGCCTTGATAATATTGGAAAAGTCTATTGCTTCTTTCATCTTTTCTCTGCTCAGCACATGTATCTTCATCTCACTCATGGTGTAGATAGCAGCAAGGGGCATTTGTTTCAAAGAGATGGGTTCCCAAACTGAAATGGAAGATAATCAGCAATGACCCTTCAGCATCAACCTCTAACTTGACAATATTGCCCATCTGCATTGGCACCTTTCTCTTCTTCCTTTGTTCCCTTTAATTGTTGATTCTATCAAATGCCAGCTTCAAGATCTTAACACACTTCAACATAAACTCCAGGTCATCTTTAGCAGCTTTGTTTTAAGGGTTCTGAAGTGTCTTGTGAAGATATAGTGTATGTAAGACTCATCTAGCAGTCTCACCTCATATCCACTGAAAATTCTAATTTCAGGGGCTTCTTTTCCTCCCCATGTTCTTTCAATCACAAGCTCATAAGTTTCTTCATCATAATAAACATTAGAAATAGGCTTTGACTTATGAGTGCCTGTAATCATCTTTCTTTTCAGACTTTTAGTTGGCTTTCAATGTAATTCAGGGCATACTATTTTTTCTGCTTCTTTTGTTCTTCTTTTGTCAAATGGGTTGTTGAAGGTCTTGTATTTTCTTGCGCAAATGGCTTTCAGTGATTTGAAGTTGTTAGTTCTTTTAAACATCTTCAAAATATCAGCAAATTCATATCCTCTGTACAAGCCAGCAGGATTCACCAGATCAAGCTCAGCCAGTTCTTTTAGATCATGAACATTCAATGCATTGACTAAAGCTGTATACTCAGTGAAGAATTGTGCCAATCCTGATATTCTTTTCACCATGAACATATTCCTGTCACTGTCATACTTCGAGGCAATGATTTTAACATCAGTCTTGCCACTTGGAGTAGACACCCCTCTTATTAATTCAGCAGTGGTTAGCCCTTCTTGGAGTTTGAGCTGAGAAGGCTCTATAAACCACTTTGAATTCTTGTGTAAGATAGGGGCCATAACATCTTTATCTTTAACTGTCAGCTGCACATCTTGTGCTGATGTTCTTGTTCTGGGCTTCTGGTTAATTACTTGTTCTTCAATTGCCTTCAATCTGTCTTTCACGTCATTTATCAATTTTAACATTGCATCCCTTAGGGAATTGGTCTTCATGTTACCAAGTTTTCTTTTTGTAAACCCTTATTTGTTAAGATAGTCCTTTATTTCCCTATCAGACATACTATAAGGATTAGGAAACATAGACTGTTCAGCATCTTTCTTTATTGTTTTTGAGATGGAAGTTGTTGTCTTTTCAGCCTTTTTCTTTTTAGAATCTTTCCTCATCTCATACTCTATTACATATGATGGATCCAGCAGCTTTTCTATCTTCTTTACTTTTTCTACAATCTCATCATAGGTCATGTTGAATACCATATCAGCTTCATAGCCATGATTGATCAGATACATAGCATGAATCATCAGATCATCAGTTTTGGCCTTTTAAATCATGCTTTCAACAGATTGCTCAATAATAGCTGGGCTGGTCACATCATCATATGTCTTTTGTTGTTTGTTCTCAGAGTCTTCTTCATCTAGCATTATCACTTCCAAAGTATGTTGTAACTCTTTTTCAGCCTGCTCATGTTCATCCAAAAATTCAGCAATTACTGCCAAACTTCTGGGATCATCTTTGGTTTTCTTTTTAGGTTGTTCTTCCTCAACCATAGAAAGTTTTCCTTTTGCCTTTTCTGACAAATACTTCCTTTTTCTTGTGTATGTTATCACTTTTGATCCTGATGATGAAGCTTCATCAGATTTGACCTGTTGTTCTTGTTCAACAGCCTTAATTTCAGGAGTGATTATTTGTTGTTCAGCCTTAACAGCTTCTTGTATGTTCAATTCAGCAGTTTCTTTTTCTTTTAACTCATCACAAAGTCTTTTAATTAGACTTTGTTGTTCAACAGTCAGCACAACTGCAGGCACAGGCTGCATTCTTAACTCTTCTTCAATTGGCACAGGTTTTGAAGGAATTACTACAATAGAATCAGAGGGGGACCTTGTGTATTTGATGTAGTCCCAAAACTCTTCATCTATGATTAATTCACTGGAAGAATTCTTGTCCAAGTCATCAATCAATTCTTTCATAATAGTAGCATCTGCAGATGAAGTTTCAGAATGAACAACTATTTCCCAACTGGATTCATCCCTGACTTCTTCTTCCTTTTCTTGTTCTTGTTGTTGTTCGGCTACTTGTTGTTCATTTTCATCACTAGATTTCTCATCCTTTTCTTTTATGATTTCATCTTTCAATTTCACAAGGAGTTCTAGTTCATCAACTCTTTTTGTTAAGTCACCATTTCTTTTTGTGAGCTCATCAATTAACTCATTTTAAGACTCAATCAAGTTTTCTTGTTCCTCCATTGCTTCTGTTTGTATGGCAACAATTTCAACAAGCCCTTACACTTCTTCTCTTGCCATTTCCAAAGAGGATTTTAGTTTACTGATTTCATCATCCTTCATCCTCATCTCAGCTTCATACTTTTCTTTTGACCTCCTGTTTAATGAATTTTCCAGTCTAGACACTTTTGCTATCAGTTCAGATATCATCTTATCTTTATCATCTGGTCTGTTTATTTCTGATTCAGTAAAGCTCTCAGAAGGAGCATCTTCAGATACAATTTGTCTCTGTGGAAGAGGTGCAAACTGTTGATTATCTTCCTCATCATCAGATGATTGAGAAGAGTCTATGGAACTGGTAGATTCACCAGAACTTTCAAATACAGCAGCAGCTTCAAGTGCAGGGTTTTCTTGTGATTCTTGATGAGCATGAATAGGAGAACATGATTGTGGGATAATGGGATCAACCCTAAAAGGGGATACAATAGCAGCTTCTTGTATTGTTTCACCAGAGTGAGGGTCACCAATCAAAGGTGACAATGTTCTAATGAGATCTTCAAATTCTGCATGCTCATCAACATGGTGTTGATCATGAGCAGTAGCCTGCTTCACTGATTGTTCTGGAGCTTATTCTTGAACATTAACTTCATGAATTGGTTCCTCATCAGGAACATCAGCTGCCATTTCTTGTGCAAGTTCCTCAATAGGAACATCATCATGTAAAACAGGTTCTTGTTGTTGTAATTGTTCCTCATCCATTGGCATATCATTTTGGGGATCTATTTGTTGTTGCATCCAAGGTAAAAGTGGAAAGAAAGTACCACTATAGAAATTTCTTGGATCTCTCTTCTTGATGTACTTCAAAGATTTTGCATTATAATGAGGAATTTCAAGAATGGGCCTTCTAAAACCAGATCAGGAAAGGCTTCATTAATAAGACACTGAATGAATCTAGGATACATTAAGAACATGTTCCTTCTCCCCTCTTGAATGTTTGCCATCATTCCATTAAAGACATAGGCTGAAAAGTTATAGGGTCTGTTACATCAGAGGGCACAGACCAGTGAAGATGTAGTTAATGGTATATCATTCCACCCAGTTTTTCTTTTAGATAAGCAATGTTGGATATAATGAATGAGAAACCTCCACTGTAAATCTACCAATCCTTTCACTATTTGTTTTGCCTCAAATCCACCCTCATATCCAATGTCAGCAAAGAATGAAATGATATCTTCTTCACCAAATTCAGTTGGAGAATCAGATTCATCTTCAAATCTCAAGCATTGTCTTATTGTTTGCTCAGAGATTGTCAGTGTATGATCAGCAGTTATTCTTCCTGAAATTACTTTTTCTCCATCATTGTCCACGACTTCTGCATTACTCCAAAATGATTTGATATAGTTCTCAAAGATCACTTGTCTAACTGTAATGGCATGGGCCACTCTGGTAGTGGAAATAAATCTGATCATGTCTTTGAGACCTTCTGCTTCAGGGACATCTGGATTGAGAAAACCACTAACATTGTGGAGCTTGCTCCAAGTCAGGTTAGCCATTATGTAATCTACACACAAAGAGGATGAATTAGTGAGAATTGTGTGTGATTTGTTCAATTTTGACTTTTTAGGTCAAAAATGAATTCTGCTTGTTACTGTTACATTAGGTTATTTGACCTAATTTTGATTTTTCATGAAGAATAGTTCAAAGTTTTGTTTCTTTATGTTGGGATACACTGATTTTGACTGTGTTTTAATAGGTTGTTTTGATGTCAACATCGTTATAAACCAGTATCCCCTGTTCATCGATGTTTTATGTGTTCTTAGAACCACATGAAATCTTTGATGTTTACATCGATCATTGGTTAGAACTCTGTCATTCATCTAAATCCTGTGTTCTTGAGTGTATTTGAAGCATTTCACAAGATTAGGGCTCCATTTCAAGAAATTTTGTTCTACAGTCGAAGTATGTAAGAAACTAATAATCACCTTTTAGTTGACAATACTTCGATTTAACAGACAATGTTGTTTGTTTTGATGTTGGATTTGAACAAAATGAAGCTTGATTAGTGTAGATTTGAACTCAGAAGAAGAACGGTTTTCTGGCACTCGACTCACTATAAACGTTCACTCAAAAATTTGAAAAGTAATAAATGACCCACATTAAATGAGTATTTATAGAACATTTCATATTTTTCACAAATTTTACAAGTGCAGAAAATTTTTCTGTAGCAAATGCGCATATAGAATTTTTATCGACGCATTTACTGTAACAAATGCTGATGATCAAATTCAAATGTCAGCATTTACTGTAACAAATGCGGAAGAGTTAATTTTACCTATCCGCATTCACTGTAGCAAATGTGAACAGATAGTTAATTTATCAGCATTTACTGTAGCAAATGCGGGAGAACAAATGACTTGTTCGCATTTACTGAGACAAATGCGGGTGACCAAATTTAACTCCCCTTGGAAATGTTGACGAGTTAAGCTGTCCGCATTTACTGTAGCTAATGCGGATGAACAATTTGTTGTCCGCATTAGTTTACTTGTACAAAAACAATTACTTGCATTGGTTAAATGACAGGGTTACCTTCACCCGCATTAACCAATGCACTTACCTGCATTAAATTTTGAACTAGTCAAAAATTAATGTAGTTGCAGTGAATGATTCTGACTGGTTTGTATAGCTGCTTCTGATTTTATGAAGATGAGTCTGCATTTTTGTTGTTTTATGAAGATTTTGCAGATTTTGAGATTGTCAATTCTTGCTTGGATTGTCATGTATCTTGATGTGACACAGATTCCTAACTTGACTGATTTTAGAACATATGCATCTTCTGAAGCTGATTATGGAGTAATTTCCATACAGACACAATCAATTTGACAAAGTTGTCAATTTAATGTTTGAAAATTTCATGTTTTTGTAAAGGAGCCCCCAAACTAGGTCTCCTAAGAATAAGGACTTCAATCTCTATGGGTACACTGACAGTGATTATGGTGGCTGTAACATCAACAAGAAATCCATATTCAGAGGATGTCAATTTCTTGGTGGAAGGATTATCTCCATGCAATGCAAGAAGCATTCATGTGTCTCTACATCAACTGCTGAAGCTGAATACTTTGCTACTGCGAGCTGCTATGCTCAACTGCTATGGATTCAGAATCAGATGCTGGACTATGGTTTCAATTTCATGCAGACTCCTATCCACATAGACAACAAGAGTGCCATTTCTATCACAGAAAATCTGATCAAGCACTCCAAGGCAAAGCATATCGACATCAGGTATCATTTCATTAGAGATATTCATGAGAAAGATCTAATAAAGCTAGTCAAAGTGAATTCAAATGAACAATATGCTGACTTGTTCACCAAAGCCTTTGATGAACAAAGATTTAAATATTTAATTACAGCTATTGGAATAATTAACATTGACTAGTTATTCTCTTTGAAAAACCTTTTAAAATATGTATTGTCTATGTTGTCTAACAACAATCTAAGCCCTGTTACAAAAGGCTTTCTTAAAAAAAATCTAAGTGTAAATACTTCCGAAGAGAAATTTACCCTTGGAAGAAATCTTTATCCATCTTCCGAATGAAAATTCCTCTGCATAAATATTATTTTCTGAAGAGTTTTTATCCTCGGAAGAACAATTGATCATAAATCAAATTTACTTCCAAAGCTTTCTAACTTCTATTCTCGAAAGAAGCTTGTACTCTCGGAAGCAAACGTGTCATTGAGACATGGTTTGCTTTCGGAAGTAAAAATGGCATCGGAAGACAATATTGAGAAACACAAGTCTTTCCTCTCGGAAGCAAGTTTACCTTTGGAATAACATCTTTACTGTGTAACGGAAATCTTTTGGCCCCACTCTGTAAAAAGTAAGATTTTATTGATGATTGTTGAAATATTTTAAATGTTTTACCTTATTGCCTCTGTCAAATCGAAACCTAAACTGTCCTTTCACCTTATCGGTTTGCTTTTTAACACCCATTTAAAATTTCCGACTCTCTTTCTTTACTTTCTTTACCACAAAAAAGCCCTAAATTACCACCATCTTCTTCACTCACTCTTAAATTCCTTCAATCCTACCTTACCTCTTAACAATGGCCCTAAATCCCCAACATAATCAGGTCACTATCCTTGATTATTCAAAGGATGCAAAGTTTGCCCCTATCATCGAATTCCTGTCCCAATCTGCATACTTCATAGCCCTCATTGTTAACCCCACCATCTACTCTAACCACATGGCTGAATTCTGGGCCAATGGTCAAGATGAAACACTAAATGGTGAACGGGTCATCAGATCGAGGATCTACGGATAGGAGATAACCATTGCTGAATCAACCATTAGGGAGCATCTGGAGGTTCATAATGAGGTTACCCCTACTGAATTCTCCAAATCTGAGTTGGAAGACACTTACACTCAGATGGGATATGGCGGCGATGTGCAAAAGTCTACAGTCTACAAGTTTAACTTCTCCTACAATTGGAAGTTCTTGTTGCACATTGTCCTGTATTGCCTATCTAACAAATCCGAGGGACAGGATCAAATCCTATATGATTTGGGCTGCCTAGTCCACGGGTTGGTAAAGGGCCTGTGCTTCAACTACTCAAGAGTTGTTCTGAACAACTTAAGAGGCAATCTTACTCGAGATCCATTCTATATGTATCCCTAGTTCATTCAGCACATAATCAACTGTGAGCTGGACCAGGACAGATTACAATGTGCAGATGTTCTACAGGTCCATCACATGCGGCCTGGCATCTTCATGTCTTTGAAGAAGGTGTCCACTAACTTCTCTGGAAGATTCACTGATCTTCTTCCAAGTATGCGCGAGCCAACAGCTCCTGGTGACATCCCTGCAAGCCCAGCAGGTGATGAACACACACCAGACACCACCACTCAGATGCCAATCAGTTCTTCCCACCCAATTAAGATTACATACACTAGACGCCCCAAACGAACCCCTGATCAATCTACTCTTATTGATCTGATCCCCTCTATTCTATCCAAAAAGTCTCGAGTGGAACTCAGGGCTCCAACTCAGCCAGAGGTCCAACCATCCTCCTCTATTGACCTCAATGTCAGCATTGAGCCTCCTCAGTCTCAAGCTGACGAGCCCACAACCCAAGCCCTTAGCCCTCAGGGTGAGTCTCAACACTCCCCTGAGCAGCCAAAAAGGGATACTAACATCATCTGGTCATCTGCTCTCGTAGAAGAACCCGTAGGTCCTGACTAAGGTCCCGGGTCATTAGATTTAACCTCTCTAACCCTCATTGACCTATCAACCCTACCAGATGAGGTCATTAAGTTTCATCTGGGCTGTGATGTTGATCTACCATACCACTTTCTAGATCAACTGAGCCCTAGGGAACCTCTAATGTCTAGCCCATATCAGCCATACCTAACTGAGGTGAGTCAAACTGGTGTGAAGGTGACTCATGTAGGCTCAGCTGCTACTACCAAGAGTGTTTCACTAACCCTCAGGACAGTGGTAACATAAGTGGGACTGAGTCTACGGCAACCTTGCCTCTTGATGACTCTGAAAGAGACATCAGCACGCAAGGGTATCCAGGGCGCCTAGAAACCACTACTGGTGGTGATGATGAACATACTAGGTATGTTATCTCATCTCCTAATGATTCTTCAAAAGAAGATGAAGGTAGCTTGAAACTCATTATCAGAGACCTGATTTCTAAAGTCTCAACCTTGAATCAAAGGTTAAGACTTTAGAGGACAGGTCTGCACAACAACTTGAGATTGAAAATCTGAATCACAGATTGAGAAGTCTCTTAGGCATGTACATACTCAGGTTTCTTTAAGTTCTTCCTCTAGCTCATCTACTTCTCAAGATGATGCTACCAAAAAGTGGGAGAATGTACAGAAACAAAGACATAAGGAACCCTGCCTTGCCATCACAACAACTTCCTTTGATGCCATATCTTCTTTGTACCCCCAAACAGCAACACCTGGTAACTGCCTTCCCTCAACCAGCTCCCATTACAATTCAAATGGATCCAAAAATGTTTATAGACCACAACAGGTTTTTAACCACATTTTTTATAAGCTCATCTATTGAACAACCTTCCCTTGATGTAGCCGTTGCCTATTTTGGAGCTGAGGAGCTTCAAAGGCTAAGTGCAACACTTACCTTTTAAAAGGAAGTTGGTCAACCTAAGGTCTTTGTTGAACCTGAGATTAACTTCGAAGGGGATACACAAACTCATGGCCCAGTAACCAATTTGGAAGGGACAGGTAGTGCAGTTCTAATTACTTTTGAAGTAGAAATTCAAGCTACAGAAGGAATAATTGAACTATCTTCCTCGTCCAAAGATCTGTTCATCACAGAGGCCATTCTTGACCTAGCCTCTGAGGTAAACAATGAGGACTTTCTTACTACCCCTCTCTCCAAATACCACAAATCCAACCCCCCCTCTCCCCAACCTGAATCCTCAAAACCTGAGTCTCTAAAGGCTGAATCTTCCTCTGATCCTAAAGGGAAGAGGAAGCCCACTGTTAAGGAGGTTCTAGAGGAGGAAAGGTTGGAAAAGCTCAAAAGAAGGGAAGAATTGATACTAGAAAGCTGTTGGCTGCAAACAGCAAACCAGCAGTAGCCGCTCAGGAAAGTATCAACAACAGGAGGAGAGTGGAGGTTATTGACAGGCTCATCAGCCTGAGAGTAGTCAATGAAGACATCCTTCTACTCCCACTTGTTGAGCTTGTAAAGCTGGAGAAGGCAACCTTACTTACAAAAGGAAAAGGAGGAAGCAGCAAGGTTGGCCAAAGAGGAGGAGAAGAGGAAGAGGAAAGAGGAGGCTATGGAAAGGGAGAGGAAGGAGAGAATAGCCTTTCTCTGCTCTAGAGGCTATTCTCAAGAGGAGCTGGCACCTCATGATGATGATACGATCTTGTTTCTTTTTCATAAAGAGCAAGATCAAATCAATAAAGAGAGGAAGAGGACTACCAGGGAAAAGCTGAGGGAGAAGAAGAAGCAGAAGGAGAAAGAGGCACAACTTGCTGCTGCCAAAAAGGTGGGAGATAAGGAATGGATGAAAGTCTATCTCAAAGCCCATGGCTTCACCGGCAGACAAGTGGGTCCTATGTCAGAGAAAACCCTACAACGACATGTCAGTGACATCAAGGCTAACATTCGCTTAGGAAGAAGGCAGGAGGTAAGTCAAATATCAATGTTCAGAAGAAGGCACCCAAACCAACACCAACACCCAAACCAGGACAACCTATACCCACAGCTCTTCCCTTCCCTATCAAAACTGAACCAACCACTGAGCCTTACACCCCTGAACCCATACCATCAACCTTACCTACACTCTTACCCACTGCTTCCCAACAACTACCACCACCACCTATCCTTAAACTCGAAACATAACCCAGAACTCAATCTATACCCACACCATCATCTGAACTTCTAAGCCCCTGACCTTGGAAGAATTCAAGGATATCAAGAGGAAGTTCATCAACTGCATAACATTGAGCGACATCTCTTGTGAGGAAGAGTCAATTAAGCTAAAATACACTGATGGCTCTTCCAGTTCCCTCATAAGAGATTCATTCATTGATCTACCTAGGGGAGCACTGGACCAAGCTCTCCAATGCTACCAACTCGGATATTCTTGCAAAAGAAGAGAAGAAATTAAGAAGGAGACTGGTGACTCTGCTGGACACTAGGAAGGGGGACAAGCTTTCATCTAAACCCCTCTATCCTAGAAAACAAATAGTCCAGTAGAGGTTCGATGAACCTTCACACAGCTTTGTTATGGATAGAGACAATGGTGAAGTAAACAGGGTTGATACCATCTCTGTTACACTCTTGCAGATTTGACCTGGCTAAGTTAGCAGAGAAACCATTCTCCAATCCCTCCAACTCTCAGGTTGCTGCTCACATCAGAAATCATCTGAGCAGTCTTCATCTGGCTGAGCATACAAAGAAAGCCAAGATTGAAGAAGAGTTGAAAAGGAGAGCAAAGGATGAGGAAGAAGGCACAACTACAAAAGGAAAACCATTCCTTCAGATGGTTGAAGGCTCAACTTCTGATCCTATAGTTAGATGGGAGTATGACTACAATTCCCATCAACTAACTCTCTTCAGAGGGATGCAACAAAGGGTGCATGTCATTCAGAACAACAGACATGATCTATTATCTACAAATGACGTGTACCAGCTCCTCACCACCACATCTGGGAAGAAGAAGGAAACAGATAAATATCTTCTTTTCCTGGTGTTGAAGACTTTAAGATGTAGAAAGAAGTGAAGTTTTGGTAGCATTAGCCTCTCAACACATGTTTTGTATCTCACAAACTAACTATGTCTCACTCGGTTGATGAAGAGAAATCTCTAACTAAGTTAACAATAATATAATAAGTTAATGAACACAAGAATGGTTTTCAAGATACTTGTATATATTATTTCTCAACTCAGTATTACAAGACTCTTACAAGCATGGCTACTTAAGTTATAATGAGGACTATATATACTACTATCTACAGCCGGTTATACTTGGGAAACCAGCTTGAATTTACCGCTAAGCAAATACTATAATACTAGAGGTAAAGTATCTAAGATAAAATAATATCCTAGATTAGGTAGTCTTGACAGGTCCATGACTTACCTTTTGTCACCAACTAAGTATGGTAACTGTATTAACTGAAAAAGGTGAACAGTAGATTAAAGTATGGTCAACTACATGGAAGTGGAAAAATGCCATGCAGTGTATCAGTGTTGTCAACGGATGTCAGACATCCCATACTTATGTCCGCTGGTTCATAGTTAATTCTTTCGAAGGCAAAATGGCTTCGGAAGAATAAGTTCTTCAAAAGCCGTTTATACTTTGGAAGAATTAACTTCTTTTGAGTCTTCATCAAGTCTTCATGACTTTATTCTTCGGAAGACTTTGTCTTGGATCTTCTAAGTGTGAATGCTTTGGAAGGTGAACGACTTGGTCTTCATATACTTCGGAAGACTAGGTTCTACCTTTGGAAGTTCTTCATATACTTCAGAATGAAAACTACTTAGTCTCAGAAGACTTAGTTTTCCTTCGAAAGTTCTTCATACTTAAGCTTTGGAAGATCTTCAACTTGTCTTCGGAAGAGCAGCTTTAGCTTCGAAAGACTTCTTCAATTGTATTTCAAAATATTCTAACTGTTGTTTTGGTTGCACCAACCTCATATGATCCAACGCTTCTAATACACAAGATGTTCTGATTGACATAATTCAAGTCCCATTTGAAGATTCAACTACTAAGTCACATTCATCCAAAACATCTGCTTGTGACATTAATCAAGAGGAAACTATTGTTTATCATCTTCAAAACTAGGAAGCTAACAAATATAGGTTTCCTCTTTCATTTCGCAATACAAGAAAGTAATCTTAACATCTATTTGATAAACCTTGAAAATCATGAAGGAAGCATATGCAACAAAATATACGAATTGCTTCAATTCTAACCACGGGAGTATCGACCTCTTCATAATCAAGACCTTCAACTTGATAGAATCCTTGTACAAAAAGTCTGGCCTTGCTGCAAACAATAACACCTTTTTCATCCGTCTTATTGTGAAATATCGATTTAGTTCCAATGGGCAATTTATTCTTTTGAAGTTCATACAAATACCTTACATAAAGTTTCTTTAACTGCATAAACTCATTCTTGCATTGCTTCAATTGACTTGTTCTTTTTCAAATTTATTTCTACATTTTTGGCACGATCTGAGAAATGAAGCATGTATACAGACATTTGTTGATTGCACCTGATTGACTTCGTGTACATACACCTTCAGATGATGGACCGATAATTGCTACTGTTGGATGATTTCTATGAATTCTCAATTGAGGAATCTCATCTTCAGTAATAATTTCATTACACAATTTAGACAATGCTCTCTATGGGTTATATCAAGCACCTCATGCTTGGTATGCTACTTTCACTAAACATGTGATTGCAAATGGATATACTAGAGGCGCTATTGATCAAACTTTATTTATTTGGAAGACCAGTGATGATCTTATTCTTGTACAAATTTACGTTGATGACATTATCTTTGGACCTACAAATGAAGATATGTGTTAGGAGTTTGAAGCGACGATTAAGAAGAAATTCTAGATGAGTTCACTTAGAGAAATTTCATTTTCTTGGGTATCCAAGTTAAACAAGATGACCGGGGTATTTTGATACACTAAGAAAAATATGTGCATAATATTTTGGACAAATACAAGTTTTAAGATTCCAAGATAGGTCCAACTCCTATGTCATCTCATCCTACTCTATCCCATGATCTAATTGGTACAAATGTTGATCAATATTTGTACATATCAATGATTGAATCCTTCTTGTATCTCATAGCATGCAGACTTGACATTATGTATCCTGTTTGTTAGTTTACACGTTATCAAAGTAATTCAAAGGAATCTCACATGAAAGCTGTCAAGCAGATTTTCAAGTATCTTAAAGGCCAACCATAACATGGACTTTGGTATCCTAGGAATTCTGAATTTAACTTATGTGCTTATACAGATAGTGATTATGGTGGTTGTAATTTGGACAGGTAATTAACTACATGTGGTTGTCAATTCATTGGAAATAGATTGATTTCATGGCAGTGAGAAAAGAAGAACACTATTTTCACATCCACTGCAGAGGCTGAATATGTGGCTGCTTCAACCTGCTGTTCCTAAATTGTTTGGATTCAACAACAACTTCTTGAATATGGTCTTAATCTTTTCAACACCACCATTTGGTGTGATAACTTCGCAATCCTAAACATAGTGAAAAATTCCATTCAATACTCAAAGACAAAACACATTGACATTCGCATGCATTTTATCCATGACTATTTTGATAGAAAACTTATTCATCTTGCTCAAGTCACATCTGATGAAAACATTGCTGACTTGTTTACTAAGACGTTTGATCAATCTCGTTTCAGCTTTCTTGTCAAGTCTTTGGGGATAACTAACTTTGGTTAATTTACAAGAACTTAACCTAAAATTGTTTTACTTATTATGGTTTGTTATAGTTGTTATTTTCTAAAAGATAATTACAATTTTTGGGAGGAGTTATTTTGAAATTTTTATAAAGAATTTGTTCATTTCATAAAAGTTCTAAAAATTAATTTTCTGTATAAGTATGATTAATAATACATTTCTTAATTTTGATATACTACAAACAAAGGTTTAAAAAGGAACTGACTCAGATTCTTTTTCGTATGTTGATATGCTCTACTTCTAAGGATAAAAATTGTATGATTTGTGATGCACTAGAACTAAATCCACTATGTCTGAAGTTGGTAATATATCAAGGTTTTCGGGTAACACTGATTCCATGCTAAAATAGACTGAGAGTTACAGTCTTATCATACTCAAGCCCGTCATTCTCTGAATCCGTGATTATCATAAGAATATATATATATATATATATATATATATATATATGTATATACATATATATATATATTTATATGTATATACATATATATATATATATTTATATGTATATACATATATATATATATATATATATATATATATATATATATATGAATTGAAAAAAACAAAAAGCAACGACAAAGAAGAAAATTATTCTTTTACAAAAGAGCAAAAAGATGCCAAGAAGGCCATATAGGAATAAAAGATGCCGTCGAGCACAAAAATAAAAGATATGTCAAAGACATACATACTATATGGTAAATATTTTCACTTTTGAGAATATGTCCTAACATAAAAGGCAAAATCAAAAGATGGGGCTTGTAAATCTGAATTAGCATGTCAGTTCTAAACATCTTGCGAGGGCAAAACATAAATCCGACTGGCAGTTAATAAGTGCAAAAAGTTGTAAATATTCTATGTTTATAAATGGTTCTCATGCTAGTTATGCTCAAATAGATAAACTAAGAAAATAAATAATTATGATGTTACTGATCAGAGATGAAAAGTTTAAGTTAAATTGGGGTGAATTGAAATCTTGAAAGTGTCTTGAACCTAGATTGGAGTTCTATTGGATTATCGATTGTGGGATCCATTGATTTCATATAAAGTAATAAAACATAATAAAAATCGCGACATATTTGTCTTAGTAAATACAGCCGGAAGATGTTAATAATTTGGACAAACATATTGAAAATCAACTTTACCAGTATTATTCTAAATAGAGCCGGAGGATGTTAATAATCAATTTCAGAGAAATCTAATCCTATCATAGAAAATTTACAAAAGTTTTAAGTTATGATTAGAAGAAGTTGTTTGTTTTTTAGATTTTAGAGTTTGAAAAATCACAAAATTACGAAAAGATTTTATCTTTTTATTGATTTTTTTTGCAATAAAATGTTTTTCATCAAAATAAATGTTTCTAGTTAAATTCCACACTTCGTAACAACATATGTGTATATCAAACATGAACAATAAACTATGTAAAACAACTAAATATCATCAGCTTTAACTTACATTTATGTAAATCAATAATTCTTAATTTACATTTATGTAAATCAATGGTTCTTTTGATTCTGAAAATAAAAATTAGTTCTGTAATGATCCTGACCCTATATATATATATATATATATATATATATATATATATATATATATATATATATATATAAACACAGACACGCACATAACTTAATGCATACCTTGAGATGAAGTACTAATGGGGAGTAATGGAGCATCAACACATCATATGCGAATATCACCACACATGAAAAAGTAGCTTTTATCCATAAACCTTTAAATTGATCAAATAGAATATTAGAAACGGTTTAAAATTACAAATAAATTTTAACTCTATCAGAAGTAGAACATGTTTACCTTTTCTTTAAATGGCTACAGAAAAAAAAAATTATCAAATAAAGAGGGAGGGCGACAACAAAAAGATACTACCAAGGTGGTAGAGATGGACATACACGCAAATTAATATGAAGAACAATGACCCCATTGTAATCTAACCCAGTTTACTATATATATAACCCACCCACTACAAGAAAAATGACATGTAGAGAAAACATCTATGGCGACGAAAGTGATTTATCAGATGTCGGTTTATGGCGACGCCATAGAATTCTTATTATTATTTATTTAAGACCTATAACAACGACAAGTTGTCGTTATAGGCCTTTTTGTGCCAAAAAGAAAAAAATTTGTTATCTCCATATATGTGAAAAACTCATCGCCATAGACTCTTCAAGTTTCGTTTATGATTTATAGAAATCATGATAAAATTATTAAAAAGATGTTTGACATACATAAGGTTAGAACTATTTTTTTTGAATTTGCTTTCCCGAAATTACTTGAAGGTAAACTAGCCCGCCATTATAAAGACCTTATGTAGACAATATGCCGTTGACATAGGGTTATTTATTTATTTATACCTAGTGTTTATAGTATTCATAATAATTGCACTCATGATACTAGTAAGAATAATATTTGTTAATAACTATAATAATAGGGTTATTGATGGTAAATTGTAGATAATGAAGGTCATTGAGAGTCGATTAGAGAGGTTATGATGTTCTGTTGTGACAATTAGGATCAATTATATACAATAATGGTTAGTTATGATCTGATTATGTTCATTAGTGTTGAATTATAAAAATTGATGGTAAGTTATCTGAAACTACGCTTAATAACGATAAATCAAGGTTGTTGATGCTGAATTATTATCACTAAACGTCACTCAGGGTCAACGATGGACGATTATGATACATTAGGGTCGAGTAGATATATTAAAGGTTAGTTATAATTAAATTATTATTATTGGTGTTGTTTTATAGACATTGATGATAATTTATGAGAAATTAGGCTTAATAGCAGTAAATGTAGGTTGTTTGTATCAAATTATAGGACGTATATTGATAGTTTGGTTTATGTGTGATTCGCATGACTTCTGTGTTGGTGTACGTGATATTCCTAAATTTTGGTATATAAATCTAGGAAAATATAAACTTGCATATATTTAATAACCATAAAATTTAAAAAAAAAAAGTTAAATACAAAAGTAAAACAAAAAGTATTTAGCCACAGCTTGTTGTCGCAATATGTCTTTTTTAGTTTTATTTTTATTTATTTTAAAGTCTTAAAAAAACTTCAGGACCTATGTCGTCGTCATAGCCTATGAATCTGATTATTTGATTTGCCTATAACGTTTTTATCAACATGTCATCAAAATTAGTATCTACAAGACCTAGAAAAACTCAAGGTTACAAGACTATGATGACTAGACTTACGAGGACAACTAGTGGTCGCCATAGCCTACGGCCCGAACATAAGGGGTCTATGCCAACAATTTTTGTCTTCTTCATATGTTTAGTTTCTTCTAGTGACAGAAAATGTCATGATTTCTTTATTAATATTGTCTTTATTTCATGTGTCCCTGTCCCCCCCCCCCCCCCCCAAAAAAAAAAAAAAAAAAAAAAAAAGCTTTTTCATTGCTCTCCATATGAACTATAAGGTAGTCACGATGATTAATTGAAATAGATTCAATGAGTTTTACAATTTTTACATAATATTGAATTAACATGGATGCTCCTCTTGGTGATTTGAACTTTCAACGGTAGAACATTCATACCTATCTACAAGTTCCGAGTATGTGGTTATTCTCCTCTTTCCATATTTCGGAAAATAGTTTTATATTAATCGGACTTACTTATTTGTCTCTTATTTTGTACCGCACCCCAACTATTTTAAGAAAAAACTCACAACTATAAAACCCTCTTTCTCAATCCATCTAAGTGAGGCTTAACCGAAGACCTCATCATTTTTAATTATGTAGGGTACCTCGTCTTAATTCTCAACCACTTGGGTTGAAGATCATTGATCTTGAAATTGATTACCTATTAAACAACCCTCTATCATTACATTAGTTTGTTGTTAAAAAAAATGGTTATCTATTAAGTTTCTCTCGATATACTCGTTCTCAATTAAATAACTAAACGATTCTTTGTTAAAATTAGTTCTCTACAAAAAGTTCTCTCTGTTAAGATATAGTGCATGTTAAAAGTGAAAAAAGAAAAAAAATCTGTGTTCTATGACGTAATGTCGTGAGTAGTTTTAACCTTTTTGAAAATGATGGTGCAAAGAATAAGTATTGTACTGTCAAATATGTTCGCTGTGCCAGAAAAAAATATCTTTCTGACCAATGGAGGTTGGTTTAGTTTGATTTGCATATATATCTTCTAAGATTCTATCTCTTTATCAATAAAATGGTGTTTGTTAACTACAGATTTGACGTCTCTTCAAACTCCCCCAACCCCATTAACTAGTTCCCTTTTTGCTTTTATACGGTCCGCAAGTTGCTTTCCGATATCTCTGAACTTATTGCAACTCGCAAACAGGAGACCATGAAATGATTTAATAATAAGTTAATTAGACACTTGATCGAATATCAACTTTTTATACAGGTTCTTCAATAGGTGCAAAATGATTGATAAAATGTTCTAATGATAGAGCTTATAACAAACCGTCTAAGAGTATTCGTAGTAGCTTATCAATTAACATCTTTATCATTTATCCAAAAATCAACATTTACTAACGTATCTTTCATTTTTCAAAAAAACATTACACATCTCATTCCACGTATCTGTAGATGTTTCAATTAAGTAATAATTTTTATTATTTTGCTACTATTTTTTTCTGTACTTCCACTCACAAGAACTCAACAAACCATTAAAAATGAATATGAGGAATAGTTAGTGACCCCCAAATAAGAGGGAGTACTAGATTTTCCCCTAAACGTTTAGGGAATTGAGATAGGGATGATAACCTAATTTAAAAGTCAAATAACACAAATTTTTAAATTTCTCTTAAAATTTAGAGATGGGGATGATTATGGGTAACCCGTTTTGAATCCTCTAACATGTTTATGGAATTAAAAAGCAAATTGAATTTTAAAAATTCATACAATTATGCATAAACCAATAATAATCAATACTATTAGTTTAGCATATATATTCTTAACTTTTACTTTTATTATAAAAAACAGTAATAATAACATAATAATCAAATATTTACTCTTGATTTTCAATGGAACCCACTCACAATAATATTTTTAAATGAAGTGAAAAATACATAGAAGCGAAATTAGGTGAAAAATACATGTAAACTGAGTGTGGATGTATGATAATAATTCTATTATGATGGTTAGTAGTAATAAAAGTCAAAATTAAGAATATCACTGGTCAAATTAATAGCATTGATTATTATCGGTTAATTTTTTTACTTTTAAAATCCAATTTGTTGAATTAAAAAAGTTAGTATCTTATAAAAGTCTAAATTAACCATAACTTTTAACACTGTTACGTCATGTCTATGGTGGCATTATGACATTATTTTATTTGGAGCAATAGCTGTTGTAAGAGTACAATTTCAAGAGCCAAGTTTTGTACATAACACTAATGTTATGTTGCGTGCAATTTTAAGTATAGAGATAACAACCGAAATGGTCAAATTGAAAAAAGCAATTGTCAAAATAAACACTTTGATCTATTAATTTGAAAGATAAACATTGATTTTTAGCTAGCCACCTAAGCTTCGTCGGCTAAGATTTAGCCTAATACTCGACGGATAAAGAAATACCCATTGACGGCTAAAATAACTACTACAAGTTCACAAAAAATACATTTTTATTTTGGCAATTTATTTTTGTTTAACATGAATATTTTGATGATTTTCCATTTATCTATCTATGGGTTTTTATAAACAAAAACCATTGTGATCATATATTCATACAATTATGGATGCGTTTTATACGAATTTGTATTTTATGACATAATTATGTGCGAGTATGGAGTGCTATAGCCACCAAGATTTTGGTCCAAAGTCGTGCTTGTGTAAAAAAAGATCGAACCTCCCTCTTTCCGTCAATTACAAAGCAACGTACTATATCCGTCACAAGGATGCCAATTGTTAGGACTGCATTGCCATTTTTTATGGCCTAATTATCAAAAAAGGTCACTCTTTCTTTATACCAATATTCTAACCTATCAAGTAGATACCCCGTGATTAAATATCATCAAGAAAAGGAATGTTCAATGAATGCCAAAAAGACAAAAGGAAATGCTCAAAATCAACATTGTGAAAGTCACTTTTGGCTTTATCATGATCCGACTAATAGGAAAACGACCTTGGACAAAATAAGCAAACTCTATTTTATTATGTTTTCAGTTATGGGTAGAAAGATGATAGCCATGTTTGATGTTTCTAGAACATAATATATGTGTATATCAATTGAAGACGACATCGAATTAAAAAAAGAATTATAGGAAGCTGCTTTGCCCATGCCTTGTTTAACCTATCACACATACAGAATTATATGAAGTTATAATATTATATGGAACTAAGATTTAGAAAAATCAATAGGATAAGATGATTGTTAAACCAATTGAGAACAAGAACGCCCAATTCGACAACAATAAGAACGAAGAAGACGAACACAAGAAAGAACTTTATTGAAAGTAATTACAAGTGTTTTTGATTTCAGTGATTGTCACTTCTCACCGATTACAGGATCCTTATTTATACCGCTCAAATTCTAACTAACTACAACGGTCAAATAATAAACTCAATATAATATTGAGAATTTACACATTGGACCCCTAGAATAAAACATCCGAAGCAAGAAGCACCCCTGTGAAAAATTCATAAGCCAAAACTCTGATACTCCCAATACTCACCAAATCTTCCGATGCTAAATAACCTTCGGAAGATTGTGATAAGCTTCGGAAGATATCAGATCAAGCTTCAGAACTCTTCCGAAGCAAACATAACCTTCGAAAGAAATATGTTTAGCTTCGGAAGATACTTATATTTCGGAAGAAACACTTGTTTTGGCTTTTATACTTCAGAGCGAATGTAGTCTAATACCCAAGGAATCTACCTTAGCAGGACCCCATAAATCAGAGCGAATGTAGTCTAATACCCCACTTATGATATGCCTAGCCCTTGTGAATCTAACCCTTTTGTGTTTACCAAGAATACAAGTTTAATAAAAACTAAAATCATCATTCTTCAACTCAGTTACCAACTGTTGCTTCTGCAACTCCTCCAGCCCTTGCTGACTAACATGACCAAGCCTCTAGTGCCACAACATGGCCCTAGAACTACTATCACTTGAGGCAGTTGCCATATGGGATTCTACTACACCAGCACTATCTAGTACATAGATATTATTATCCCTTCTATTACCAGATAGTACTACCATTGATCTCTTAATCACTTTAGCCTTACCATCCTTAAGACTAACATGGTACCCGGATCTCTCCAACAACCCTAAAGACAACAAACTTCTTTTAAGATTAGGGATATACCTTACATCATAAAGATAAACTTCCATTCCATTCTTCATCTTCAGAGTCACTGTACCATGACCCATAATCTTGCAAGGCCTATCATCCCCTAACCTCACAAAAGCAAGATCTTCAAACTTCAAATTCTTGAAGAACTCCTTCACAGGTGTCATATGGTATGAACAACATGAATCCATTACCCACTCATCCTCTATACTGCTGCTTGTGACAGCCAACACATCTACACTCTCCTATCCATCAGATACATCATCTCATGCATTGTGACTAGAATGAGATGTTGACCCACTTGATTCACCCTTTTTTCTTTTCAAGTCAGGATAATCCTTCTTGAAGTGCTTCTCTGACCCACACATAAAACACCTCCTTTTGTACTTGGATCTTGACTTTGAGACACTTCTTGGCTTGAAGCTTCTTTATTCAGATCTTCCCCTGACCACCAAGCCCTCTCCACCATCTTCTTTATAATCAATTCTCTTTTTTAATTCCATTGAATTGAGAACTGCCAGCACTTCTTCCATGGTAAGAGTATCCCTACCATACATCAATGTATCCACAAAGTGCTTATAAGATGATGGAAGAGAGGTCAAGAATATGATAGCTTGGTCTTCATCATCCAATTCAACTTTAATGTTCTCAAGATCTAACACCAATTTGTTGAATTAGTCAGTATGATCTTCAATTGACTTCCCAGGCACCATTTGGAAAGTGTACAACCGCTTCTTGAGATACAGCCTATTTGCAAGAGACTTCGTCATGTACAGACTTTCAAATTTTGACTAGACCCCTGCCGCCGTCATCTCCTTCGAGACTTCTCTCAGTGCCCGATCACCCAAGTTTAAGATGATTGAACTGTGTGCCTGTTCAAGCATCTCCTTCTTCTCCTTATCAGACATCATGTTTGGCAACTTAGATTCTCCTACCAAGGCATCCACCACTCGTTGATGAACGAGTAATGCCTTCATCTTCAGTCGCCATAACCCAAAGTCATTATTCCCGTCGAATTTCTCAATCTCAAACTTTGTTGACACCATCGTTACCGCCGAACGATCTTTGATTGAATCTCGATCCTCAATTAAGCCACTAACCAGGCTCTGATACCAATTGTTAAACCAATTGACAACAAGAATGCCCAATTCGACAACAATAAGAACGAAGAAGACGAACACAAGAAAGAACTTTATTGAAAGTGATTACAAGTGTTTTTGATTTCAGTGATTGTCACTTCTCACCAATTACAGGATGCTTATTTATACCGTTCAACTTCTAACTAACTACAACGGTCAAATAATACACTCAACATAATATTGAGAATTTACACTTTGGATCCCTAGACTAAAACTTCCGAAGCAGGAAGCACCCCTGTGAAAACTTTCGAAGCCAAAACTCTGATACTCCCAATACTCACCAAATCTTCCGATGCTAAATAACCTTCGAAAGATTGTGATAAGCTTCGGAAGATATCAGGTCAAGCTTCAAACCTCTTCCAAAGCAAACATAATCTTCGGAAGAAATATGTTTAGCTTCGGAAGATACTTATCTTTCGGAAGAAACACTTGTTTTGGCTTTTATACTTCACAATGATAATATGAATAATGTAATGACACGGTTAAACAACATTCCTTTAAAACAACATATTTGTCTCATAAAACCTTATGAACTTCATTAATTTCCCTTTAAAACAAAATATTTGTCTCATAAAATCTTATGAACTTCATTAATTTCAAGGACGACTAAATCTGTAGGAGAATACTCACAGATAGAGAAGAATCCAAAAAAATAAAATTAATAATTCATTAATCCATTTAACTAACTAACGATTTAGTGGCACATGAAAAAACCCTAAAGAATAATAACTAAAATTAAAACCATCCGTTGCCGATTTCATTGGTTACCCCGATAAACAAGAACCCCAAAGAATACCTCAAACTAATGTCGTGAAATCTTTTGGTCATCATCAACAATATTTAATTCAAAGATATTGGGTAAAGTTATGTTAGAATTTTAGAAAATAGTAAGCTTTAGGATGATAATTTTTGTTAAGTATTACTACACCGAGAAAAACACCACCGCAATGAATGTCTTTAGGAGAAAACCTACTAAGAGGAAACAAATCGTTAGGCTCAAAACAGGGGAGGAACCCCTGCGATCCACCTTCGATGTGAGAATCAAATAAAGGCTTTGAGATAACAGGGAATCTAAAGGCTAATGGAGATGAGTGAACTTAGGTTGTATTGATTCCCTGACCATCAATGTATCCTATTTATACTGGACACTTTTGAAGAGAATCGAAACCTTCTATTGGGGATCTTTCAATTTCAGGAAAATTAATCTTCCTCGTTTGCATGCCTTTGCTTTGGTTTTCAAGTGGATTCCCTTTGTATGCAATAGTTTGACTTCCTTTTACAGTTATATCAGCTTTACTTTTTCTATGCATATCTTCTTTGATGATAATAGGTTTAGATTTTCCTTACTAGTGTAAAAAGCTAACTGTCCATCTTTTTGGGGTCTATTAGGAGTCATTCCTTTCTAGTTGCTTTTCTAGAATAGTCTTCCATAACGTCACTTACCTAGTCATGCGTTCCTTGTAAAGACAAGTGTCGTGAGGGCATGTGCTTACGACGTTATTGTGGTTGGGAGTCCTTGCCTATCATCGCAAGGACATCCATAACCTATTCTTCACTTGTTACTCTCCTTGCATCATGTGAGTTATATAATAGTTTTTCGCAAAGTTCTCTAGTGTTTCTTACCACATACCTTTGGTTGCGTTGATGTCTTTGCTTATGTCATCATTAGGTCTTTCATTTGTTGTAATTTTAAAGAACAATGACCGCCCTATCGATCATTAAACCATCAAAAATGTTCAGTATCAATATTCATGATTGACAAGGTGATTCTTTTAATGATGATTGGATATACTGGTTGATTCTAGTGAGTAATTGCAGCGGAAATAAAATCTTCAATCATCAAACACAACGAACACAAAATAATACTGATAATTTGTTGTATGTTGATGTACGTTTGATGTGAAAACAAAGGATCGGGTGTAGGGTTCAGGGTTACAAAAAGAGAATGCTAACTTTCTATTTATAGGCCTGACGTAAGGCCAGTACAATTGACTAATATACCTTGACTAATTCTAGTACATTACATAACTCAAAAAGTACAAAATAGAACATACATTTCTTCGTTTTCATCCGCATTTGTTAATCTGGATGACAAAAACACTTGGCCATATTTCTTTTTCTTCCGCTGCATTTTATTCTTTATCAGTATTTATTTATTGTTAATCTACATTAGTCTATGCGGATGACCACTGCCTTGTCTTTATTTGTTGTTCATCCTCATTAGGTAAATGCAAATGACTAACTCTACAACCGCATTTCTTTCACAGCAGTAGCATTTCTTCTATGGTTGGCAAAATTTCATCCACACTAAACAACTATCAAACCACCTCTTGAATTGGCATGCATGATTCTTTCATGGTTCAACAATGATCCCTTCATCCTTCCAGCTTTTAATATTCTTCATTTTCGATCCTTATTTATTAATGACATTTAATAAGGATATCATTTAGGTTCGAATCCACTTGGAGAAACTATGACAATATATATTGATAAATGATGTGATCATCAATACCAAAGATAGGAAAGGCTTCTGCCAAGGTTACTAAATTCATAAGACATTTAATCCATATCATATCGTGCTATTAAGACAAAAATAAAAATCTATAGAAAACTAAATAAGGGTGGGGTGCATAGGTTTTCTTTAAAAAACTTGTATAAGACTTATGTTTTAATGAAATCTCTTGTTAGTTACACAATCAATTGAATATGTAATGTGAATAAAATATCAATGCAATGCGAAGTAAAAACAATGCAATAAAAGTAATGTAAAGAGTTGTAGGAAAATAATGATAAAATCTATTCATAAAGGTTCAAATAGATGTTAACTAATTTTCCCTACATCTTCTCCCTAATCTTTGATTAAGAGTTTGCTCCACTAATTCTTTAATTAAATGGAGCAGATCAACAAATTATAACATCTCACTCTGCAAAAAAATGATCACCTTGGTTTCACTATTTTATGAAGAGTAAGTGATCACCTCATATTAAGTCTATAGCACTTTACAAATAAGTCATTATCGTCTACCTCCTTTTGTCTTTATCAAAAATCTAGCTTCACCTTAATTGTTTTTCCCCATAATGAGAAGCCACCCACAAACTATTCTTCTGTTTTTGAAAAGGAGAGTTAGTACTACACATAAAGCATAATAATATTCATTACAACATTCATATCAAATCAGATGATGCCATAATAAACCAAAGATGATAACAAACAGGGCAAGTCAATGCATTCATCGAGTTCCTAGAGCATAACACATACCATAAGTCTACCACATAAAGGTGAGGGTTTGAAATAATCATATTGTTGTCATATAATAAACACCTTCATGGGCAATGTTAGAATTATTAGAAAAAAAAACAACCAACCGATGACCAAAATATTAAGGCTTGCTAAACATAATCCAAACAAGTGATGAAATTGTCATATCACACATGCCCCATAACTAAGTCTTTCTAGTCTTATTGATTATTATTGGAAAGCATCACGAGATGAAGGCCCAAGTTAACATGATGAAGGTTTGAGACACCCGAGAATGGTTGTCACTAAACTATTTTAATTCTACATATCAACATTAATAATCTTATATTGTTTCATTGTTATTGGCATGTCATATTCTTCCGTATCATTGTTAAATTTTACTTCTAATGATTCTTTAAGACATTCAACATGAAAAAGATGTGGAAGAAGATTTAGGAAATTGTAAAAATATTTGATGAGTGTGCTTCCTTTGCAATTGAATTATATTAAAATGACCGAGAGGAGCATAGTAAGGCTATACATGGAAGACTTGGTTGAAGAAACAAACATGCTAATAGTATTCCTTATAATATAGAATAATTAATGTTTAGTGGAGCATTAGATATCCTATTGGCCATGGCATGAGCAAAGTTAAAGGGTTTACCATTCTTTGAGTAATTTCAAGTAAATGCTTGTAAGGCTGGGACATTATTAAGCCTTCCTCCATTCATGAATACATTGTGAGATAGGATAATGTGCCACCGAATGTATTCGGGTTGAAGATGATAAGTATCAAGACAGAGTGTTGTTAGACTAATTGAACTAATATAAATGGTTTTAACAATTTCTTAAGGTTCAATGAAATAATTATCGACTAGAGATTAAGAGTGTATAACATACCACCCCTTTAGATGGGACTTGTAGAATTTGAAGAATAATTCTAAAGATCAAAAGCAAGTATTATTATGCATGCTCGAAGTGATAATATTGTAAGAATTATCAAACACAAACCCTGCATAGGATTTGTTTAGGTGCTTGAAAGATAGTAGTTCATATAGGCTCATGGCAAACATCAAGTTTAGAGTGGTAAAATCTTCATGAACATAGAAGGGTGCAGACTAGTTATACTTATCGGTTTCCTCTAGTTATGAATTATCTTTTAGA